>CAJQUW010004090.1:0-198807 GCA_907163375.1 Prostheceraeus crozeri | reverse complement strand
GGTTCGTTCTCGGGGTGTGTGGTAGGACTCAGGCTTGCTGTTTCGACTGTGGCTCCGGCAACGGGGCGGGTGGTCGCTTCTCTTGGATGTCTGTAAAGAAAGAAGTAGTGAGTCATCATCTTACATTTTAATTTAGCCATTTTTACTTACAGATCTTCTCGGACGCTTCCTCATAAAGGAAATTCGAGATCGGATTACGATGATCGAAGGTGAAGTGTAGACACTCCACCCCTTTCTTCACCCGAGAGTGGCATTTCTCCCCTCTTCCACGCTCGTACAAGAGAGGAGTTTCTGCTACTCTCCCCTTTCTAATAGGGATGTGCAGACGGCTGGAACGCACCCTTCGATCGCGATCCACCAGCTGCGCCGAACGGTGCAGCTCGTGATTCGTCTCGACCACCTTAGCCATCTGCACACGGAGTCTCTCCACTTCCTCCTTCAACCTTCGTATCTCCTTCTCCCTACTTTCCCTCTCTGCTAGCAAAGCCTCTTCTCTGGCTTTCCCCTCGAGAGTCTTGAGCCTCTCCTGCTCCAACTCGCCATCCCGCTCGCTTAATCTCTCCTTCACCTTCTTCATCTCTCCGGCCACGTTCTTTAGGTCCTCATACTTTGACTTGTATGAGAAGGCCTCCTCCTTCAACTTCTCCACCTCTTTCTTTAGTCTATCCCGTTCGGCGATCACCGGCGGGCACTTGACAAAATTGCGACATTGTGTTGCAATTCCGCTCGCAGTCACGGCTGTAGGGGTCTCGCGATCGAGGTCGACGTTCTCGATAGGTTGTGACTGTAGCTCTCCCTCCTCCTCCTCCTCCTCACTATCGCTGCTGGACAGCGAGCTCTCGCTACTAAGCGAGGATACAGCGGCAATCGCTTCAATGGCGGATTGTAGCTCAGTGGCCTCAGTGGTGAAGAGTGAACTCCGTTCTTGCTCGTTGGTAGATTGTAGCTCCAAAGAACGGAGCTCAGTGGCGAAGAGTGAACTCCGTTCTTCTTCGCCTACTTCGCCTGTTTGACACTCGCTGTGTTGTGAGTGCCAATCCTCCAGCCGCTCACTTAAGCGACTGACTTTGTGGGCTCCGCAATAGTAGCGACCGACCCCTATCTGTTTCTTGTTAGTGCAAGCGTGTTTCTTGAAGGCGTCAGCTCGGAATACCTTCCGGCATTGACACAGTTTGAAACTGTTCTTCATATTATTGTATTTTGGCATTTCTGAAGCGAAAAACGGAAAACAATGATTTTACACTTAGTGAGGAATGATAGATTTGAGTGTAGTGAGTGGCACTCGATCCCGTCAACAGCCCGAAGGCCTTGTACTGATCACTAGGGAAGTGAGAGATCTTCCCCGATACCCGCTATTTACAGCTGAAGACATCATTGTCACTGCCCCGAAGTGGTAACAGCAACGTCGAGTCAAAGGTAGTGAACAGTAGCTGGGATCTAACCCCTCAAAGCTGCCTTAGACTTAGTTAAATTTGAAATCTGATAGCACATTTGAACTCAGCATACTTGAAAACCTTGAGGAAACATTCCAAGTCATTGCTTTGATCAGCTTGATAGCAAGCCGTAGAGAGCTTGATTCACCAGCGTTTTGCAATGGAGATGTTTAGAGGCCACCCATGACAAGATAGCTAAGACTCAACCGATTGGCGTTCAAAGTGCTACGTTGAGAGCTGTGTCAAATGCCCAACATGAGACATGAGTTGTCCCAGCGGTTACGGTCTCAAATATGACACATTCCCTTGCCACACTTATCACTACGGCATCGTCCGCCGTCCCGAAGGAACACCCTGTCAGTGGAATATTACAGCAAAACTCTCCGTGTCTTGCTCGCTTTCAGTGAAAAGCCGCTTATCCCATGAGAAGGCTGGCTCAGACATCATTAAAAATGCTTTCATTGACTTCAGCAGGGTCGAAAACCCCAGAAAACCTCCAAAACTAGTGAATTTAAATTTTTCAACTTTTTAGCACTACTTACGACATTTTATAAGTAGTCCATCACTTTGGGCAGGTCAATAGCGACCGAACCTTTTTTGAATCAAGTCAAACGGACTTGTAGAAGCAAAGTTACAAGCCTTTAAAGTTTTGGAGTCTTTTATGGCCTGGAGACGAAGGCCATCTCCTGGCGAACCTCTAAGTCTGACGGCTTAGCTGAGTTCAGCAATGAAATTTTCTAAGTCGGTTTCTTACAGAAACTCGGGATTTGGAATGTCCGAAGCTATCATCGGAGCTCAGAGAGACGACTTACCGTTGGCAATCTCTCGTCTGAATGACAAGTCTCTGTCGGTTCCCAGCTTATATAGTGTGTGGCGATCAGCTGATGACGTAATACCCATCATCCAAACACTAAAAATCCCGTCTATCTCCGCTTCTAGTGCTCCGATTGAGCAGGAAATACACCATTTCCATGTAGAATTTGACGCTAAATCCGAATCTGGCCTCCGTTTTCCCATCCGATGCTTCGTTTTGGCTCTACAGTAGGCGGCCATCGCAAAAATTCTAACTTGTCGTTTTTTCGAAAAATGTTGAAAATTTTTCTCTCCGATTGACTTGAAACTTACCATGCTGATAGAGAATTTGACGCTGATTCCAAATCTGAAATCCGTTTTCCCATCCGATGCTTCGTTTTGAAGCTACAGCCCAAAACGTCCCAAATTCTAACTCTGTCGTTTTTCGCCAATCTCCCAAAATCGTAAATGGCGTCTCACATCTAAACGAAGACAGATAGGAACAAGCCGATTCTTTCAGTGAATTTGTCTCACTCTTAGCTTTCAAACGAGCTATGGCACGACTAAATCCGTCCACTGGAAGCCAAGATCGAAGCAAGCTCTCCCGAGGGGGGGGGGGAGTCAGCGAAAATTTTTTCTCTCCGATGGCGTTCAAATTCACCATACCGATGCAGAATTTCACGCGGAATCCGAATCTGGCCTCCGTTTTCTCATCCGATGCTTCGTTTGGGCGCTACAGACCAAAACGTCCCAAATTTTAACTCTGCCAAAATTTTGAAGAAACATTTTTTCTCGCCGATTGACTTCAAATTCACCATACCGATGCGGAATTTTACGCTGATCACGAATCTAAAGTCCGTTTCACCATTCCACCACGCCAACCTAGACGGTCGCCCACCTCAACCTAGACGGTCGCCCACGTCAACCTAGGCGGTCGGCCACGTCAACCCATACGAGACCAACACATCCGAGTCTCACACTCTGTCGTTTTCGAGGGGGGAGGGGGAGGGGGAGGGGGGGGGAGTCAGCGAACATGTTGTGAACGTGAACCAACCTGGCCGGCACACCACGACAGACCACAACCTCTGTCGTTCCAGAGGGGGGAGGGGGAGGGAGCGCGCCGGTCGAGTGTTTGTCACTTGCTTACTACTTTAGTCACATGATATATTTTAAAAACCTGAAAGATGGATAAAATTCATGAATTTGAAATTCTCAACTTTTATGATTTTCGGTGTCCTGGAACGGTCATGATTTTCAGGGTAAAAATTGTAATTCTCAAATTTTGAGATTCTTAACTTTTATGATTTTCGGTGTCCTGGAACGGTCATGATTTTCAAGGTAAAAATTGTAATTCTCAAATTTTGAGATTCTTAACTTTTATGATTTTCGGTGTCCTGGAACGGTCATGATTTTAAGGGTGAAAATTGTAATTCTCAAATTTGAGATTTTGAGAAATTTGAAAAATTGGGTATTTTTAAAACGCCCAAATTTATGAATTTAGGTCTTCATAACCTGAAAAATGACCAAAATTCATGAATTTAGACCATTTAAAAAGTACCATTTTTTGAAAAATCGGTATCTTTAAAAACGACTAAATTCATGAATTTAGGTCTTAAAAACTTGAAAAAGGGTCTAAATTCATGAATTTATGTCGTTTTTAAAGATACCAATTTTTCTGATTTTGTCCTGGTCCTGGAACGGTCTTTTGCCCATTACTAGCACTGGCTTTTTCTCTAGATCTAGTTCTCGTTCGGACAACAATCAAAGTTTATTCGTAAATTTCATCAATACGTTTGGAGAGCTGGTCAATATATAATGAAAGGAACACATAAACAGTTAGCATGCATTTAATCAGATAGAAATATGAAGTTGTCAAGTAGCTCACCTGTAATCGAATTGACAATTATGAAAAGAACAAGCATTTTAATTGCAATGACCGACTCTCCAATGTCTTCGTTGTTAAGTTTCGTAAATGAATGGGTAGAGAATTTGCTTACAATCTGTTTTATCAATCGGTAAGAGCCGATTTCACGAAGCGGTATTAACTTACTCTCGGTAATAACTTGTTGAGAATCAATAAATTTACTCTCATGTGGCTTTCACGATGCGGTGTTAGTTACTACCGGGATTATTCGGGAGGAGCAATTTCTTTACGCCGGTAGTAGCTCTACAAAATCAATATATTTACTACCCAGATTTACTCCCTCAAGAGGGTAGGTATAACTCTGCTAGTGAAGTCAAATGCGATCAGTTTCTTTAGTCGCTGCTCGAGATGGCAGGTTATGTCTTAATGATACGTGCCCTGAGAAGGGAGCGTGTATTCCGAGATCGACATAACCCATTCGATTGTTACGACGAGGAAAATTTCCGTCTGCGCTATAGATTGACGAAATCATGCGCGAACTCATTGATTTCTCAAATCAGGGCAGACATCGCATCTCCTACCCTTCAAAGCTTCGCAGTATCTCCAGAACTGCAAACTTTCATTTTCCTTCGATTCTTGGCCACCGATCAGTTTTACCATGAGGTTGGTGATATTCATGGATTTTCTCCATCCACTGTGTGCAGAATTATTGTGAGGATATCGAATGCGATTGCAGCGTTAAGCTCAACATACATAAAAATGCCAGAATCTCAAGAAGAAGTCGATTCAACAAAGTTGGATTTTTACCGAATTGCAAACTTTCCAGGTGTTCTGGGAGCAATAGATTGTACACATGTTCGTCTACTATTCAACGTTCCTCCAGAAAACGCTGCAATGTATATTAATCGGCATCACTGGTATTCCTTGAATGTTCAGGTTGTATGTGACGCTCGATACAGAATTACAAATATAGTAGCCAGATGGCAAGGATCCATACATGATTCCAGAATCTGGAACAATTGTCGACTACTTATGGGTTTTGAGAGCAATCAGTATCAAGGATGCCTTCTCGGTGATAGTGGATATCCTTGTTCTCCATATCTCCTGACCCCATTACTTCGAGTAAACAACGATGGAGAACGGCGTTATAACCATGCTCATATTCGAACACGCATTACTATTGAAAGGATGTTTGGACAGTGGAAACGTCGATTTCCTATTCTTAAATATGGGTTGCGAATGAAACTTTCGAAAGTACCACATATTATCATTGCAGCTGCTGTACTACACAACATGGCGATTGGAGATGGCGATTTAAATTTCGTTGATGATAATGAGCAGATTTTAAATGCTTGTATAAGTAATGATCATATCTATAGAGGGGATGAAGCACGTGGAAATCTGTTTCGTCGAAGACTCATTGAACAAGTGTTTGTTTGACAAAGCCATGGTAGCGCTACATTAAGTTTCAATATTGTTTACAAACAGTAATCACGCTAAATCAACCGTAGAAATTTTTTTGACCTACACTATAAATTAAATATAGAGACATAATTGCAAACGCAGTCTTTTGAATTACTGTTTGTCAAATATTTTATATTATGATAAAACATATGCGATCGTACGTATATGGGCATTTCCACGAAAATGTCAACCTGAGCATGGTTCATAAAAGGTGCAGTATGTTACTGCAAAGCAGTTCTACTTGGAGTAAAATGCACTGAAATTAACAAATATCAACTTTATTTTTCAAAATTTATCGGTCTTCACATAGAAAATCAAAAATAACATGACATGTACATGTTTTCAACTGAAATGAAAAATGTGAATTAGCTGAAAAATGTGATCGATTATTGAAATTACTGTGAAATATACAAAATTGACTCGGATAAGTTATTTGACGATAGTTATTTGCGAGAAATACTCTATATCAAATTGTGTATGCGTTTCAACAGCTAAAACCTCCGAATAGTATAAGAGAATTACATTTAATTATGTTACATTGAAAATGTCAGATCGTTATCTTCTTTGTCAGATAACTAATTAATTAACTTTGTAATTATCAGAGCTAATTTTGGCGCAATTTCATTCAGTACTTTCAGAGAGCAAGACATCTAAGTTCAAACACTACCAATGTCCGTCAGATCGTTACCGTGGAAATGCCCATATGAAGCTATAAAATTGTAAGGCGTGCATGGAACAGCTGGAAGGGATATTCACTTTTGCTTCAAATTTTTATCGTAATTCTGCAACTCAATTTTGGAAATTATGTATTATGATCGTAGCAGGCTTACGAGCGTAAATATACATAAAATTTCAGCCACGCTGTGGAAGTTGGATGAAAATTATTGAATGCAACAAGAATAATATGTATATTTCGTAGCAATACACACCACAACTGTTCACTATTTAGATTTTCAAAACGAAGTCGTTGATTCATCGGAAAACAACTGCTGTATAAAGCCACTCGTATTGCCTCGTCTGTGTTCTGTTGGCGGTACGGCAGCAGTGGTTTTATGTGCTTCTGAGTTCGTTAATTTTTCTAGATACTGAAAACAAAATATAATTCAATGATAATTACATACTTTAAGAAAGCGCTGCGTTAGACATCATGACTCACCTCAGCTATTCGTTCCTGGGCAATAGACTTTCTCCTTTCCACATCGAGCCTCTCTCTTGAAATTGTGAAAAAATCAAGTGTTGTGGGTCGTTTTGCTGAGTTACTCGTACATTTTTGCGACTCTTCCATCAAGGCATTACATTTACAGGTAGGCTTTCTCGCGGCATCGCTTACTGTCCGGTTCTCAATTTCTGAATCATTGTCGCTATCGATGTCAACTTTTGATGTACTGGGATGGGTTTGAACAGCATCACCATCGTAACTGCATTCAAGTGGTTCCATTTCTGCGGCTATTATCTCAGATATTTGTCCATCAGTGATGGACAAATTTGGGGCCAAATTGACTCCACCTCCAGTCGCATTTGTCTCTCTCTTCATAAGCGCAATATTCTTTTTCGTCTTGGATTTTAAACCTTTCCAAAGAACCTTCATCTGACTGACTGACTTTGCTGAATTATATTTACTGTTGAAAGTAGCTGTTAGGTCACTCCTTCTGCTTTTTCGCTAAAGTCTTCAAAGTGACATCCTTACTTTCAATAATCCGATTCGATCTTATAAAATCTATTACGAATTCCCTGTGGGCTGTGGTAAAGTTTTCACTTCTTCTTCTCGACATATTTTGGCAGCTGAACTGTTGTAAACTTTGTTGTAAATGATGCGATTCTTAACGATTTATTCGACGTTAGTGATATTTCATTGGTTAATTATATTAACCAACGAGGATGGTAGATGATTTGCGCCAGGGCATAGTAACTCTAATGACTTGATAATACCGCTTCGTGAAATCGATTTTACTCCGAAGTAGTAGCTACTCCTGGTATTTGTGCTACTACTGGTAGCAGTTAATACCGCTTCATGAAATCGGCCCTAAGAGCGCTATTAGCATCGAATTGATTTTGGTTTTTGTTCGTTTACACTTGCGTTGTTAAAAGATAGGAGCAGGCTTATAAGCTTCGCAGATATTCTCAGTAGTGATCAATCCGGTTCGACATAGAAATCAGACAATAGGAAGTATGAAATATCAAGGTGGACCTTGACATTTCATAGAAATCGATAGGACTGATTTAGCATAGAAATCAAACAATCAATTTGAATGAAATTGGTTGACTTTTCGTTATGATTTATCATTCTTCCTCACTTTATTAGAATCATTTTAATATCTGCAGATACCTTTTATTTCTGCGATACTGGGAGCAGCTAAGATATTATAAAATTCTTCTTTGCAACTGATATTCCTGAAGAACGGTGTAAATTTCATTATAATTTCGTCATATGCAGGACATTAAAAAAAGAACTAATAAATTGCTTCAATTTTTTGATTGCTGTGATGCTGCCCGAAATTCAGAATACAGATTCATGATATCCACCTTGAACGAATATAGAACACATTATTGTTAATGTGCCTCAAAGAATGATCTTGAAGAGGCTGTCGATTTCTCCATAGTATCGCAACATTCTGCCTCGATTTCACGGAGAAGTTCACAATCAAATTAGAAATCGTCGGATAGCTCTCGAAGCATCCCAGTTAGTCTTTTGCCACCGAATTTTGCGTGGTACAAAAGAGGAAGATTATTGATTGGAACATTTCTCAGATCCAAAACATTGTTAGTTACATGAATAAACAACTCTGAAGGCCTTCAATTATAGACTTGTCGCCTCTAATCTTTTGGGACAACATTACGCAGCAATGCTGATCCCATAACGGCAAAAATTGATGACCAAAAAAAAGGGAAGATCAATGCGATTCTAATGGCACCTCTTCCAACCTCGTACGATGCACAGAACGCAATATTTTTTAAAAAACAGCTTCAATTTTTGCTTCAATTTCCTTTCAATTTAATTATTTCAATTCCATTGAACGCAATACAAATTCAAGTCTGAATTCCGACGAACCAGGGGCTAGCGTCACGAAGAGCCGTTAGCGATAACGGAGCAATTAAAGGAAGCCTCGAGCGTCACGAAGCTTCCGTTTCATAACGGCTCGTTTACTTAAAATAATCCGTGCGTCAGGAAGAAGCGTTAAGCCGCCGTTTGTCGCGCCGTTTAGAAAATTGCTAACGGAGGTGAGGGGCGTCTTTAAGACCTCCGTTAGCGAGATCTTATATCTATTGGCTGCTGATTTACAACGATATCGACAATATTCGACACTATACAATATCGACAAGCAATTGTTCATTCTCAGAGACCATGCATCTGTGGCGGCTGGATTTCGATGATTATTATTTTGAGGAAAGGCGTGTTTATCGTGACAGAATAAATCCCTTGGCCGAATTAGGAGACGTGGAATTTTTTGAGAGATATAGATTTCCGAAGTCCATCGTATACGAACTGTGTGAGGAATATCGATCAATTTTAGAAAGAAAAACACAGCGTTCTCAAAGCCTCTCAGTGGAATTACAGATGTGCATTGCATTGAGATATTTCAGTCATGGCGGATTTTTACCTCAAGTTGCTGATATTCATGGAGTTTCAAATAGATCTGCAAGTCGATCTATACATGATGTTTCACAAGCAATAACAAGGAATCGCAAGAAGTACATTGTTTGGCCATCGGAAGAGGACATGTTAAGGAACGTGATCAATTTTTATAATTACAGTGGCCTTCCGAAGACAATAGGAGCAGTCGATGGTTGTCACATACCAATCAAAAAGCCCTCACTTCCTTTCAATGAATGCACTTTTGTCAACAGAAAGGTATCAATCAATTGCCACGTCGTATGTGATTTTGACTTAAAGATCATCAATTTCAGTCCGCGATGGCCTGGAAGCACACACGATTCGTTTATGATGCAGCAATCAAATTGTTGGAATGAACAAGAAAGCATGTCTAATTGTTGGATTCTAGGGGATTCGGCATATCCTTTATTGACGTGGTTATTGAAGCCGTTTGATGCCCCCAATTCAACTGCTCAGAATGAGTACAACAAAAGTCACAAAAAGGTTGGAAGTGTAATCGAAAGATGCCATGGTGCTTTAAAATCGCGCTTCCGTTGCCTAACAATTGGCATGAATTTCTCACCGGCAAAGTGCTCCAACATTATTATGGCTTGTGCCTGCTTGCACAATCTCGCAATTGAGTGCAATGTCAACGTTTTAGAAGAACTTGATTATTCAAATGACGTTGATACCTCAGCATTTCATGACTCTACTGGGATCACACAAAATGGATACAATGTTCGTCAAAAAGTAGTCGAGGAAGTATTCAGCACAAATTCATCATCCTTAGGATTCCATACTACATGTTTGAACGTACCTGTGTAGACTACTTATCATAATAATATTTTTCTTTTGGGAAACTATTGTTTTGTTGTTTGATTTCTTTGAAAAATGATTTGGCATGTACGTTGTGCATGTATACGCTTCTACATGCATATACAGCCCTACATTTACATACCCGTATCTGCATGCATGTTCATAGAAAGAGTTAGAAAATCTATCTGGCAAATAAAAAATATCGAACATTCTCTACGACTATAATGATGTCTGGTAAGTGCAAATCCACTGTTTGCAAAACATTGGATTATTATACATGTAGGCTATAATGTATCTAACCCAATCCACTAATACCAAAGATAACAATTTAGAAAAAATGATAATTCCAATAAAAATATATTCCAATAAATTCCAATAATAAACAAATTTATTTCGAAAGAAGAAAGATGCAAGTTACATGTACATGTATGCAGAAAGGCTATCAAATGTCTTGATAACTCCAGTCACACGAATGATTCATGGCATTGGTGCTCGTCATTGGATGCATATACGAAGAATTGATTGCAGGAATCTGAGATGTGTGGTTGGCATCCGTACACATTCTCTGCGTAAGAGCCTGATAGTATTTGGTCTTTGTTTCGTAGTACGCCATGCGAGCTTTCGATTCCTCTTCCTGCAATTTCAACCTCCTATCTTCGATGGCCAGCATTCTTGCATGGTAGTCATCTCTTTCCATTCGTTGCATGCGTTCACGTGTAGATATCCATCTTCTCTTTCCCTTTCCACTGACGTGGGCGTTGTTCGAGTCATTTTCCTTTTCACTGTCATCATCTTCCTCATCGGTACCGGTATTTTGAATGAACTCTCTGGTCTCTTCGCCCCCAGTTTGGACAGATCCAGGGATACCTGGAAGGAAAAATTACAATTTAGTCTCAGATATCACTGATTATCATGTGAAGATCAAAAACGAAAATCCATAGATAAAACCAACATACATGTACCATAAGAGTTTATGCAACGTCATAAACACTACAAAACATTCAGCGATTGATGATGAATGCATGGCAGGGTTTTTTGCACAAGAATTAAACTATTTCCAGACCTCAATTACTAAGAAGTAAGATCAGTGTGTTTCAAAGAAATTGGGATTCGATGTATCGGTATATACATGTATACAACATGTACCCTATTACAGTATTTCCTCAATGCTTTCATAGAAACTTTAAAAGCAATTATATCTCATAAAATAATATGTACAACATTATTGTGTTTGCATGTGCTTGAACTCATTTATTTTCAATTGGTTACACATCAACGATGAAATACTGGAGAAAGAACAAAATACTTTCACATGTGCACGTAAAAAATCAGCAGCAGAGCTTAATAACTAGCAGAAGTAATACAATTCGTCTATTTCAAAATTAGAAACATATCTTAATAGATTCAAACGTTTAAGTCCAACTTACATGTACAAGTACATGTACATGTATGTATTATTATGAAGCTTAATTATACACTGTACATGTACATGTAGATTGTAGGCCTAAATGCAAATCTTACCTTGAATACTCTCGGGTGGGATGACTCCGTAGATCATCATCTCAGTCTCATCTAGAAAATCCTCGATGTTGATGTCCTCCTTTTCACCACCGCCAGTTGTGCCTCGAGATACCCTCAACTTCTTGGGATAATCGGCGGCCTTCTTCTTGACAGCGGCCCTGAGGTTAGACCATTTGTCCTTGATATTTTCAAGACTCCGGTTCCTGCCTCCAATCGAGTTGACCTTGCGTACCATTTCGTTGTATACAACTCTCTTTCTACGGTTGGTCACCTCATTTGTGTGAGCCGCAGTAAGTAGGGCATTGTGGTGTACAAATTCCTCCACCAGCACCTTGATTTCATTCTGTGAAAACGGTTGCTTCCTAGTTCGCTTTTGCTTGCCAGCGGCAGCCATGTCTTCGTCAAACGTCTTCGGTCTTGCTTTCGGTTTGCTGTGGAGCGTTCTCGCCTAGGCAGTCCGCACGTAAGCACATGCACCACATGACATGCGCAGTAAGATTTGGTTGGATAATCGTAGTGGCAAAGCTGTGATGATGCGACAGTGACGATGCATGACGATGAAAATCATGTGACTTATGACGTTTTTCATCTGACCTTCGACTGACCATGTCATCCGAATAACTGTCCGTTAGTTTAACGGAACGTCAAGTAAACGGAGCTTTTGTGACCCTCATTACGGCTGCTCCGTTTATGGCCTCCGTTAAGCCCTCCGTTAGAACGGATTTAACGGAGGCTTCGTGACGCTAGCCCCAGAAGACTGACACAACATTAAACGTACACAGTCAGCAAATTTAGATGCGAAGATACGGACGATGTGAATAATACTTCCATTTGACTAATTTATCAGTAAAAAAAATGGAGTCAAAGATGCGTACTTTTCACTTGAGAGGCCTGCCTACAATCTGGGTTGAGCGTCACGAAGCCTCCGTTAAATCCGTTCTAACGGAGGGCTTAACGGAGGCCATAAACGGAGCAGCCGTAATGAGGGTCACAAAAGCTCCGTTTACTTGACGTTCCGTTAAACTAACGGACAGTTATTCGGATGACATGGTCAGTCGAAGGTCAGATGAAAAACGTCATAAGTCACATGATTTTCATCGTCATGCATCGTCACTGTCGCATCATCACAGCTTTGCCACTACGATTATCCAACCAAATCTTACTGCGCATGTCATGTGGTGCATGTGCTTACGTGCTGACTGCCTAGGCGAGAACGCTCCACAGCAGACCGAAAGCAAGACCGAAGACGTTTGACGAAGACATGGCTGCCGCTGGCAAGCAAAAGCGAACTAGGAAGCAACCGTTTTCACAGAATGAAATCAAGGTGCTGGTGGAGGAATTTGTACACCACAATGCCCTACTTACTGCGGCTCACACAAATGAGGTGACCAACCGTAGAAAGAGAGTTGTATACAACGAAATGGTACGCAAGGTCAACTCGATTGGAGGCAGGAACCGGAGTCTTGAAAATATCAAGGACAAATGGTCTAACCTCAGGCCGCTGTCAAGAAGAAGGCCGCCGATTATCCCAAGAAGTTGAGAGGCACAACTGGCGTGGTGAAAAGGAGGATCAACATCGAGGATTTTCTAGATGAGACTGAGATGATGATCTACGGAGTCATCCCACCCGAGAGTATTCAAGGTAAGATTTGCATTTAGGCCTACAATCTACATGTACATGTACAGTGTATAATTAAGCTTGATAATAATACATACATGTACATGTACTTGTACATGTAAGTTGGACTTAAACGTTTGAATCTATTAGGATATGTTTCTAATTTTGAAATAGACGAATTGTATTACTTCTGCTAGTTATTAAATCCTGTGTTTCTGTTAAGATTTCAACCGGAAATTCAATGGTCTTTGGCAGTTTGTGGATGTAGGCCTAAATGAACTGTCAGAAGCTATTGAGCTTTCGGCTAAAATTTGAAGAGAAACCTAGGTGTGCTGCTGAAATTGCTTCTGTTGTTAAAATTTTACTTTGTGGCTTTCCGTTGTTATTTTCCATGACACCATGCATCTCTGCAGTGCCACGAGATTGTAGAAAGCGATCTGGCAATCGCCAACTTTCCGCTTTCGCAATTGAGTGCCTCATCATGATTACAACTGCTCTTGATCAACCTAAACTGTTTTTATCCACCCTCTTTGTTATGTCTTGACCTCAAATTGCACTTTTGAATCTTGAAGGATGATGTTTCTTTTAATTCATCAATTTACTCTTAGACAGGTTGCGAAATGATGCCTGAGGATTTTTTGAGTCATAAATAATTCCATAATTCTAAAACTCAAGTGTTCTAGGTATTTCTTAGTTATTCTGACTTCAAAATACTTCTACTATTACATGGATGTGTTTCAATTGCTTAATTGAAATATAATAGAAATATATCATGGCGACGACGATAGGATCATGATCAGGCACATGCATCCACAAATAGGAATCTGCAGCTTATTGGAAGGATGATCGTGTCGGATGGGTTTTCTCTTCCACCTCTTGCGCTGGATGCCATCATCACGCACGCCACACGACGCGTTTTTTAAGGTCGTTTCTGGATTTAGCCGGATTCTGCAAGAGTTTCATTTCTGCTTCAATTTCCATATCGAGATCTCACAATCATTTGAAAGACAAGGCACAGTTTCTGTGGTTTTATAGGCATTAGAAAGATGATGAGACGTTGAAATCTGCGTCAGTTAACTTCGTGCCGATAGCCCACGTCGTTGCAGATTTAAATGCACCTCGTCTATCTTCATCACAACAGATGCTTCTTTAAACGCTATTTTGGCACTCCTGTCTCACACCGACGATCGGTGAAAACATCACAATATATGTATTAAAACAGAATATGCCATTACCCTATTAAACAAGTTTATAGCAATTTTATATGCTGTTTTTGATGTTTTTAGCTGTGTTGGTTGCATTTCTTGAACTACACTAACTTTCAGAACTTGAGTGCACATTCATGGTCTCAACAATTTTCCTGTAGGTAGTCAGGAATGAGCTTGTCATGAGGAACTGTCTTATTGCAGCAGTAGTAAGCACATTCCAAATTCAAGCGCAAAATGTGAAATGCTGAGTCATCAGGCGGACGCAAGCGCAAAATGTGAAAGGCTGAGTCATCAGGCAGATGCAAGCGCAAAATGTGAAAGGCGGGCTGAGTCCCCCCTCTGGCAGGCAGTGTGAGGGAGATGGCCAAGGACATGTTGGGAGGAATGGGTCCGTGAGGAGAAAACCGCCCCCCCCCCCAACGACTCAACTGACCAAATTGGTTGAAAAGACCAAAGTTGTTCAGAATCATGTGAAACAAACTTCTATCAAGGTTTCAGGTTGAAATTCGCCCAAAAAATTTTTTCGCAAATTTTCACTACGGTGGTCTCGACACTTAGGATTTTTTCGTCAAAAAAAAATTTTTTTCAAAATGTTGGAATGGAGTTCCGAGACCCATCCCATCGTGTTTGTCGTCAAAAGTTGGGTCGGTGAAGTTTCGGTGGAAAAACCGCCCCCCCCCCCCCAACGACTCAACTGACCAAATTGGTCGAAAAGACCAAAGTTGTTCAGAATCATGTGAAACAAACTTCTATCAAGGTTTCAGGTTGAAATTCGTCCAAAAAATTTTTTCGAAAATTTTCACTACGGTGGTCTCGACACTTACGATTTTTTCGTGAAAAAAAAATAATGTTGGAATGGAGTTCCTAGACCCATCCCATCGTGTTTGTCGTCAAAAGTTGGGTCGATGAAGTTTCGGTGAAAAAACCGCCCCCCCCCAACGACTCAACTGACCAAATTGGTCGAAAAGACCAAAGTTGTTCAGAATCATGTGAAACAAACTTCTATCAAGGTTTCAAGTTGAAATTCGTCCAAAAAATTTTAGAAAATTTTAACTACGGTGGTCTCGACACTTAGGATTTTTTCGTGAAAAAAAAAATTTTTTCAAAATGTTGGAATGGAGTTCCTAGACCCATCCCATCGTGTTTGTCGTCAAAAGTTGGGTCGATGAAGTTTCGGTGAAAAAACCGCCCCCCCCCCCAACGACTCAACTGACCAAATTGGTCGAAAAGACCAAAGTTGTTCAGAATCATGTGAAACAAACTTCTATCAAGGTTTCAGGTTGAAATTCGTCCAAAAAATTTTTTCGAAAATTTTAACTACGGTGGTCTCGACACTTAGGATTTTTTCGTGAAAAAAAAAATTTTTCAAAATGTTGGAATGGAGTTCCGAGACCCATCCCATCGTGTTTGTCGTCAAAAGTTGGGTCGGTGAAATTTCGGTGAAAAAACCGCCCCCCCCCCCCCAACGACTCAACTGACCAAATTTGTCGAAAAGACCAAAGTTGTTCAGAATCATGTGAAACAAACTTCTATCAAGGTTTCAGGTTGAAATTCGTCCAAAAAATTTTTTCGAAAATTTTCCCTACGGTGGTCTCGACACAGGATTTTTTCAAGTCCAAATGTGAAATGTCGCTTTTTTTGCCAACTTTGACGATGAATTGTGGAGGATTGGAAGTGAATGAAGAGCTGGGATTTCTTTTAGGGGCAAGACCGCACTTTGTTCTCTAGGATCTCCTCTTTTGAGATGCGTGACAGGCTCCGTTTCCAAATGAGAGCCTGTTAAAAATCGAGTTTTTGTGCATTTTCCAAGATTTTGGAACTTTTTGAAAAAACGACAGAGTTTTTTCATCTCAGCTTCTGGTCTTCGTAGAGGGTCGAGGGATGTCTTAAATGAAAGGGGAGAGCGAGAAAACGTGACACTCAAAATTTGGAGTCAATCGGAGCACTAGAACCGGAGATAGACGGGTTTAAAGTTTTTGGATGATGGGTGTTACGTCATCAGCTGATCGCCACACACTATATAAGCTGGGAACCGAGAGAGACTTGTCATTAAGACGAGAGCGATTGTCAGAGGTAGGTCGTCTCTCTGATGATAGCTCCGATGATAGCTTCGGACATTCCAAATTCCGGGTTTCTGTAAGAAACCGACTTAGAAAATTTCATTGCTGAACTCAGCTAAGCCGTCAGACTTAGAGGTTCGCCAGGAGATGGCCTTCGTCTCCAGGCCATAAAAGACTCCAAAACTTTAAAGGCTTGTAACTTTGCTTCTACAAGTCCGTTTGACTTGATTTAAAAAAGGTTCGGTTGCTATTGACCTGCTCTAAGTGATAGACTACTTATAAAATGTCGTAAGTAGTGCTAAAAAGTTGAAAAATTTAAATTCACTAGTTTTGGAGGTTTACTGGGGTTTTCGACCCTGCTGAAGTCAACTAGATGATTTTTAATGATGTCTGAGCCAGCCTTCTCATGGTATAAGCAGCTTTTCACTGAAAGCGAGCAAGACACGGAGAGTTTTGCTGTAATATTCCACTGACAGGGTGTTCCTTCGGGACGGCGGACGATGCCGTAGTGATAAGTGTGGCAAGGGAGTGTGTCATAGTTTAGACCGAAACCGCTGGGGCAACTCATGTCTCATGTTGGGCATTTGACACAGTTCTCAACGTAGCACTTTGAACGCCAATCGGTTGAGTCTTAGCTATCTTGCCATGGGTGGCCTCTAAACATCTCCATTGCAAAACGCTGGTGAATCAACTCTCTACGGCTTGCTATCAAGCTGATCAAAGTCTGCCAACCTCTTACCAACTCCACCGGTTTTCATGTCTGGCGATCAAGTCATGGACGGTGCACGATTTTCGGTGTGATACTTCCTGTGGGTGGGCGTTCTTTCGAGACAGTGGTGAAGTCCGTAGCGATGAGTACTGCACGGGACGTGGGCAATGGTAATCCTTGTGAAACCTCTCTGCGTCATGTTTGCAAGTGGTTGCCTTTCGTCTCAACGTTGTACTCTGACCGCCAGGGCGACATTTAGCTATCTGCCACAGGTTACCTCATAAAATCTCCATTGCACTTGTTTCCCGACAGTTGGCCAAGCATGCGAGAATGAACCATCAGTTCTTGTCTCTATCACGGAGACGAATTGATGAATGGAATGAAGGGAGGACATTCATGCGCCACACGCAACACGTCACAGACTTCTCTCTTCGCTAGTGAACAAGCTCTTGTCAGTGTCGTCAGAAACTTTATCATATTGTACAAAAGTTTTATTGCAACACAGGTTGATGTATAGTTAGAAAGTTTGATCATCAACGTTTTATTCGTAAGTCTAGTCAGAAACTGTATCATGGTTTGTAAAAGCAAAGTTAGTGTAGTCAACTAGTTCTTTACCGCGACACCCGTTTGAGAAAGTAAAGTTTGATCATCGAACTTTATTCATGAGTGTCATCAGAAAGTGTATCATGATTTGTAAAAGCAAAGTTAGTGTAGTCAAATATTTTTACTGCTACACAGGTTGATGTATAGTTAGAAAGTTTGATCATTGAAGTTGTATTCGTAAGTCTAGTCAGAAAGTGTATCATGTTTTTTGCAAAGTTAGTGTAGTCAGAAACTTTATCATGTTGTATAAAGGTTTTACTGCTACACAGGTTGATGTATAGTTAGAAAGTTTGATCATTGAAGTTGTATTCGTAAGTCTAATCAGAAAGTGTATCATGTTGTACAAAGGTTTTACTGCAACACAGGTTGATGTATAGTTAGAAAATTTGATCATGGCGTTTTATGAAACACAAGTGTTATGAAATGTAAGCGTTAGTGTAGTCAAATAATATTACCGCGACACACGTTTGTGAAAACAATGTTTGATCATCGACGTTGTATGACTGACCGAACTCATCACAGCACTGGAAAGTTTTAGAAGGTTTTACTGCACAGTGTAGATTGTCTTGTAACTTACTTTCACAGCACTAGAAAGTTTTATCGAAAAGGTTTTACTGCACAGTGTAGATTGTCTTGTAACTTACTTTCACAGTGTTAGAAAGTTTTATTGGAGACAGTTGCCAACTGTTTCCCTATTAGAAAATTCAAACTTCATGACTGTTAGATTCACTTCATCAGGGGTACTAAAAGCAGTTTTCTACTGCAATGAGAGTTTAGAATGTTATATGAAAACAGTGTTCACCACAGCACTAGAAAGTTTTTATCCTTAGTTGAGATCCGGACTGCAGTGTGTAAAATGTTTTATGTGACAGTCTTTTCACAAACGGTGAAGTGTAAATTCAGAGTGAATCCATCTGTTAGGTAGTCATTAACTTTGGATGTGAAGTAAAGCGAATCTGTGTACAGAATGAATTGAATATTAGACAACGCATGCAAGTTTTTGACGACTTGAGTGGTTGAAATCAAATCTAAGTTTAACATGTTGGATATAAAAGTGAGATGGATAGGAATAAGTGTTGAATGTTTTATAAAACCAGATGTTGTCACACACGTTGAGTGTGATTCCATGACATCGAATCGCGTGGGTTGTAAAGTCCATCATCCAAGGCTAGGCTCCTCTACGGTTGGATTTAGGGTTTTATATTACATGCGTTAACCGTTCGTGTAGAATACGTGAAGCACATGTTCGCTTAAATGCAAATGTTGAAATAAGTTTTGTAAGAAGTCTTTGACAAGTTGTTGTGAAACTTAGCGAACGTTGAAAAAAGTTTTATAAAATGTTTCTGCAGTCACACCCGTTAGCGTACCAGCTTTACTAAATGTGTTGTTTGCCTTTATCAAATTGAATGTGTGTGTTTTGTAAATAAAGACAGCGTGTTTGTACTCTACATCGACAGCATACAAGTATAGACATAACAACTTGTTGTTAGTCGAATGCATATGAGATAGGAAACATTATGTGTGAGATAAAAATCAACCTGCTAGATGAAGTGAAACACAAAAGTGTCACAACTGGTTTACGGGAAATAAAGGAGAACTGTGACAACGTTTACACTCATCATGGACAGATGAACATACAAATCTGACATTCAAATGAAAGACGTAAACATGAACTGTGGTGTAAGAAACTTTATGTCAACAACTTTATGTTGGTAAAACTTTCATAGATTGCAGGCGTGTTGAAAGCTGATATAAAGACCTGTAGAAACGCATAAGTCTTAGTTCAACGACTCGACCCTTGAACTCACACAATGAATACGTCTGTGTAGAAAACTCATTGGTAGGAAACAGCATTTTCTGTGCGAATGCAGACGATGTAAACATGACATTTAACATGGCTTGCAATAGTCAACATGCTGCCATTCAAAATGTTTATCATGAAACCTATCAGTGAAAAAACCCCTCCTGTGCCCACAAAGAATCATAAGTGCACTCTGCCGCCTGGTTGTCTCGCTAGCCCCTCAGCAGATAGAGTAGAACACAAAGATGAATGACAGCGCAGTCGGTGGGTGATCGTCTGTCGCGCTAGCCCCTCAGCAGATGGAGTAGAACACAAAGATGTACGCGCTCTCTCTCTGGCGCCCGTCTGTCACATGAAACAGAGAGCTATCGCATCTGTCCCACGAGCAAGGATGCAGGAACGTATCGTAGCACCTAGCTGATTCTCACACAGCTCATTGTTATCGCACCGGAGAGATTATCGTGGGCGGCTGAAAGGATTCTCACGTTGACAATTCGTTACTGTACACTCCGCGCGCGCAAGCCACCATTTGCTGTTAAAGCATGGACACTGTCGATTTGTTTAATTCTTCAATGTCTTGCTAGCCAGTTACAAAAATGTGTGAGAAATATAAGGGAGACGTTCACACTCATTCATCAATTACAAGTCGTTTGAAGCAATGTCTTTCGATATCGCTTTCTTTGACATGAGTCGAACCCTTGAGCTCCGCTGTGGATGCAGGGTGAAGATGGGGAAAGTCTTTCTCCTGGCTGCTTTGCAGGCAGAGAAAGGCGAAGCAATTCGCTGCCCCGTCCATCTTATTCCACATGAGCTTGTGGAGAACCCTTTATTTAGGGATATGGCGCTAGAATATCTGGCGTTGCTGAGAATTCAGCGTCCGGAATACTTCGAGTAATCGAAGTATTCCATCGGTCCTTCCGAGGGCCCGGTCACCAATTCGTTGGAGGCCACCCTATTAACAAAGAAAAGTTACAGACTGTGCCACACACAAACACTAGATTCAAGGATCTCTATCTTTCTTAGAAAATGAAGAAGCTCTTATTAAATTCATCTGATGAGAACTCAACTTCATGACAAGGTGCCCAACACACATCTTCAAAGGTCTAACTGCCATGAAATCATCATGTTTAAAGTTTTAAGGCCCCTATGATAAGTAGCAAGGATCTTTTACATGATGTAAAATATAAACGTGTGTAGAGAGAGGTTTTGACCTGAATTCATGAATTTATTTCTTCACTACCCCTCAAATGGAAAGAGTAAGGGTGGTGGAAGAATCATCAGAGCAACATGTTGTATAGTAATGCAGGCAATGACAGCCACGATTGGACTTACAGATTTAGCGTTTTATATAACATACATCAATGATAACTGTTGTTGTAGAGTGTATACATGCATTTACTGACTTAGCCATTGGTGAATGACACATCTAAATTGGTAAAGTCCATCATCTAAGGGGTAGGCTTACCTGCCGTTGGATTTAGGGACTTAGTCATTTGGATAATACAAATGAACGATCTCTTTTAGTATAGAATACGTGATGCATATGTTCGCTTTATAAAATGACTTTGAAGGCAAGACTTAATTTTCATGGTGAAAAGCCAGTTTTGATATCGTTGATGAGAGATAGTTACATACTCATTATGTTATACACTTTACATTTGATGTGGTCAGCTGAAAAATGATTGATACATGTTCAATAGAAGCGTTGTATGTATCTTAGTGATTGGAATCATAAGTGTGTAAAGAGTTGATGAGGAAAATACATAATAGTCAACGCAGGAAAGTTTCTTGTTATCCAATCTAGGAATATATGAACATCATTCATCAGTCAGTGTTGTATTTTAAAAGTTGTATGCTGACAGAGACATAAGTTTACTAAATTATACAGCAAAACTCCTAAATCCATAGGATAGGTGCCCCTGTGTTGAAATTTAAGGATTTAGCGTTTTAAAAGTGTAAGTTACATAGATAAATCACTAAGTCCATAGTATAGTCAAGCCTATGACAAGACTTGGCGTTTTATATGATCCCCGTTAGTAATATCTGCTCGTGTAGGATGTGACTCAATGAGTTTAGTCAGATAATGTATCATCAACTTTATTCACTTAGTTATATGATGGAGAAAGTGTGAGATAGAAGTGAAAGCGATCTCATAAAGTTTAGAAGACATAGTAGTAGCATTGTAGGAATAAGTAAAGTGAAAAGTTATGTCGCATGAAATCAGTGATGCAAGATTAGCTCGCATTGAAATGAATTGGTAGTGTAACAAACAAGCTATGTGAGATTCAGCATATGTTTGAAGACAAGCGCTGTTAAAAGGTTTTGAGATGATGTGAATTTTATCACGTCATGTTCATGGATGTAACAGAATGAATGTTTCTACTGGTTGAGTGTATAAGATAGAACACATATCATAGTTGTTGCATGTAAACTGGAGGTTCATATTCAACGAAAGCAAAGATTGAGATTGCAAAGTTTAATGAATAGGTAGTGTAGCAAATTGGTTAGACATAGTTAGAAGAAACCGCAGTAACATATCGTGATAGTATCATATTGCATTAGGACTGTTAATTTATGAAAGTAATTCACGTAAAGTTAAACTGAAGTAGTTTGTATACTTGATGAAGACAAGATACTATGAGTGTGAACGTAGGAATAGCATGCAATGGAGTATGCGTTGAAATGATTGTATGCCAACTGTATATGAAAAGTTATTTCCAACAGCAAATAAGTAACACGAACGTATTAAGGTGCTACAAGTCTTTCATATTGATGAGGTTGACTGGAAGAAATGACTGTTGTCGTAAATGGGGAATTCAGCCTATGTTGAAAGTCAGGTACTGTGAAAGTTTTTATGATGATATTTGTCAAGATTGAATGCAAAGTATCACATCATGTTTATAGATGAAAAGCGGAAGAGAATAAATGTCTTTACAGGTTTTGAGTGTATAGGATAGAACACATGAAACAGTTACACTATGTAAATAAAGTTAAAGGGTCACAGATGATGAAAGGTAGCTTTGATAGATTTCACATGGGTTGTTATGTTGAATGAATTGATATTCATAAATGGAAGTATGATGTAGTGATAAAGTGTTTCTAAGCCTTTCTTATGAGTGTCTATGTAAGGCTGACTTTCATAAGTTGAGAAATGACTGTCTTCATAAGTGCAGAATAAAAGTATTTAGCTAGCGTGCATTATCTTTCAGGGATGATTGAACTCAAGTATTGTTACGCAGTATGTCTTGTGATGATATTTCGTATTGAACACTGTATCAAGTCATAAGTATGGGTATGAAGTATAATAGAATAAATGTTTCATTCACAGGTTGAGAATATAGGAGGCACAAAGTATTGGTTGTATGTCATAGAGGGAAAAGCAAGTAATTTATAGAGTGACAGAGTCGATGTGTATGTGAAAGTATGTTAACGTATACATCCTATCCGAGAAATAGTATTAGGTCTCTGTGTAGATGTCTCAATAACGTTTCATGGTTGTATTAGAATAAATCTGGTCAGTTGGGTAGTTCTCCCTCTAATTTTTTCTTTATATTCTCTCTCTCTCTCTATGTCTGCCTGTGTGTATTTTCTTCTTTGTATCTGGTTGAGTGAGTGTTGTGACTTTTTAAGTTGGTTTCCTTTAGAGTATAGAATATTAATTTCGTATAGAATATGATAATATGAATATATTAAGGGTAGTATATTGCAAGAGGTATAGCATCATGGTTAGCAAGGTAGCAGCCAAATGATGCCATTTGCTTCTTCTGTTTTTGTATAATGTTCATTAGTTTGATGAATGGTTACAAGTCATCGCTTTATTATCACGCACTCATACGCACACAGACACGCTCACACAAACATGCATGGAATTCACACACATAGAGCTGCTACCCTGCTAACCATAAATAACCATGAATATCAATTCATTCTACATAACAACCCATGTGAAATCTATCAAAGCTACCTTTCATCAACTGTGACCCTTTAACTTTATTTACATAGTGTAACTGTTTCATGTGTTCTATCCTATACACTCAAAACCTGTAAAGACATTTATTCTCTTCCGCTTTTCATCTATAAACATGATGTGATACTTTGCATTCAATCTTGACAAATATCATCATAAAAACTTTCACAGTACCTGACTTTCAACATAGGCTGAATTCCCCATTTACGACAACAGTCATTTCTTCCAGTCAACCTCATCAATATGAAAGTCTTGTAGCACCTTAATACGTTCGTGTTACTTATTTGCTGTTGGAAATAACTTTTCATATACAGTTGGCATACAATCATTTCAACGCATACTCCATTGCATGCTATTCCTACGTTCACACTCATAGTATCTTGTCTTCATCAAGTATACAAACTACTTCAGTTTAACTTTACGTGAATTACTTTCATAAATTAACAGTCCTAATGCAATATGATACTATCACGATATGTTACTGCGGTTTCTTCTAACTATGTCTAACCAATTTGCTACACTACCTATTCATTAAACTTTGCAATCTCAATCTTTGCTTTCGTTGAATATGAACCTCCAGTTTACATGCAACAACTATGATATGTGTTCTATCTTATACACTCAACCAGTAGAAACATTCATTCTGTTACATCCATGAACATGACGTGATAAAATTCACATCATCTCAAAACCTTTTAACAGCGCTTGTCTTCAAACATATGCTGAATCTCACATAGCTTGTTTGTTACACTACCAATTCATCTCAATGCGAGCTAATCTTGCATCACTGATTTCATGCGACATAACTTTTCACTTTACTTATTCCTACAATGCTACTACTATGTCTTCTAAACTTTATGAGATCGCTTTCACTTCTATCTCACACTTTCTCCATCATATAACTAAGTGAATAAAGTTGATGATACATTATCTGACTAAACTCATTGAGTCACATCCTACACGAGCAGATATTACTAACATGGATCATATAAAACGCCAAGTCTTGTCATAGGCTTGACTATACTATGGACTTAGTGATTTATCTATGTAACTTACACTTTTAAAACGCTAAATCCTTAAATTTCAACACAGGGGCACCTATCCTATGGATTTAGGAGTTTTGCTGTATAATTTAGTAAACTTATGTCTCTGTCAGCATACAACTTTTAAAATACAACACTGACTGATGAATGATGTTCATATATTCCTAGATTGGATAACAAGAAACTTTCGTGCGTTGACTATTATGTATTTTCCTCATCAACTCTTTACACACTTATGATTCCAATCACTAAGATACATACAACGCTTCTATTGAACATGTATCAATCATTTTTCAGCTGACCACATCAAATGTAAAGTGTATAACATAATGAGTATGTAACTATCTCTCATCAACGATATCAAAACTGGCTTTTCACCATGAAAATTAAGACTTGCCTTCAAAGTCATTTTATAAAGCGAACATATGCATCACGTATTCTATACTAAAAGAGATCGTTCATTTGTATTATCCAAATGACTAAGTCCCTAAATCCAACGGCAGGTAAGCCTACCCCTTAGATGATGGACTTTACCAATTTAGATGTGTCATTCACCAATGGCTAAGTCAGTAAATGCATGTATACACTCTACAACAACAGTTATCATTGATGTATGTTATATAAAACGCTAAATCTGTAAGTCCAATCGTGGCTGTCATTGCCTGCATTACTATACAACATGTTGCTCTGATGATTCTTCCACCACCCTTACTCTTTCCATTTGAGGGGTAGTGAAGAAATAAATTCATGAATTCAGGTCAAAACCTCTCTCTACACACGTTTATATTTTACATCATGTAAAAGATCCTTGCTACTTATCATAGGGGCCTTAAAACTTTAAACATGATGATTTCATGGCAGTTAGACCTTTGAAGATGTGTGTTGGGCACCTTGTCATGACGTTGAGTTCTCATCAGATGAATTTAATAAGAGCTTCTTCATTTTCTAAGAAAGATAGAGATCCTTGAATCTAGTGTTTGTGTGTGGCACAGTCTGTAACTTTTCTTTGTTAATAGGGTGGCCTCCAACGAATTGGTGACCGGGCCCTCGGAAGGACCGATGGAATACTTCGATTACTCGAAGTATTCCGGACGCTGAATTCTCAGCAACGCCAGATATTCTAGCACCATATCCCTAAATAAAGGGTTCTCCACAAGCTCATGTGGAATAAGATGGACGGGGCAGCGAATTGCTTCGCCTTTCTCTGCCTGCAAAGCAGCCAGGAGAAAGACTTTCCCCATCTTCACCCTGCATCCACAGCGGAGCTCAAGGGTTCGACTCATGTCAAAGAAAGCGATATCGAAAGACATTGCTTCAAACGACTTGTAATTGATGAATGAGTGTGAACGTCTCCCTTATATTTCTCACACATTTTTGTAACTGGCTAGCAAGACATTGAAGAATTAAACAAATCGACAGTGTCCATGCTTTAACAGCAAATGGTGACTTGCGCGCGCGGAGTGTACAGTAACGAATTGTCAACGTGAGAATCCTTTCAGCCGCCCACGATAATCTCTCCGGTGCGATAACAATGAGCTGTGTGAGAATCAGCTAGGTGCTACGATACGTTCCTGCATCCTTGCTCGTGGGACAGATGCGATAGCTCTCTGTTTCATGTGACAGACGGGCGCCAGAGAGAGAGCGCGTACATCTTTGTGTTCTACTCCATCTGCTTAGGGGCTAGCGCGACAGACGATCACCCACCGACTGCGCTGTCATTCATCTTTGTGTTCTACTCTATCTGCTGAGGGGCTAGCGAGACAACCAGGCGGCAGAGTGCACTTATGATTCTTTGTGGGCACAGGAGGGGTTTTTTCACTGATAGGTTTCATGATAAACATTTTGAATGGCAGCATGTTGACTATTGCAAGCCATGTTAAATGTCATGTTTACATCGTCTGCATTCGCACAGAAAATGCTGTTTCCTACCAATGAGTTTTCTACACAGACGTATTCATTGTGTGAGTTCAAGGGTCGAGTCGTTGAACTAAGACTTATGCGTTTCTACAGGTCTTTATATCAGCTTTCAACACGCCTGCAATCTATGAAAGTTTTACCAACATAAAGTTGTTGACATAAAGTTTCTTACACCACAGTTCATGTTTACGTCTTTCATTTGAATGTCAGATTTGTATGTTCATCTGTCCATGATGAGTGTAAACGTTGTCACAGTTCTCCTTTATTTCCCGTAAACCAGTTGTGACACTTTTGTGTTTCACTTCATCTAGCAGGTTGATTTTTATCTCACACATAATGTTTCCTATCTCATATGCATTCGACTAACAACAAGTTGTTATGTCTATACTTGTATGCTGTCGATGTAGAGTACAAACACGCTGTCTTTATTTACAAAACACACACATTCAATTTGATAAAGGCAAACAACACATTTAGTAAAGCTGGTACGCTAACGGGTGTGACTGCAGAAACATTTTATAAAACTTTTTTCAACGTTCGCTAAGTTTCACAACAACTTGTCAAAGACTTCTTACAAAACTTATTTCAACATTTGCATTTAAGCGAACATGTGCTTCACGTATTCTACACGAACGGTTAACGCATGTAATATAAAACCCTAAATCCAACCGTAGAGGAGCCTAGCCTTGGATGATGGACTTTACACCCCACGCGATTCGATGTCATGGAATCACACTCAACGTGTGTGACAACATCTGGTTTTATAAAACATTCAACACTTATTCCTATCCATCTCACTTTTATATCCAACATGTTAAACTTAGATTTGATTTCAACCACTCAAGTCGTCAAAAACTTGCATGCGTTGTTTAATATTCAATTCATTCTGTACACAGATTCGCTTTACTTCACATCCAAAGTTAATGACTACCTAACAGATGGATTCACTCTGAATTTACACTTCACCGTTTGTGAAAAGACTGTCACATAAAACATTTTACACACTGCAGTCCGGATCTCAACTAAGGATAAAAACTTTCTAGTGCTGTGGTGAACACTGTTTTCATATAACATTCTAAACTCTCATTGCAGTAGGAAACTGCTTTTAGTACCCCTGATGAAGTGAATCTAACAGTCATGAAGTTTGAATTTTCTAATAGGGAAACAGTTGGCAACTGTCTCCAATAAAACTTTCTAACACTGTGAAAGTAAGTTACAAGACAATCTACACTGTGCAGTAAAACCTTTTCGATAAAACTTTCTAGTGCTGTGAAAGTAAGTTACAAGACAATCTACACTGTGCAGTAAAACCTTCTAAAACTTTCCAGTGCTGTGATGAGTTCGGTCAGTCATACAACGTCGATGATCAAACATTGTTTTCACAAACGTGTGTCGCGGTAATATTATTTGACTACACTAACGCTTACATTTCATAACACTTGTGTTTCATAAAACGCCATGATCAAATTTTCTAACTATACATCAACCTGTGTTGCAGTAAAACCTTTGTACAACATGATACACTTTCTGACTAGACTTACGAATACAACTTCAATGATCAAACTTTCTAACTATACATCAACCTGTGTAGCAGTAAAAATATTTGACTACACTAACTTTGCTTTTACAAATCATGATACACTTTCTGATGACACTCATGAATAAAGTTCGATGATCAAACTTTACTTTCTCAAACGGGTGTCGCGGTAAAGAACTAGTTGACTACACTAACTTTGCTTTTACAAACCATGATACAGTTTCTGACTAGACTTACGAATAAAACGTTGATGATCAAACTTTCTAACTATACATCAACCTGTGTTGCAATAAAACTTTTGTACAATATGATAAAGTTTCTGACGACACTGACAAGAGCTTGTTCACTAGCGAAGAGAGAAGTCTGTGACGTGTTGCGTGTGGCGCATGAATGTCCTCCCTTCATTCCATTCATCAATTCGTCTCCGTGATAGAGACAAGAACTGATGGTTCATTCTCGCATGCTTGGCCAACTGTCGGGAAACAAGTGCAATGGAGATTTTATGAGGTAACCTGTGGCAGATAGCTAAATGTCGCCCTGGCGGTCAGAGTACAACGTTGAGACGAAAGGCAACCACTTGCAAACATGACGCAGAGAGGTTTCACAAGGATTACCATTGCCCACGTCCCGTGCAGTACTCATCGCTACGGACTTCACCGCTGTCTCGAAAGAACGCCCACCCACAGGAAGTATCACACCGAAAATCGTACACCGTCCATGACTTGATCGCCAGACATGAAAACCGGTGGAGTTGGTAAGAGGTTGGCAGACTTTGATCAGCTTGATAGCAAGCCGTAGAGAGCTTGATTCACCAGCGTTTTGCAATGGAGATGTTTAGAGGCCACCCATGGCAAGATAGCTAAGACTCAACCGATTGGCGTTCAAAGTGCTACGTTGAGAACTGTGTCAAATGCCCAACATGAGACATGAGTTGCCCCAGCGGTTTCGGTCTAAACTATGACACACTCCCTTGCCACACTTATCACTACGGCATCGTCCGCCGTCCCGAAGGAACACCCTGTCAGTGGAATATTACAGCAAAACTCTCCGTGTCTTGCTCGCTTTCAGTGAAAAGCCGCTTATCCCATGAGAAGGCTGGCTCAGACATCATTAAAAATGCTTTCATTGACTTCAGCAGGGTCGAAAACCCCAGAAAACCTCCAAAACTAGTGAATTTAAATTTTTCAACTTTTTAGCACTACTTACGACATTTTATAAGTAGTCTATCACTTAGAGCAGGTCAATAGCAACCGAACCTTTTTTAAATCAAGTCAAACGGACTTGTAGAAGCAAAGTTACAAGCCTTTAAAGTTTTGGAGTCTTTTATGGCCTGGAGACGAAGGCCATCTCCTGGCGAACCTCTAAGTCTGACGGCTTAGCTGAGTTCAGCAATGAAATTTTCTAAGTCGGTTTCTTACAGAAACCCGGAATTTGGAATGTCCGAAGCTATCATCGGAGCTATCATCAGAGAGACGACCTACCTCTGACAATCGCTCTCGTCTTAATGACAAGTCTCTCTCGGTTCCCAGCTTATATAGTGTGTGGCGATCAGCTGATGACGTAACGCCCATCATCCAAAAACTTTAAACCCGTCTATCTCCGGTTCTAGTGCTCCGATTGACTCCAAATTTTGAGTGTCACGTTTTCTCGCTCTCCCCTTTCATTTAAGACATCCCTCGACCCTCTACGAAGACCAGAAGCTGAGATGAAAAAACTCTGTCGTTTTTTCAAAAAGTTCCAAAATCTTGGAAAATGCACAAAAACTCGATTTTTAACAGGCTCTCATTTGGAAACGGAGCCTGTCACGCATCTCAAAAGAGGAGATCCTAGAGAACAAAGTGCGGTCCTGCCCCTAAAAGAAACCCGAGCTCTTCATTCACTTCCAATCCTCCACAATTCATCGTCAAAGTTGGCAAAAAAGCGACATTTCACATTTGGACTTGAAAAAATCCTAAGTGTCGAGACCACCGTAGTGAAAATTTTCGAAAAAATTTTTTGGACGAATTTCAACCTGAAACCTTGATAGAAGTTTGTTTCACATGATTCTGAACAACTTTGGTCTTTTCGACCAATTTGGTCAGTTGAGTCGTTGGGGGGGGCGGTTTTTTCACCGAAACTTCACCGACCCAACTTTTGACGACAAACACGATGGGATGGGTCTCGGAACTCCATTCCAACATTTTGAAAAAATTTTTTTTTCACGAAAAAATCCTAAGTGTCGAGACCACCGTATTGAAAATTTTCGAAAAAATTTTTTGGACGAATTTCAACCTGAAACCTTGATAGAAGTTTGTTTCACATGATTCTGAACAACTTTGGTCTTTTCGACCAATTTGGTCAGTTGAGTCGTTGGGGGGGGGGCGGTTTTTTCACCGAAACTTCACCGACCCAACTTTTGACGACAAACACGATGGGATGGGTCTCGGAACTCCATTCCAACATTTTGAAAATTTTTTTTTTCACGAAAAAATCCTAAGTGTCGAGACCACCGTATTGAAAATTTTCGAAAAAATTTTTTGGACGAATTTCAACCTGAAACCTTGATAGAAGTTTGTTTCACATGATTCTGAACAACTTTGGTCTTTTCAACCAATTTGGTCAGTTGAGTCGTTGGGGGGGGGGCGGTTTTCTCCTCACGGACCCATTCCTCCCAACATATCCTTGGCCATCTCCCTCACACTGCCTGCCAGAGGGGGGACTCAGTCCGCATTTCACATTTTGCGCTTGCGTGCGCCTGATGACTCAGCATTTCACATTTTGCGCTTGATTTTGGAATGTGCTTACTACTTGCAGCCGCATTCTCTTCATGCACAATTTCAAACTAGCCAGGAACCAATCAATATATTTCCCTGTAGAATTGGTGCAGTGAGGTTATTTGTCACCAAATAACTTCAAACAAAGTCAATTCATCTGGGAAACATATCTATCTATAAATTTGAAATGCATACGCTTTTTCAATGCTTTCATTTTTGTGGACGTGTAGGCCTATTTAACGGTAGTCAACGGCTACCTTATTTAGTCGTTATTGAGCCATAAAATGCCAACTCGCTCTATAGTAGAATGTAAACAGTTTATGCACGATAATGTACCTGTTGAAACGACATAGTAGACTAATTTTTGGGATTGCTGTGGTGTCTAGCTCCAACATTTTCTGCTCTACTCGAGCTGATGATTTCTCAGTCACCAAACTTCATTCAGTCATTAGCTTAAGAGTGTGATATGATTAAAAAATTGCCGATATCAGGCGAAATTGTCTTATAGCTGGGAAATAAGTTTATTTCGCTCAAGAAATCACTGAATTTCTAAAACAAAGCCTAGAAGACGAATCAAGAAAAAAGTATGGCGAAGCAAGAAAAGCAGCGAGTCAAGACACATTCTGATGAATAATTTCTGTCATGTTGAGTAATTGTGAGTCCCCAATGGTTCAAAAATCTGAAGCGTGGTGGCAGACATGGAAGATAATTGTACCTGCTGAGTAGGTGTAATAGTCGTGAGACCAAAATCGTACCAGCTCAGCCGATGTAATAGCAACTGCCCATTTACACACTAAAAAATTTCACAACGACTCATGAATTGACACAGCCAAAAGTTTAGATGCTGTATGTCAAATAGCCTGGTCCGGGTACAAATACTTGTGCATCTTCCTAGACACTTAAATGTTGCATGTATTTATGTTGGGACAGCAGGTAGTTATTTTCTACGTTGTTGTAAATTTGCAGCGATGATGTAGCTGTCACTTGCTTCTACATTTCCTTGTAAATGTAATTTACACTTGTGTGATGATCAGTGGCTTTGGAATGTGAAGAATGCAACAGAATATAGGCAGCAATTGACTTGATATTAATTTTTGGACTTTAGCTTGGAAAATATCAAAAGTTGTTTATTGTCGCCACCAAGGTGAGAACAATAAAAATGAGTTCAAACAATATTAATTGAATGCAAACAAACAAAATTCAGCCAATGAAATCAACCAAAAATCGTGATGTAGTGCCAACTTGCCTTTACATCAAAGAAGACATTCATAGCGTTAGCCTTATCACTATGCCTCCATGTCCTCGCGAAATTGAGTGTCTGTGGATAAAACTTTCCTTACAAAAAATTCTGTTCCTTCTGTTATACGTCCCACCTAATTTAGCCAGTGCAGTGTATCAGCAAGTCATTGCTTATATTCTTGATAACATTGACTACGCACTAGATCAAGTGTGCGACTCTGATGTAAAGGTAATCATCGCTGGGGACTTAAATCAACTTCCATGTGACGATCTTTGTGCAACCTTGGGATTGACTCAGGTTGTTAAAGCACCAACTCGAAAGACTGCTACTCTTGACAAGATATTCCTGGACACTAGCCTTCTTTACTCCTATAAGTCCCCCATCACGACTCCAAATTTTGGAAACGCTGATCATCTGAACGTTTTACTTCAACCCGAGCATGCTACACACATAAAGGAGATACGCAAAGTCGTCGACTATCGCAGAAGCAATATTGACATGTTATTCACAAGACTTGTTCAGCATCCTTGGAACCACATGTATTTATCCAACGACTCATTCCAAGATAAATGCAATTACTTCTACGATGTGTTCAACTATTATCACGATCAGATTCCTTACTCGTATGTAGAAATTACAGCATCTGACAAACCGTGGGTTACTGGCAAGCTCAAACTGCTATTCAATCAGCGATTTGCAGCGTTCAGAACTAACAACTTCGACTTGTACTATTACTATAAAAGCAAAATCAAAACCGAAATTTTGCAAGCCAAAAGGAACTGGGTCGATAAGATAAAGTCGTCAAAGGGTAACTTTTGGAATGTCGCCAGCTCTATACTTAATACTAGATCGACAGGGGTGCTCTCCCGGATAATTAACGAATTTGAAACTCCGGAACAGGCGGCTGAAAACTTCAATAGATACTTTACCAGCGTGTATTCTGAAGCTCCAGACTGGACAAATATCGCTAGCTCGATTCTCGACGATGGTAGAAGTTGGTTGGTTGGCATTGATATTGTACAGACGGAACAATATCTGCGATGTATCAAAACAAAGAGTCCCGGAAGCGACAACATATCTCCAACTATACTTCGCCAATGCTCACAAGCTCTTGCGGGTCCCATTTCACATCTTTGTGCTCTCTCAATTGAGAATAGCATTGTTCCAGTTCAATGGAAAGTTGGTCACGTCGTTCCAATCCCCAAACCAAAAGCCAAGCGTGTTAGCGACTTTAGACCAATCACCCTTCTTCCCATCATTTCAAAAATTCTGGAGAAGTACGTCGTGTCCTCAATCAAAGAAGACCTTCTAAAGTTGTATGGACTTAATCAATACGGATTTCGTCCACAATGTTCGAGTGTCTACGCGCACATTGAGCTCCATGATTATGTCACCAAAGAGATGGAAAAAGGCCACGTCGATGGAGTTTTGGCCATATCCTATGATATGAAGAAAGCGTTCGACAAATTAAGTCATCATGCACTGTTTCAGACTCTGGTTGACTCGTCTATACCTAGTCGATGTATCAGATGGCTGTGTAATTACTTTGAAGATCGAAGGCAGCGTGTAGTCTTGAAAAGTAAGCATCTAAGTACTGTATCAATTGCTTCGTCCGGCGTCCCACAAGGTTCGGTGCTCGGACCCTACTTGTTCGCCGCGCACATTGGTTCGATTACTGCACACCACCACAATTCGCTTGTTCTGAAATTCGCAGACGACGTTCTAGTTCTTAGTCCTTTCACCAGCTCAGACGATTGCTACGAGATGTTTCAATCTGAACTGAAACACTTGAACTCTTGGTGTTCCTCTCATGGCTTAGAGCTCAACTCAGAGAAAACTAAGGTTATAACGTTCGGCAAAAAGAATTCACCAACAGCATCTCCATTTCCGCACGGCTGTTCATCCATTCGATTTCTCGGAGTCACTATTCAGCAAAATCTTAAATGGGACGATCATATTAACGACATATGCAAGAGAGCCAGCAGCCGACTTTTCATCATACGACAGCTCAGACCACTTCTGCCAAAACACGAACTCATCCAGGTGTATCAGTGTTGTATACGCAGTCTTCTTGAATACAACAGCGAAATTTTCACTGGGCTAAATAGGAAAAATAGCCAAAAATGCGAAAGAATAAATAAAAGAGCTCACAGGATGATTTGTGGCCAACAGTGTGATTGCCGCAACTTTCCGACCATCGCAAGCAGAAGATTTACAAAAGCAATGAAAACCTTCCAGAATATCAAACAAGGCGATAACTTTATCAACCATCTTTTCCCTGATACCTTGAAGTATTTTCACCATCTCATGCAATGCCAAATCAGATCTGAAAGACGCGCGAATTCTTTTTTTCCCTTACTCACAAAACGGTACAACGACTCACTTTAACTTTACTCGCTGTCTTTACATGTAATAACTCTCATTTCTAAAGTACTACGTACCTTTCCCTTGTAAAGTTTGATTTCCAATTCTTGAATAAACAAATTACTACTACTACTACTACTAACTTTGAGATGTGAGGACTCTTCTCCTCCACGGATTTTTCTTGACTCAAAACTTTTAAAATTGCATTATCTTTCATCATGCAAAAATTCACAGATATTTCCGGCCTGGCAAACGCAAGCGTGAAATTGTGACTTAACAGACCGGACGAAATATGTCCGTTCTAGACAAATCCACACGCAAATGAATTTATCTGTCTCTGTGTGTCTACCTTTCATAAGATAAAGTCATGCATGCACAGAAATACATGATGCCATAGAAATGGAACAATGAGCAGCCAGTTCCACATTAAACACGCCAAACTGTTTGAAGTTTCAGTGACTTTGTCAACCGGATCACATAGCAAAGAAACGTAGACGATGTCAAGAGATGTTCTACAGAGATGTTTGTGAACGGTTTTTTCGTGCACCTGCTAACTTTTAATAATGATCGGAAGGCCCAACATTATCGAGAAAACTTTAGCCCAATGATCTGAATTCTTCAGATCTGAAGGAATCGTGGCGATGGAAGCATTTTAAAGGAATTTACAGCAATCCGAAAGCGGCGCACAGCTATTTTTCCTATCTCTGCAGGGTATCAAAAACTTCTTTTTACCCACTTAGTAAGTTCCTGCATGTGCCATCGCTTTGAATCAGTTTGCACTTTTAGCAAAGTGATGCGGTTAAGCGATCTAATTCTGTGCATGCATCAGTCGCCAGTTAAATTTCATGTTTTCGACATGTTAAATAACATGTAGCTTGTCTTTATTGTGCTTTCCTAGTGTACTTCTGAAGAATCCCTTTTTAAGCTGGATTTCCCAGCTTCCAAAGAGGAATTGAAGACGATACGAATGCGCAACATACAGTAGATCCAGTGAAAATTGCGTCTAATTTTCCCCGAAGTTTCGAAGAACGACTTCAAGATAGCTGTTGAGGTTGGCTTTCCTTTCACTTTTCTCTTCTTTATCCTTTTCTTTTCTCATCCCCCCGTACGAGAAGAATGTTTTCCACTATTTATGCTTTACGTGATGTAATACTTCTTCTCGTGATTCCAATAACTTTTCGGGAAAATACAATCGAAACCGCACTTTGGTACTCAGGCATTTTCTCCGGAAACTAAGCACAATAGACAATTTGCCTGAAATTCCTGGCTCTATTGATGTATAGCGTTCACTTGAGATTACCAGACTGAACAGTCTATTTCATGAATTTTTCACTTTATTTTAGGGTTTAGAAGGTTTTGGACCAATCATTGGTAATGTTCATGATGAAAATCGGTCCTGCTTAACTCAGCAATTAAGAAAATTCATGAAAAAACGTAAGGAAACAGAGATTGACTTGATTCAAATTTTGGTATCTAGATTTACATATGCATTACAGAAAAGCCTATAAATAAATCTGGTCAGAGAAAATTAAGGGCCTGTACTGGGAAATATTCCTCCCTAAAGAAGGAAGACGCATCGTCAGTACCGGAGATTAGACGATCTAGGACACGAGAGCTCCCGTGTCCTTCCCGCTATATCCAACACTGCAAAGTAATTTGTAGTTGCGGTGACATTGTTTCGGATCTTTCAATAATTCCTGATGTTTTCAGGAATCAAAAAGTTCTTCCTTTTTTATTTTACACATACATATATACTGTATATATTTGAATAATCAATCAAAAACACGACGTTTCTTACGCCACTTATTTAGTAATGTAGTGATTGCAAGGTTTTACCAGTTTTGTTGCATATTTTTCAAGAAATCTTTTAATGTCAGTGTTCATCTCATTTTAAAGAATTTCATTAGAATTATTACTGAGACGTGCGGGTTAATCCTTCGACGGTCAGGGTCTTGCATATTCCTAGGACGGCCAAGAGTGACTTCAGAATCAACCTTTGAATATCATATACTTCATAGTACTTCATCATTAATACTGTAAAACAGGTGAATGATAAATGTTCTGACACGGATAATAAAAATGAGGCCTTTCAAAAATTGGATAAAAGATTCCGGGAAAATGGTTACAAAGATGTCCACAGCAATCGCGTTGTGAAATGTAATGATAAGAAAATACGTAAATCGACAAAAAAGATAAAAGTACATATCTGAAATTAGATTATATCAACGATGAATGCACTAAGAAAATCACTAAAATTGTTAATAAGTACAACTCTCCGATATAAATTATCAATAAACCAGCTAAATATCTATATCAAAGTCTCGATTCCAAAAATAAGAGGAATAAACATATAAATTGGACTATTTGCGAACATATGCCAGATGACTACATGTGTGAAGACAAATTTATTGTTTACTCTTTTGTCTGTAATTTCTGCAACAAGAAATACATTGGTCAAACTTGCAGACAATTCCAAGCTAGATATCGCGAACATGAATATAGTCTGAGAATGAATAATAACAATAGTGCCCTGTCTGATCATTCTAAGAATGATCACAATAATTCTTTGACAATCAACGATTTTCAGGTAGAGATATTGACACATTGTAATACGCCTGTTGAGACTAGAATCGCTGAAGCCCAAATGATTGATATTCACCGACCTGTGGCCATATTCTCAACGCGTGCTACATCGTCTGCACTAAATAGTTCAAGATCATGTTAGTTTTAGCATGGACTTAATTTCATATTCTGAACGTCTTGCTAAATGCTTTCTAGACTGTCCCATGACTCACACATTTGCGCGCACGCTTCTTGATTGATTAACTGCCGTCGACAGGAATTCCCTAACTACCAATAGTTTATTCGATAACTTGTGCCAAATTGTCATTGATGATTCAGTAAACGATCAAACGCGCGATACACAACTACACGTACAAGATGAAATTTACAAAGGATGACGAGAAAACATTAATAGAATTTTATAAAGAGAACCAAAAAGATATTGAAGGAAGTAAGAATGCGGATGCGAATGCAAAGAAAAGAGATGCATGGGAAGAATGTGTTAAACTAATAAATTCAAGAAACCCACAGAACGAAAAAACCGCCGCCAATTGCAGAAAGAAGTGGCAAAATATGAAATCCAGTGCAAAAGCAAAGAACTCTGTTGAAAAAAATCTAAGAGAAAAACGGCTGAAGAAAATATGTCACAATCGGAAGAAAGAATAGTAGCAGTATTGGGCGAATCTCCTACATTTAGTGGTGTTCCTGACGGCATAGAATCAGGTGCAAGCACAAGTCAGCCGATGCACAAAGTGGCGTATCAAGTTTGTATTCGCTATCACACAGATACAGCTCGATGTGTCTGGTCAGGATTCCCTTTACAAGAACCGTACTTACATAAATATTAACAACGGCAGCAAATAACGATTTCTGTGACGTCTTATATCATATTGCAAGTAAATTGTTTTTGTTCATCACCCAGTCATTCATTACATGAATGTTATCGTTTAATTAATGCGAGAATTATAAAGAGAGTTACAAATGATCACTATCTATCACCATCAAGGTTTTAGGTTAGGTTTTAGACAGCTCAGTAGCTGTCTTAAATTTTTGATCTAAATAGCATGCTAAATAGTCATCATGCATCTTTCATAATTCCATTTAGTCAGATATCCTGCTCAATAGTTCAATCTAAATAGTCATGACTGCATAGACTGCATTCAAGTAGTAATCCCGTCCCAAAATCAAGGACAGTGCGGTGCAGCGATGAGTCATCGCTGCTGAGTCATCATGCTGACTCAACCCCCCCCCTCTGGAGAGAGGAATGAGATGGCCAAGGATGTGTTCGGAGGAATGGGTCCGTGAGGAGGAAAGTGTTTCCCTACCCCCCCCCTCGAAGGAAGGAAGGAAGGAGGAAATGTGAGGCAAGGGGTGGAATCTAGGAAGGACAGAGTGAGAAAAGGCAGGTTTTGGCCGTTTTCGGATGAGAAAGGCTGTAATTCGGCATAAAGGAGTGCTCGGATGTGAAAACGGAGGCCAGATTAGGAGTCTACGTGAAAGTTTGGGTTAGGAAGGTTGTTTCCAGCGGAATCGGAGAGAAAAAAGTTTGAGGACGTCCCCCCCCCCTCCTGTCAGACTTCCAACTTTGGTTCTAGAGATCGTAGAAAGTCGTGCAATAGCTCATTTGAAAGCTAAGAGTGAGAAAAATGCAGTGGAAAGCTCAGTTTGGTCCGATTTTCCTGGGTTTAGAGAGGAAAATGGCAGGAAAACGTCAGAGTGAGAAAAGGCAGGTTTTGGTCGTTTTTGGATGAGAAAGTCCATTTTTCGACATGAAGGAGTGCTCGGATAGGAAAACAGAGGGCAAATTCGGACTTTTTGGCCAATTTTGGGTCTAGGAACTTATTTGCAGCTCAATCGGGGAGAAAAGTTCTGACCCCCGCCCTCTGGAATGATACTTCCAACTTTGGTTCTAGAGATCGTAGAAAGTCGTGCAATAGCTCGTTTGAAAGCTGAGAGTGAGAAAAATGCAGTGGAGGACACGGCTTGTTCATATCTGCCTTCGTTTAGATGTGAGACGCCATTGAAAATTTGGGAAATTGGCGAAAAAACGACAGAGTTAGAATTTTTACGAAAATGGCTCTAGCGGGTGAGCGAAGCCTCAGAGGGGAAAACAGAGACCAGATTTGGATTCAGAGTGACATTTTGCATCTAGAGGGTGAGTTTCAAGTCAATCGGAGCACTAGAACCGGAGATAGACGTGTTTAAAGGTTTGGATGATGGATATTACGTCATCAGCTGATCGCCTCAAACTATATAAGCGGGGAACCGACAGAGACTTTTCATTAAGACGAGAGCGATTGTCAGAGGTAGGTCGTCTCTCTGAGCTCTGATGATAGCATCGGACATTCCAAATTTCAGGTTTAACCGACTTAGAAAATTTCATGGCTGATATCAGCTAAGGCGTCAGACTTAAAGGTTAGCTAGGAGATGGCCTTCGTCTCCAGGCCATAAAAGACTCCAAAACTTTAAATGCTCGTAACTTTGCTTCTACAAGTCCTTTTGACTTGATTCAAAAAAGATTCGATCGCTATTGATCAGACCTATATTGACAGACTACTTATAAAATTTCATAAGTAGTGCTAAAAAGTTGAAAAATTTAAATTCATTATTTTTGGAGATTTTCTGGGGTTTTTGACCCTGCTGAAGTCAACTGAAAGATTTGTAGTGATGTCTGAGGCACATATGATACAAGCGGCTTTTCACTGAAAGCGAGCATGACACGGAGAGTTTTGGTGTAATATTCCACTGACAGGGTGTTCCTTCGGGACGGCGGATGATGCCGTAGTGATAAGTGTGGCAAGGGAGTGTGTCATATTTTAGACCGAAACCGCTGGGGCAACTCATGTTGGGCATTTGACACAGTTCTCAACGTAGCACTTTGAACGCCAATCGGTTGAGTCGTAGCTATCTTGTCATGGGTGTCATAATGCCTGTAACGGATTCAAGAGCTTAACACCTAAACGCTTCTTATCAACCTGGCTTCTGCTATCAGTCCTTTATGAAATCTCGTCTAGCATCAGTAACTCAGGGCTGGCAACGTCTATCGTTTGTCATTGCAACTTGGTAAAAATGAGAGGGTTACTGCAGGCATTGACGTCAAACCTTTTCGCGTCATAGGGTAACCCGTCTTTGTATTGGGAGTTGGTAACTGAAAGCACGGTAACTGCCGATGCCCATACATGGTAAAACCACTTGTCATGTCAAACGCATGGCCAAATAAGGAAGGTCTGAATCATGGCTTTGTGCTCGCTAGGTATATAAACCACGTCTTTTCCCACAACTTCATTTTATACTCCATCATGCAAACGCCAAACACGCTAGTGAGCTCTCCTGACAAGCCCCGGTTAAAGCCGAGAAATTTATTTAAAGAGTTTTCGCAGATGAAAGAGCGAGAGAGGTTGTGGAACAATCTTGCTCGAATTGGTTCATCGGCTGTTGATGATGATACCGATTCAACAGAGTGGGGCTATATACCGCCCTCTGACAGTCGGGTGGTAGTAGAGGAGGTCGATGCCGCTGACATAGAGAGACTAAGAGTCTCTCTAAGCAGGATCGGCCAGTCCCACCCAAGTTAGACGATAGTCTTTTTAAAAACACAAGATCAACTTTCATACATGCAACACATTCTTTCATCACCCTTCGTCGGGAACGCCCCATGAGCCCTCTTAAGGGCTACCTTCTAATGCAGCTAAAGCGGTCCCAAGCCCGCCACATATCTTCGGATATGGAATGCAGAGGGGAAGTATAAATGATGAAATGGAATGAAATGGGAGGCCACCCTTGCACCACATGCAACCACAAGCTCATTTCTCTCTTCAGTAGTGAACAAGCTCTTGCGAGTGTAGTCAGAAAGTCCATCAAGTTGTACAAAAGTTTTTACTGCAACACAGGTTGATAAAGTGATAATGTAGTCTTCATCTAAATTAGAATCATTCTGATTGGTTGTTGAGGAATTCATTGTTGAAAAACATATAAAAGTCAAAAAATTGAAACAATTCTCATTCTCATCTATCTCATGATGGAAGGTACATCTCCCGCCTTAGAGATCTTTAACAAAATATTTGAAGTCATTGACGAGTGGGATCAAGACAAGTGTTAACAGGAGGAGGAGTCCCGCAAGAAAGTCGTCGTCATTGAAAAAATTGTGTGGACTGATGGTGAATTCACACCAAAAACGACGCCTGTGAGAAAAGTGCCAGGTGCTCCTAAGCGCCCAAAACATTTTACAATCTATCCAAATTTAAAAGTGATCCCTCTCAACTTTGAGTGAAAAATAAACCTACATACTACTTACATGTCTTTGTTTTGCAATGTATTTATCTATAAATGGAAATAAATGGAGGAATTTAGATATGGGGTTTGGTTGATAACGTTGTTTCAATTGATTCACCTAAAATCATGTTTCATATGTTGAATGATTTCTAGTAACTATGTTAAGTGTCTAGATGATAGGATATCTTATTCTAACAATAGCTCCCAATCGACACTATGCTTTCTCAATGATCATTTCGAAGCCATGTAGTTTATATGAAGGAAAAACAACACTGTCATGACACACGTTTATTAAAAAGAAATAAAGCAATACGCTTTGTAATAAGACGGTACATTACGTCTACCAAGTCAAACTCTTCTTGATTGCGGAGCTGACTAGAAGGAGAGAAGAGGTCTAGCCAGCTCCGGAGAGTCTCAACACATCGTTCCATCATAACGTCCTTTGGAGACACACTCAGGAAGGCAGCCCTGATTGTATCAGTACTATCCTCTTCATCGTCGGAAATGATGATGATTTCTTCATCCAACTGTAGCGACTCGACCTCAACATCGTAAATAGTTTTCACTTGCCTCTTGCGTGGGGCATTGGGCATGAGTAGGGCATAGGTATTCGGTGGTATATCCATTTTAATGATATTATGAGGAAATGGTCATTGCACCGCACTTATGTAGATTCTCTCTCCCTGCTTCACGCTCTCTCATTGGACGACAGCCATTTATCAATCACAATGCATCATTCTCATATATAGAGAGGAGTACCTTGCATTTCACTATCATAGCCATGTCCGACACAGAGGAAACATTCACACCTCTTGCTAGCTCAACTCCTACGAAGAAGGAAGTTGAGAGAAAGTTTCAACAAAAAGAGGAAGAGAGACAAATGATTGAAGGCTGCAAGCACCTCACTCTACAAACGGTTGAGAGTGAGCCTTTCATTAACGAGGCTGACTTTCAGGAGTGAAAAGCCCTTTGATGAGACCAGAGAATGCCCAAACGGTCTTTATGAGACCACGGCCTTAACGGCCACCTAATCAAGAAAGAAAAGACATTGACTGCGCCACACGCAACATTAATGATTTTATGTTATCTGACGATAATGAAGTGTTAAGACAGTATGACCACCAATGAATTGAATAGGATTACCACTATCATCATAGATACCAAATTTGCAATGGGATAATCGTGATACATTGACTGGAATGTATACTTTGTTCAGGAACTCCCCGTGCATGGTCACCCCAAAGTCGCCAATGTCAATAAGAATATATCTTAAAAGGGGAACCATTTGACCACCAACTTGTGTTGAATGGATAAAGTTAGTGTAAATGTAAAAGTGATTGATATTCATATCGAGCAAGGATGTTGAGCCACAGTACTTCTCGTCGAAGAATATGTCACGTTTGAATCCTAAAATCTTTGTCAACTCTTTTGAAATGTGAATGACCGTTTTACCATGTACACTGATACAGAATGTATTTGCTTTAGGATCATAGTCAAAATGATATGAGTGTAGATTTGATACACCCTTGTTCAAGTATGTACAAACATCATAGCCATTGCTATAATGCTTTGGAGGTATCGGTAACTTTTCATTTGGCTTCCATATAAGACTGGGACCTAAAACAGGGTCTGTGCGTTTGAAATAAAGGACCATTCGGCAGTCGGATTGCTGTTCAGATGTTATTTTCACATTCCCCCATTCATGGTGTGACCATAAGACGTCTGTATTCAAAGAGAGCAAATCGCGAAATTTAGAATTGATGTGAACAAATCCAATGTGTGAATGCTCATAATCATTTCGGAAATCAATGCTTGCTTTATTGTGTACTCGAGTGATGGACATAGATAATCCAATTATTTCATTTACCTGTTTGATCAAGTCATCAACAGTACCAGATTTAAAAAGCACAAAGCGCTCATGCATGCGATCAAGGGGAAGTAGGGTAATATTAATTTTTTTCCTTTGCCAATGTGGATATTTCTTAATCTCCTTTGATACTTTCATGGACACTTGAGCTCTCAAAGGGAAGGCACCGCCTCCTTTTACTTCTGAAAATTTTGCGATAGGCAGAAAGAAACGTGATTTAAGATTCAATATCTTTTGCAGAGGTCAACTCACATAAAATCCATGGGAAATAGTAGTCGGTCTCATGTAGAGTGTAATTTTATGTAGATTTGGATCCATCTGCCAGAACCATAGATCCTTTGCCAAATCATTCATAACATTCAATAGGCGTTGAATTTTCATGTAATAGTATGATTGCTCTAAACGATGACGGAATGATGGGTTTGTAGGTTGCTTCCATTTCAGGGGTGAAGCATTTTTAGCAATGGGTATGTCTGTATCTGCAGTGATAATTAAAGTAGGGCCATTTACAATCTCATCAACAGCTCGCTTTCCCCGACGAGTGTTTACTGTAGGAATAGAATTCCACTCTGGTGCATGTTCATTCAAGTTGTAGGTATGTACTTTATCATTTCGCTCTAGCTTTGGAAAGTACAAGTCTTGATTCGTTGCAGTGCCTAAAGTAATCTCTTCACTTGCAATGGTTCTTATATTATTCACATAGCTCAAATCTTGCAGGGCTGCTTCCCAATCACCATTTAGGTCAATCGGCTGTGTTAAATCAGTCTCAAAATCGGCAGCAGTATTTTCATATCGCTCAGGTTGAGCATTACTGGGAAACACTACTGTGAACTCCATGTTAAAGTATCAACATAAAGCGACGTCTGCTTAGGCGTTATGTCGCATGACATAACGAACTGCTGCTTTCAATCTGTTCACAGTAGGCACTTTCTGTCGTCCTAGGAATTTGGTTAAGAGTGATTGCCCTTTCACATAATGCACTCCCCTAAGTATGCTTGTACCGCCTTCTTTCATATTGGGATAGTTGATACAACCAAATATTACTTGATATCTTGGTCTTCTACGTCTAAAATCTGCAAGGGTATGAAATATTTCACATTTCATTGATGAGCTCACGCGACAGCTATTTTTTAATTCCATTGCAATGTGACGTACAGGATTGATCAAATCGATGCCGCCTACAGGTGATCGCTTAAAGCCATAATCTGTTAACACCATTTCCCACGCATGACCCATTCGCTGACGTAAAATCTGAAGTTTGCAAGCATGATTTTGCCAAGGATCGGCTATGCCGGAAAGAATTACATCTTCAATAGGTCTTGTTGCATGAATAGGTGATTTGATGAGACGAACTGCATCATCTAATCCTCGTCCCGCTAATGTCACTATTGCAAATGATAATACGATGATGAATCTTAACATGACTTCGTCCATTTCTTATGAATGCTTTAACGAGAAGACTAAGCAAACGTTTTGCTATGTCTAAAACTAACCATGATTGCCAAGCTCTCTTCTCAGTGTCACGTTACATGGAAAGCTCGACGCATTACCTTTTACGATATTCATCGGAAAGTTAAAATGAGTTTATCACCTTTTCAAATGGATAACCTGCACGATGCTTTACATATAATGCATCATCCAATGTACTATATCCCTCTAGGTGGGCGTCTATTCATTATTCGACGAGATTTCATTGCTCTTCATGATCAATATGATGTTATACATCTTACATCCTCAAGTTGGAACAAGTATAGAGAACGTATACATCCTCGCACAATGACTTACCTTCAACAAACCAACAAGTATGAGTGTGACAAGTGAACAATGTCTTCTTATCTCTACCTATTCATGTTTGATGACAAAATACAACATATTCAATCACATCATCTACTTTTCCATTGAAGTATAATAAAGAAAACAAATTTTAATCGTACATATTTATTGAAGGCTTTTATAAAAGTTACGAATGTGCTTTTCATTCACAAGGGTATCATGTGAAAAATGTTTACAAATGTCATGTAAAGAGTCATAATGTAGTCGTTGCATTGCAAAGTAGAGGGCATATGCTCCACATGTTGAAGACAAGGGATGTTGATAGGCCAAAGCATTGCGAATCCATTTTCGTGAATGACGGTTCATGAGACGTGTGACATAATCACAGTTTGGTAAGGCCAATGAATCAAAGATTTCACCGCAATAGTTTTTATCAATAAACAAAACTTTCCAGTGTTTGCCGGGTAAGTGTGCTGTATCAGTATTCATGATAATGAATGAGGGTGGTTTTGGTAAAACTGTGGGCATATTATTAATGGAAAACACACCTCGAAATGCTGCAACAGTGCGTTCATCACCATGTTCTTGAACGACTCTCTCTAGCTCTGCATCAGATAACCAACTCATTAACTTGTATAAGAAGCGGAAACGTCACGTAGCCTGTTAATTCGAATGGTGGAATCGAACACAGCATAGATGAGTACATTGACTGTTTTCGTCAAATCTTTTTCAAAGAAGAATTCTTGTTTAAGACCCTTCGTGGTAGTGTCCGGACGATAAGAAGCACCTGCTTCATTGTTTGCTGTCAAATCAAATGCATAAAGTGCATAACCTATAGCAAATTCATCATAGGTCAAACCATTGGTGTCATCAGTATTCCAGTATTTAAATGTCTCCATAGTATTTTGATATGAGCGAGAATAATGTCCATTAGCGAAGTCTGGGCAAAAAGGAGTACCAGGAATGCAATCAGTATCGCGATACAATCCGATTTGATTTAAACCAAAGTGTTCAAAGTTGAGGGGATTCTTCGATATATTACCATTGTATGCATCATTTGCAATCAATCCCACAATGATCATTTTTGGTGATTGTATAGGAAACAAACTATCTTTAACAAAGCTCTTTTGCGTACGAGGAATGGTGAAACTATGGATCTCAGTATGATTTACATCATAGAGAGCATCATACTTCTTCAAACCCATCTCGTGACCATTGATCACCGAAGGATTCACTGTCATTCGTCTCACATAAAGTCTAGCACTTTCAAACACAATATTAAATTCAGTCTTTGCTCCATAAGAAATCAATACAAATTTAGGATCGTTCGGCAAGAGATGAACTCGCATGTCTACTTTTGACATCAAGAAACGTGATTGACGGAAAAAGTCCAAGTATAGGGGACCATATAATTCACACACCCTACTTTCTGCAGTCCACTTTTCACGAGTGACAAATCCCTTGTTTTTGTCACTATCAAATTTACCAGCTTCATCTTTACACCAACCCATAACAGCCATGTGACTCTTTTGTGCTTGTGGCTGGAACTGCATGACTGTTGAAAAATAACCGAGACAGGGATAACTGTGTTGACCACCTTCAACCCGAGTTTCACCAATGGTCAATGATACATCTTTGAAGAGCGTTGCTATTGCCAAGTTATTCACGGCTACTTTGTCCTTGTCGTCAAGGTTTGTACCGTCCTTATTTACTATCTTTAACTTGACATGTAGATTGATGTCATATACATCCATGTTCTCAGCATCATTTCCGGATATTAAAAACTCAATGACACTACCAGAATCGATGCTTGTCTGTCGATAACGAATGGATAAAGTTCGTATTTCCAAGGTGAAAAGCGTGTTTGCGAAAGGATATTTTCCCAATTGGACGGAAGAAATATTTACTATCTCTGAGGTTAACAAGAAATTCAAGCCCACTACCTACAAGCTTCGTGATTATCATGGTAAAGAGATTGAAGGGAGCTTTTATCGTCATGAGATAACACCCATCACCAAAGAAGATGATGACTACATGGTTGAAAAGAAACTACGTCACCAAATGCGACAAGGGGAAAAGTGGAGCCTGGTGAAATGGGCTGCCTATCCAAATTCAGTGAACAGTTGGATTCGTCATTCTGACCTTTATCGTGTTAGTCAACGTTCCTAAGCAAAGTAATGAATTGTGTAAATATAAATAAATAAATACCTATGGATCAAACTGCTGCGTTTTATTCTGCCCCCTCCTATGCTAGTCATGGAGCTGGCTTTCTCGTTTATGCTGGATCGAGACGTCAAAAAGGGGGTAGTCTGTTGGGTGCTGTCAAAGGCATGATGCTCCCCACTATCGCAAATGTGGGAAAATCAGCTTTAAAGGAAGCTGTAAGATTAGCAGCAGATGTAGCAAGTGATGCGCTTTCAGGAAGATTGCCGATTCGTGAATCGCTAAAGCGTCATGGAATACGGCGTTTGAAGAATGTCGGTAAGGCTGGTATCAGGTCTGTTATCAATCATATCAATCCACTCTCTACTTCAGGCAAACGTAAGCGAAGAGCATCTCGTATACCTCCTAGCAAACGCAGACGACGTGGACTGTTTTAATTATCGAATGTAAAACCTCATCCCTTTGCTTATTTGACAGAACACCTATACAGACCGATATCATTAGAAATTACGTATCCATTCGTTATCCACAGACAAGTATCGATTCTGGTAGTGTCATTGAGTTTTTAATGCCCGGAAATTATGCTGAGTACATCGATGTAAATGACATCAATCTACATGTTAAGTTAAAGATAGTAAATAAGGACGGTACAAACCTTGGCGACAAGGACAAAGTAGCCGTGAATAACTTGGCAATAGGAACGCTCTTCAAAGATGTATCATTGACCATTGGTGATACTCGGGTTGAAGGTGGTCAACACAGTTATCCCTGTCTCGGTTATTTTTCAACAGTCATGCAGTTCCAGCCACAAGCACAAAAGAGTCACATGGCTGTTATGGGTTGGTGTAAAGATGAAGCTGGTAAATTTGATAGTGACAAAAACAAGGGATTTGTCACTCGTGAAAAGTGGACTGCAGAAAGTAGGGTGTGTGAATTATATGGTCCCCTATACTTGGACTTTTTCCGTCAATCACGTTTCTTGATGTCAAAAGTAGACATGCGAGTTCATCTCTTGCCGAACGATCCTAAATTTGTATTGATTTCTTATGGAGCAAAGACTGAATTTAATATTGTGTTTGAAAGTGCTAGACTTTATGTGAGACGAATGACAGTGAATCCTTCGGTGATCAATGGTCACGAGATGGGTTTGAAGAAGTATGATGCTCTCTATGATGTAAATCATACTGAGATCCATAGTTTCACCATTCCTCGTACGCAAAAGAGCTTTGTTAAAGATAGTTTGTTTCCTATACAATCACCAAAAATGATCATTGTGGGATTGATTGCAAATGATGCATACAATGGTAATATATCGAAGAATCCCCTCAACTTTGAACACTTTGGTTTAAATCAAATCGGATTGTATCGCGATACTGATTGCATTCCTGGTACTCCTTTTTGCCCAGACTTCGCTAATGGACATTATTCTCGCTCATATCAAAATACTATGGAGACATTTAAATACTGGAATACTGATGACACCAATGGTTTGACCTATGATGAATTTGCTAAAGGTTATGCACTTTATGCATTTGATTTGACAGCAAACAATGAAGCAGGTGCTTCTTATCGTCCGGACACTACCACGAAGGGTCTTAAACAAGAATTCTTCTTTGAAAAAGATTTGACGAAAACAGTCAATGTACTCATCTATGCTGTGTTCGATTCCACCATTCGAATTAACAGGCTACGTGACGTTTCCGCTTCTTATACAAGTTAATGAGTTGGTTATCTGATGCAGAGCTAGAGAGAGTCGTTCAAGAACATGGTGATGAACGCACTGTTGCAGCATTTCGAGGTGTGTTTTCCATTAATAATATGCCCACAGTTTTACCAAAACCACCCTCATTCATTATCATGAATACTGATACAGCACACTTACCCGGCAAACACTGGAAAGTTTTGTTTATTGATAAAAACTATTGCGGTGAAATCTTTGATTCATTGGCCTTACCAAACTGTGATTATGTCACACGTCTCATGAACCGTCATTCACGAAAATGGATTCGCAATGCTTTGGCCTATCAACATCCCTTGTCTTCAACATGTGGAGCATATGCCCTCTACTTTGCAATGCAACGACTACATTATGACTCTTTACATGACATTTGTAAACATTTTTCACATGATACCCTTGTGAATGAAAAGCACATTCGTAACTTTTATAAAAGCCTTCAATAAATATGTACGATTAAAATTTGTTTTCTTTATTATACTTCAATGGAAAAGTAGATGATGTGATTGAATATGTTGTATTTTGTCATCAAACATGAATAGGTAGAGATAAGAAGACATTGTTCACTTGTCACACTCATACTTGTTGGTTTGTTGAAGGTAAGTCATTGTGCGAGGATGTATACGTTCTCTATACTTGTTCCAACTTGAGGATGTAAGATGTATAACATCATATTGATCATGAAGAGCAATGAAATCTCGTCGAATAATGAATAGACGCCCACCTAGAGGGATATAGTACATTGGATGATGCATTATATGTAAAGCATCGTGCAGGTTATCCATTTGAAAAGGTGATAAACTCATTTTAACTTTCCGATGAATATCGTAAAAGGTAATGCGTCGAGCCTTCCATGTAACGTGACACTGAGAAGAGAGCTTGGCAATCATGGTTAGTTTTAGACATAGCAAAACGTTTGCTTAGTCTTCTCGTTAAAGCATTCATAAGAAATGGACGAAGTCATGTTAAGATTCATCATCGTATTATCATTTGCAATAGTGACATTAGCGGGACGAGGATTAGATGATGCAGTTCGTCTCATCAAATCACCTATTCATGCAACAAGACCTATTGAAGATGTAATTCTTTCCGGCATAGCCGATCCTTGGCAAAATCATGCTTGCAAACTTCAGATTTTACGTCAGCGAATGGGTCATGCGTGGGAAATGGTGTTAACAGATTATGGCTTTAAGCGATCACCTGTAGGCGGCATCGATTTGATCAATCCTGTACGTCACATTGCAATGGAATTAAAAAATAGCTGTCGCGTGAGCTCATCAATGAAATGTGAAATATTTCATACCCTTGCAGATTTTAGACGTAGAAGACCAAGATATCAAGTAATATTTGGTTGTATCAACTATCGCAATATGAAAGAAGGCGGTACAAGCATACTTAGGGGAGTGCATTATGTGAAAGGGCAATCACTCTTAACCAAATTCCTAGGACGACAGAAAGTGCCTACTGTGAACAGATTGAAAGCAGCAGTTCGTTATGTCATGCGACATAACGCCTAAGCAGACGTCGCTTTATGTTGATACTTTAACATGGAGTTCACAGTAGTGTTTCCCAGTAATGCTCAACCTGAGCGATATGAAAATACTGCTGCCGAGTTTGAGACTGATTTAACACAGCCGATTGACCTAAATGGTGATTGGGAAGCAGCCCTGCAAGATTTGAGCTATGTGAATAATATAAGAACCATTGCAAGTGAAGAGATTACTTTAGGCACTGCAACGAATCAAGACTTGTACTTTCCAAAGCTAGAGCGAAATGATAAAGTACATACCTACAACTTGAATGAACATGCACCAGAGTGGAATTCTATTCCTACAGTAAACACTCGTCGGGGAAAGCGAGCTGTTGATGAGATTGTAAATGGCCCTACTTTAATTATCACTGCAGATACAGACATACCCATTGCTAAAAATGCTTCACCCCTGAAATGGAAGCAACCTACAAACCCATCATTCCGTCATCGTTTAGAGCAATCATACTATTACATGAAAATTCAACGCCTATTGAATGTTATGAATGATTTGGCAAAGGATCTATGGTTCTGGCAGATGGATCCAAATCTACATAAAATTACACTCTACATGAGACCGACTACTATTTCCCATGGATTTTATGTGAGTTGACCTCTGCAAAAGATATTGAATCTTAAATCACGTTTCTTTCTGCCTATCGCAAAATTTTCAGAAGTAAAAGGAGGCGGTGCCTTCCCTTTGAGAGCTCAAGTGTCCATGAAAGTATCAAAGGAGATTAAGAAATATCCACATTGGCAAAGGAAAAAATTTAATATTACCCTACTTCCCCTTGATCGCATGCATGAGCGCTTTGTGCTTTTTAAATCTGGTACTGTTGATGACTTGATCAAACAGGTAAATGAAATAATTGGATTATCTATGTCCATCACTCGAGTACACAATAAAGCAAGCATTGATTTCCGAAATGATTATGAGCATTCACACATTGGATTTGTTCACATCAATTCTAAATTTCGCGATTTGCTCTCTTTGAATACAGACGTCTTATGGTCACACCATGAAGGGGGGAATGTGAAAATAACATCTGAACAGCAATCCGACTGCCGAATGGTCCTTTATTTCAAACGCACAGACCCTGTTTTACGTCCCAGTCTTATATGGAAGCCAAATGAAAAGTTACCGATACCTCCAAAGCATTATAGCAATATTTGAAGCAACTTGTCCCTGGTATCACTTTGTAGAGAAAATTCAAAACAAGAAAATTCACCCGAACGTTTTCGGCCATTCTCATCAAGGATGTACATGGCAATGAAATTACAGCTAAGAAAAAGAAATGGAATGATGTTAAATGAATTCACATACGTCATGCACGTGTCTACATGTGGTTTGCAAAGATCTACATTTGACTAGTATCTAACACTCTACTCATTAACAGTTAAGTAATAAGAACATGCAATCTTAAAAGACAAAGTTAATAAGTTATCTGTCTAACTTATCTGAAGCTAAAAGTCAAGACACAAAGAAATCACATAATCCTTCTGGGTGCACAGTATAGGCTTTTCTCTCTTGATGAGCAAAGCCTCCAATATCTGTAGTTCTCTAAAGGTTCTCACTCGTTTCACCACTTTGAATGACTGTCTGGGATCGGCAGGCGGAGAGGAGCAGGAAACTAAATGTCTTGTAATTGCAGACACTCCTGCCTTCTTCTTGCCGTCGATGTACCACTTTGGGACATGCTCCTTGACTCTGTCTCCCAATCGTCGTCTCGTTCTGCCAATGTAATTGAGTCCACAACTACAGGAAAATTTGTAAATCACATTTGATGTGGCAGATACGGGAACAGGATCTTTAGGCGACTTCCTCAAGGTAGGAACCGTGGTATGCACGACCATTACTTGGGCAGCAGGAAAGGCATTTTCAACTGCAACTTTGAGTCTCTTTGCAGAACACAAGAGGAGACTCAAAGCTGCAGTTGAAAATGCCTTTCCTGCTGCCCAAGTAATGGTCGTGCATACCACGGTTCCTACCTTGAGGAAGTCGCCTAAAGATCCTGTTCCCGTATCTGCCACATCAAATGTGATTTACAAATTTTCCTGTAGTTGTGGACTCAATTACATTGGCAGAACGAGACGACGATTGGGAGACAGAGTCAAGGAGCATGTCCCAAAGTGGTACATCGACGGCAAGAAGAAGGCAGGAGTGTCTGCAATTACAAGACATTTAGTTTCCTGCTCCTCTCCGCCTGCCGATCCCAGACAGTCATTCAAAGTGGTGAAACGAGTGAGAACCTTTAGAGAACTACAGATATTGGAGGCTTTGCTCATCAAGAGAGAAAAGCCTATACTGTGCATCCAGAAGGATTATGTGATTTCTTTTTGTCTTGACTTTTAGCTTCAGATAAGTTAGACAGATAACTTATTAACTTTGTCTTTTAAGATTGCATGTTCTTATTACTTAACTGTTAATGAGTAGAGTGTTAGATACTAGTCAAATGTAGATCTTTGCAAACCACATGTAGACACGTGCATGACGTATGTGAATTCATTTAACATCATTCCATTTCTTTTTCTTAGCTGTAATTTCATTGCCATGTACATCCTTGATGAGAATGGCCGAAAACGTTCGGGTGAATTTTCTTGTTTTGAATTTTCTCTACATTATAGCAATGGCTATGATGTTTGTACATACTTGAACAAGGTTGTATCAAATCTACACTCATATCATTTTGACTATGATCCTAAAGCAAATACATTCTGTATCAGTGTACATGGTAAAACGGTCATTCACATTTCAAAAGAGTTGACAAAGATTTTAGGATTCAAACGTGACATATTCTTCGACGAGAAGTACTGTGGCTCAACATCCTTGCTCGATATGAATATCAATCACTTTTACATTTACACTAACTTTATCCATTCAACACAAGTTGGTCAAATGGTTCCCCTTTTAAGATATATTCCTATTGACAGTGGCGACCTTGGTGTGACCATTCACAGAGAGTTCCTGAACAAAGTATACATTCCAGTCAATGTATCACGATTATCCCATTGCAAATTTGGTATCTATGATGATAGTGGTAATCCTATTCAATTCATTGGTGGTCATACTGTCTTAACACTTCATTATCGTCAGATAACATAAAATCATTAATGTTGCGTGTGGCGCAGTCAATGTCTTTTCTTTCTTGATTAGGTGGCCGTTAAGGCCGTGGTCTCATAAAGACCGTTTGGGCATTCTCTGGTCTCATCAAAGGGCTTTTCACTCCTGAAAGTCAGCCTCGTTTATGAAAGGCTCACTCTCAACCGTTTGTAGAGTGAGGTGCTTGCAGCCTTCAATCATTTGTCTCTCTTCCTCTTTTTGTTGAAACTTTCTCTCAACTTCCTTCTTCGTAGGAGTTGAGCTAGCAAGAGGTGTGAATGTTTCCTCTGTGTCGGACATGGCTATGATAGTGTAATGAAAGATACTCCTCTCTATATATGAGAATGATGCATTGTGATTGATAAATGGCTGTCGTCCAATGAGAGAGCGTGAAGCAGGGAGAGAGAATCTACATAAGTGCGGTGCAATGACCATTTCCTCATAATATCATTAAAATGGATACACCACCGAATACCTATGCCCTACTCATGCCCAATGCCCCACGCAAGAGGCAAGTGAAAACTATTTACGATGTTGAGGTCGAGTCGCTACAGTTGGATGAAGAAATCATCATCATTTCCGACGATGAAGAGGATAGTACTGATACAATCAGGGCTGCCTTCCTGAGTGTGTCTCCAAAGGACGTTATGATGGAACGATGTGTTGAGACTCTCCGGAGCTGGCTAGACCTCTTCTCTCCTTCTAGTCAGCTCCGCAATCAAGAAGAGTTTGACTTGGTAGACGTAATGTACCGTCTTATTACAAAGCGTATTGCTTTATTTCTTTTTAATAAGCGTGTGTCATGACAGTGTTGTTTTTCCTTCATATAAACTACATGGCTTCGAAATGATCATTGAGAAAGCATAGTGTCGATTGGGAGCTATTGTTAGAATAAGATATCCTATCATCTAGACACTTAACATAGTTACTAGAAATCATTCAACATATGAAACATGATTTAAGGTGAATCAATTGAAACAACGTTATCAACCAAACCCCATATCTAAATTCCTCCATTTATTTCCATTTATAGATAAATACATTGCAAAACAAAGACATGTAAGTAGTATGTAGGTTTATTTTTCACTCAAAGTTGAGAGGGATCACTTTTAAATTTGGATAGATTGTAAAATGTTTTGGGCGCTTAGGAGCACCTGGCACTTTTCTCACAGGCGTCGTTTTTGGTGTGAATTCACCATCAGTCCACACAATTTTTTCAATGACGACGACTTTCTTGCGGGACTCCTCCTCCTGTTAACACTTGTCTTGATCCCACTCGTCAATGACTTCAAATATTTTGTTAAAGATCTCTAAGGCGGGAGATGTACCTTCCATCATGAGATAGATGAGAATGAGAATTGTTTCAATTTTCTGACTTTTATATGTTTTTCAACAATGAATTCCTCAACAACCAATCAGAATGATTCTAATTTAGATGAAGACTACATTATCACTTTATCAACCTGTGTTGCAGTAAAAACTTTTGTACAACTTGATGGACTTTCTGACTACACTCGCAAGAGCTTGTTCACTACTGAAGAGAGAAATGAGCTTGTGGTTGCATGTGGTGCAAGAGTGGCCTCCCATTTCATTCCATTTCATCATTTATACTTCCCCTCTGCATTCCATATCCGAAGATATGTGGCGGGCTTGGGACCGCTTTAGCTGCATTAGAAGGTAGCCCTTAAGAGGGCTCATGGGGCGTTCCCGACGAAGGGTGATGAAAGAATGTGTTGCATGTATGAAAGTTGATCTTGTGTTTTTAAAAAGACTATCGTCTAACTTGGGTGGGACTGGCCGATCCTGCTTAGAGAGACTCTTAGTCTCTCTATGTCAGCGGCATCGACCTCCTCTACTACCACCCGACTGTCAGAGGGCGGTATATAGCCCCACTCTGTTGAATCGGTATCATCATCAACAGCCGATGAACCAATTCGAGCAAGATTGTTCCACAATCTCTCTCGCTCTTCCATCTGCGAAAACTCTTTAAATAAATTTCTCGGCTTTAACCGAGGCTTGTCAGGAGAGCTCACTAGCGTGTTTGGCGTTTGCATGATGGAGTATAAAATGAAGTTGTGGGAAAAGACGTGGTTTATATACCTAGCGAGCACAAAGCCATGATTCAGACCTTCCTTATTTGGCCATGCGTTTGACATGACAACGGTGGTTTTACCATGTATGGGCATCGGCAGTTACCGTGCTTTCAGTTACCAACTCCCAATACAAAGACGGGTTACCCTATGACGCGAAAAGGTTTGACGTCAATGCCTGCAGTAACCCTCTCATTTTTACCAAGTTGCAATGACAAACGATAGACATTGCAAGCCCTGAGTTACTGATGCTAGACGAGATTTCATAAAGGACTGATAGCAGAAGCCAGGTTGATAAGAAGCGTTTAGGTGTTAAGCTCTTGAATCCGTTACAGGCATTATGACACCCATGACAAGATAGCTACGACTCAACCGATTGGCGTTCAAAGTGCTACGTTGAGAACTGTGTCAAATGCCCAACATGAGTTGCCCCAGCGGTTTCGGTCTAAAATATGACACACTCCCTTGCCACACTTATCACTACGGCATCATCCGCCGTCCCGAAGGAACACCCTGTCAGTGGAATATTACACCAAAACTCTCCGTGTCATGCTCGCTTTCAGTGAAAAGCCGCTTGTATCATATGTGCCTCAGATATCACTACAAATCTTTCAGTTGACTTCAGCAGGGTCAAAAACCCCAGAAAATCTCCAAAAATAATGAATTTAAATTTTTCAACTTTTTAGCACTACTTATGAAATTTTATAAGTAGTCTGTCAATATAGGTCTGATCAATAGCGATCGAATCTTTTTTGAATCAAGTCAAAAGGACTTGTAGAAGCAAAGTTACGAGCATTTAAAGTTTTGGAGTCTTTCATGGCCTGGAGACGAAGGCCATCTCCTGGCTAACCTTTAAGTCTGACGCCTTAGCTGATATCAGCCATGAAATTTTCTAAGTCGGTTAAACCCGAAATTTGGAATGTCCGATGCTATCATCAGAGCTCAGAGAGACGACCTACCTCTGACAATCGCTCTCGTCTTAATGAAAAGTCTCTGTCGGTTCCCCGCTTATATAGTTTGAGGCGATCAGCTGATGACGTAATATCCATCATCCAAACCTTTACACACGTCTATCTCCGGTTCTAGTGCTCCGATTGACTTGAAACTCACCCTCTAGATGCAAAATGTCACTCTGAATCCAAATCTGGTCTCTGTTTTCCCCTCTGAGGCTTCGCTCACCCGCTAGAGCCATTTTCGTAAAAATTCTAACTCTGTCGTTTTTTCGCCAATTTCCCAAATTTTCAATGGCGTCTCACATCTAAACGAAGGCAGATATGAACAATCCGTGTCCTCCACTGCATTTTTCTCACTCTCAGCTTTCAAACGAGCTATTGCACGACTTTCTACGATCTCTAGAACCAAAGTTGGAAGTATCATTCCAGAGGGCGGGGGTCAGAACTTTTCTCCCCGATTGAGCTGCAAATAAGTTCCTAGACCCAAAATTGGCCAAAAAGTCCGAATTTGCCCTCTGTTTTCCTATCCGAGCACTCCTTCATGTCGAAAAATGGACTTTCTCATCCAAAAACGACCAAAACTTGCCTTTTCTCACTCTGACGTTTTCCTGCCATTTTCCTCTCTAAACCCAGGAAAATCGGACCAAACTGAGCTTTCCACTGCATTTTTCTCACTCTTAGCTTTCAAATGAGCTATTGCACGACTTTCTACGATCTCTAGAACCAAAGTTGGAAGTCTGACAGGAGGGGGGGGGACGTCCTCAAACTTTTTTCTCTCCGATTCCGCTGGAAACAACCTTCCTAACCCAAACTTTCACGTAGACTCCTAATCTGGCCTCCGTTTTCACATCCGAGCACTCTTTTATGCCGAATTACAGCCTTTCTCATCCGAAAACGTCCAAAACCTGCCTTTTCTCACTCTGTCCTTCCTAGATTCCACCCCTTGCCTCACAGTTCCTCCTTCCTTCCTTCCTTCGAGGGGGGGGGGTAGGGAAACACTTTCCTCCTCACGGACCCATTCCTCCCAACACATCCTTGGCCATCTCCTTCCTCTCTCCAGAGAGGGGGGGCTGAGTCAGCATGATGACTCAGCAGCGATGACTCATCGCTGCACCGCACTGTCCTTGATTTTGGGTCGGGATTACTACTCATTCAGAATACGAAGTTTGACTAAATAGACAGATAGTGAGCTATTTAGCATTTAGCACGCGTTGAGAATACGGCCACGCTGCTCTCAACAGAAAGCAGGGATGTGGAGTCGGAGTTGGAGTCCCGAAGTCCTATCACTTTTGCTGGAGCCAGAGTCGGAGTCCTATCAAATGATAGGACTCCAGACTCCGGCCTATAACTAGACCCGAAACAAAAAAATATTAATCCACGTCGAGTTGAGTGGCGAATTATCTATCCTCGTGGAGCCGAGTCGCATCCATCCAACTCGAAGCGACATTTGATAAACTTCCATCAAAAATGATTGACAATTGATACATCAGTGATCACTAAAAATAGGTTCAGGTAGGCCTTTAATGATCTATGATGTAGGTTACCAGTTCTTTTTAAAAAACTAGGCTATATATACTTGCCGCCCGGAGTCGGAGTCCTATCAAAATGATAGGACTCCGCATCCCTGACAGAAAGCCTGAAATAACCCGTTGGTAGTAAAGTGGTCCAATCTCATGACTTTAATGGTTAATTTTACAACGCTCAGACGATGCGAGTGGTCTCGCGAAAGTTCAGCGTTCACCATGTTTTTGTTTTCTGGCACATCATCTGTTGGCTACAGGGACAGAACAATATAAAAGATAACCAGCAGCTTATGATTTTTTCAAGGGAGATTTACCAAACGAGTTGGAACTCATAAAAATGAATTACCTCCCGTTCGCTGCAGTCAATTCAATACAATATCATATAGATATTTTAAAAAAGAGCATTTATGCATGTCCTCTATAGCTTTAATATTAAATCACCAATGAATGAATGAATGATAGGAATAATACTTTATAAGCTTGCAATTTATTTAGCTTTTCTGTACATGTAACTAAACACAACTACTGCACATGACTCGCAAACTGTTGCGAGATGAAAAATAATAATAATTAGATGAAAAATAATAATTGATGAGAAATGAAAGCATGTATTGATAAATTTTACAATGCGTGGTATTTTACTTAACGAATAAATAAAGAAATGAATTTTAACAGATTTCAACATATAGCACACAATAATAAGATGGTTAAACGCTGATGTGTAATGAAATTTATTAACTTCAGGCGTTACAAGACCATGCATGGGTTAGAAGGCGACTCTATTTTCAAATGAAGATGTAGAACAAATACATGTATGTGTAACTCAATTGAGATTCAATCCAGATGCCGATAAGACAAAGGTCACACAAAAGAAATGTTTCAACAAAACGAAATGAAAAGGTGATTCTGAGTCACTAGCAAGTATTGACAAATTAAAATTACGGGATGTCTAAGTCTGTTTCAAATTCTTTTGCACTATTAGAAATTTCCTAGTAGACCCCTGCCTCATAAAGTTTTCGTTGAGTTCTAGAAAACATGAACATGAACCCTGCCTGCAAGATTTTGAAGAACTGTCACAGGACAATCTTTAAAGTGACATACGTACACTATACAAGCACTACATAGCGCCTACCTTTCACAGGAGCTTCATCGCAACTTCTTAAAATTTTCGCTGCACCAGTTGTCATATCCGGTGTTCCGGTCCGAATAGGGGCGCCTAGCACACAGCCGTGTGCTAAAGCCACAAGGATGCTTTAGAGTCAGACTTGTTGGCATGTGCAATGGGAGGACATTCCTAGCTAGTCCATTTTTCGGATTATCGACACTGAAATCACAATATTATTCTTAGTGAAACCAACGTCTAGCAAGTGCAGCTTTAATAACAAAGTGTCAGGAATGCTGACAATTATGAAAAGGATAAAAGCAAACAAAACAAAAGCCAGTCGTCAGTTATAGTTCATCAATCGAGAGAAAGATCATTGAAAATTGAAATAAATGTAGTTGGTGCTGTCTCTGTCCGTTATTGTGCATAACCCTCATACCATTGCACGTGACAAGAAGACAGTACCTCACGTTTGTTCAATAAAACCTATCAGCAAAAATATCTTCGCACTGGTATAAAGCAAAATGAATAGAAGTGCTAGGAGCATAATCTGCTAATTTCATTGATGGACACACGTACATAGTAAAATTATCAAGTCCATGAAAGTTATCCGGTTGCCCAGGAGACCAGAAATCCAAGCATACCGGAATGACAGTATTTCCACAATACCGTAAACTGGGGTGAGTTCGGCCACTTTGAAACACTTCATTCAAAATATTAATTGCTCAGTTTCTTATGCAGCCGAAATGAATATAGATTTGATACTGTCTTATCCATGCCCATGATATTCTATACCAATTAATTTGTATATGTCGTTCTTGTTTGATATAGATATCTTTATTTGCCCGGTCGAACTCACCCCATAGAGTGGGGTGTGTTCGCCCATTTGATGAAATCGCAAACGAATTTTTTATTATGACTGATGAAATTCTTTAGAACTGCATTATACTCATTTTGGTTCATGTTTATAGTGCATATAACTACAATTAATCCCTACATAATTTAACATTTTCATTCGACATTTGATCTTATTTTTGACACATTAATTTTACTTTGATTCTTCTTGCATTCAATACTGAATAGATAGATTGGAAGAAACGTTTATCATTCAATGAAAAACAGTTTTGTAGTCCAAAATACCCATTCTATAATCTAAAACAAAAACGAACGAATCATTGAACACAAGACAGGTAGACACTATCAACGAACGTTTGTAGAAACAAAATTATCAAGGAATGTGTAACGACCACGATTAATAGTGAGCAAAGTTAAAGTTTGAACAATTTGACTGTTGTCAACAGGCATCTCGTCTACGATGTTTGGAAAAACAAAGTAGTTATCATGTCGCCGAAGGAAAGAAAACTTTGTAGTGGAATCATTCACTTTTGACAAGACTTTTCCGATGTAATGGTAGGCAGTACCAGTGGGCCTACCATCAGAAATAAACCGAATCAAAGCAAATGAATCAACTTCAAAACTTGGAAGCCCCAAAGGTTCCGTAGGCAAGGAATGTGCTTCATGCGTTTCATCAGTCACAATCACATTGTCTCCATCTTGATCAGAGTTCTCCATCATGATATCGTTCACAGTGACACTTTTGCCTGGCCGCACTTTGAGCTTTCTCTTTCTTCTTGGTTGGTCACCAGTTGGGCCTGGGGGCGTCGAGAGCTCTTTCAAACGATCTAACACAACTCCTGAAACAGCTTCACGCACTTCACTTTGTTGATCACTTGAAAGAGTGCGGGAAATTCGTGAGATAACTTCATATTTGTTGACCGGGTAAATTCCACACTTTCGAAACCCACTTACTATGTTATCTTGAATGGTTGGTGATAGTCTCACCAAAAGTCGATCGAGGAGGCGTGGAAACCAAATTTTGGGCATCACACTGCATTTACGTCCTTCTTTCGATTTCCATTCAGTGAGCACAGCTCGCCAATATCTCTTCATAGGGCCAAAAACACATACATCCAACGGCTGACACAAATGGGTTGCGTTTGGAGGCAAACAAACGAATGCGATATCGTTCTCCAAGCACTTCTCAATCACATCACGAGAAAAATGTGAAGCAAGATTGTCACCGATGATGACTTTGTGGCCAGCTAAATTCCTTGTGAATGGTAGAATCACGCTCTCAAACCAATCACTAAAGCACACACCATCAAACCAACCAGATCGGGAGCGGTTATAGCGAACGTTTCTGGGCCCTCCCTGTATCCATTGGTCGTGTAGATGTTCGGCTTTGTAAACTACATAAGGATTCAGCATCTTACCATTAGCAGTGCAGGCAAACATGATGGACGTTGAAGATTTTGTTGAATTAATTATCCGTTCAGGATATTTCACACCACGGCGAAATATACATTTCACACTTCGAGGGTCGTCTGATAAGTTAGTCTCATCAAAATTGATGATATTCGATGGAGGAACATCACCCAACTCCTGTTGCAGATTTTCGAAGTATGCATTCATTGTATCAATTGACAATTCAGCTCTTTTCTGTGAAATGTTCTGGCACAATCGTTGTCTCAAAACAGAACGATTCCGAAGAAGAAAACCTCTACACCAGTCATCACCAGGCATACCATCGTTGAAGACTGGAATAACCCTGTTTTTACACTTCAAGTAGCCTTTCGCTAATATTCGAACGTCAAAAGGTTTCACGGGAAATCCCCAGTCAGCCATTGTAGCGATGTTTTGCGGTATGATACGTTCTTCATCTGGAGAAAGAACGCATTGGCCTCCACTTCTTCGGGGATGACGACCCTTTAACTGATCTCTCAAGGTCGATCGTGGTACACTGAAGGATGCAGTAGCTTTGCGAATAGACATTCCATTCTTGACGGCTTTGATAGCCTCATCAAGGGAATCATCAGAATATTGCCGACGTCTTGAGGCACCAACAACTGGCTTGTACGTGCGCATGACTGAGAACGGATGAATGAATTGGCAGTGAAACCTAACTTTGACTCAATTTTCAAACAATCAAGTTCGATTTTTGATAAGTCATTGTATGCATAGCGTGAATGATGACTATGTAATTCGAAGCTGTGGTTTGATCGATATCATTGATATAGCTTCGTTTGTGCTGCACCAGTTATAAGTGCTATTGTTAATATTTCAATTTGAATATCATCATAGCACGCAGTACGACATTCTCTACAAAATTGCTATGTCTGCAAGCGACTTTCAAAGTCAAACTGTTATTGATAAGCACAAAATAGACGATGGGCGAACTCGCCCCACTAAGGTGGGCGAACTCACCCCAAGTACAAAAAATGGCCCACCTCATGAATTACAAAGAAACAACAAATCTGATGCTAATTATATTCAAGATTAAACTTCTCTCTCACGTATCACTACATTTAAAAGTTGATGAAGTATTTCCAATAGAACAGCTGGCAGGAAGTACGACCAAGGCAGAAAAATGCAAAAATGTTATGTATTTAGTTCCACCGCTATTTTTTTTATAAACTGACCTTCTAAAGACACTATATTTACAAAAAAACATGTTCGTGCACTAGCAAGTTGGCGCCAAAGAAGAAAAGGACAAATTGATATTCCAGCAACGTAAAAAATAAAACAATATGCTATCTGTGAAAGTGGGCGAACTCACCCCACATTGGCCGAACTCACCCCAGTTTACGGTACCAACCGCCACCAGGTTCCACAGATCCAGGCCTCTGCAAAGCGTTGGCAGATCCACAGATCCAAGCGAGGAATAAAGAAAGGAAAATTTGAAAAAATTGTTTGCCACTGTCTATGTCCGTCACTGTGCTTAACTATTTTCCGATGCACAAAAGCTTGCGACAACATCTCAAATGAACAATGTTTTTTATGACTTCAATAAAACCTGTCAGCAAAAATATCTTCGCACTGGCAAACAGCAAAGTGAACGCCAAAATGAGGAGCAAAATCCATCATCCTCATACTCGGATCTGAACACAAATAGATAGTAAAATTCTCAAGTCCATCAAAGTTATCCGGTTGCCCAGGAGACCATAAATCTGCGCTCACTGGAATATCAGTATTTCTCCAATACCATCCGCCATCTGGTTCCTCAGATCCTGGCCTCTGAAAAGCGTTGGCAGATATATCTTGGTTAGGAGATGAGCTAGGGACTAGTGAACAAATTGGTCGCATGGACTGCAACTTTGAAATAGTGTCTAAAATCGCCGGTGATCCATATTGCAGCTCTTTGCACATTGACAAAGTCTCATTCACTGTATACCATCCGGGCCGTGATGGGCCACCTCGAGTAGGAAAGCTGCGACCATCAGAAAATACATCATGAGGAAATTCTGACGTTGAGCAGGAAGGCCATTTACTCTTCTGTTCCACGCTTACCCAAATTTTCTGTGTGGACGAGCTGAACGTTGGGGATTCCAAGCGTTCTACGGTTTCAATGACTTTGCAGTCTGATGTGCGATAACTGATTCCAATGCATGTTTTGTTGTCCAGTCTTGCAATTTCACAGGCTAGAAGACATTCGTCGAAGGTTGTTACATTTGAAGCCACACTTGTATTCATAGCAACAGCACTCGTATACAAAACTGCTTGACGGTAAATGTCCTCTGAAGAAATCAAAGCGAATCTCGAAGAAGCAAGTGTCAACATAAAGACAATCAAAGCCATGTTAGTAATGTGGTCAATGTCACCAAGATGCAAAGGAGAAGTTTGCTCTTTGTAAGGTGAAATATCGGAAATGGCAAGTCTGAATTTGATTCCTCATTCAGTAGACTATTTGAATTGACATTTAAAATGTCACTAGGGAAATGTCGCTCTCCTACTTGGATTGATGAATTATGCTAGCAAAATATTACAATAGTCAAACTAAAAAAACAGTGGGTTTTCAGATAGATTGTAAATGATGTTCAATTAAGTCAGAAACCAAAAGAATATAATAGAAAGCATCATCAGCAGTATCTGCGTTTTCAAGCTTATCTCTATTGTCTAACCTAAATGAGAATACATTCACTAATTTTGAAGAACAGGTTGCACGTTTAACATATAATTTTGTGGGAAAGTCAATGTATAAGTTAGCAAAAAAACACGCCATATCAAAATTCTAATGTGTGCTATAGAATTCACAGTACGGTAATGGCCAGTTATTAATTTGATAAAATTTTAAAATTTCCGCCAGAAGTGCAACTCAACTTCCTAGATTTTCATATACACAGCAATTGCATTTCAAGTTGACAGCCTCCTCCATCTTAACTTCATGCTGTCTTATTTGTCTTATATGCGAGGATCTGTAAATTATTGAATTTCTAAAGAGTATTTTCTCCCATCTTCAAAACTATCTATGTCCCTGTACTAAGCTCATCGACAAAATTAATGAATGTAAAATTGTTACATCGACTACTTTTGTCTTTGCTTTGAGGATGTTTATATAATCCGTAACCTAAGCAGAAACCAGAATGAAAGGGAACATGGGAGACGAACTCCTGGCAATAAATGAAATATGTGAGACATGCACCAAAAACCTTCTCATACCAATCAATGCAAATTACTTGCATCCATTGGATACAAAATTGAATCTCCTCGTTATAGCAGTAATTAACGTTACGTCATGTATGTAGCATGTAGAATTAAGGGGTCATCCAAAAAACATGTGTTGCTAAAATATTTCATTTTTAACCCCCTCCCCCTCGATGATGTTTCGTGATGTTCGCATAAACCCCCTCTCACAGATCACGTGATGAAACTGTCTTATTAAAGATGGTAGGCCTATAGGATATATTCCCGTGCCATGGTTACCCCTCTCCCTTGCCTTGCCAACAGCTAGCCAAATAAAGGTAAGAACCTCTTCTCATTTGTTTCATTACCTCATATTTGCTAGCGGAACGCATGTTTCATCTGTAAAACTTATCTCAGACCTCGGCTAAAATGTCCTATATTGCTGTCGCATTCGAATTAATACCACCATGTATTTAAATTGCATATAGGCCATAATGTAGTTAAAATTATTTGCTTCTATAGTCTAGTGTCATTTAAATAAGCCTACTTAAGAATGTGCAGGTACGTGCAATGAGAGGCCTCTGATCGAAACGCAAAATCCGACGAACTCCTTTTTAAATCGTGAAAATAATGTGCAGCAAATGAAATTTGAGAATTTTAGGAACGCTTTCATCATGTTCCGTTAGTAACTCAAATAAATAGTATTGCCTTATCAAATACTAAGCAATAATGAGTGACACTGAATTTGCATCAAAAAAATTACAAAAACATGTCACCATGTAGACTTGCCACGATTATTCCCTGATCGTGAGGTAAACTTATTTAAAAAACAATAAATGTGCTAATCATGTAGTAAAGTAAATGACTGCTTGAATACATTTTTTGTTGTCTAGTCTTGTAATTTCACAGACTACAAGACAAGAAGACATTTGTCGGCTGTTGCTGCGGTTGCAGCTACACTTGCATTCATAGCAACTGCACTCGTGTACAAAACTGCTTTGAGATAAGATTCGTCAGAAAGAACTAGTGAGAATCTCGAAGAACATAATATTAACATAAGAGCAATTAAAACCATGTTAGTAATGTGGTCAATGTCACCAAAATGCAAATGAGACGCTTCCTCTTTGTGAGGTGAAATATCAGAAAAGGTGTCTCTGAATTTCATTCCGCATTCAAATAGACTCTTTAGATTGACAATTAAATTGACTTGGGTAAAGGCATCTTCTTATCTATATTGATATGCCCATTTGCACAATGCAGAAGATTCACATTTTTAACTTTAAAAACAATGGGTTCTCAGATGCATCGTAATTGAAGTTTATTAGAGCCGTAAAACTTTTGAGCATAGTCCTTTCAATTTCAAATGAATATAATAGAGTAAAAAGGCTATCAACATAGATTTAAGCATTGTCAATACACTTTCAATAATGCTGCTGACGCCTGTACAATTTTCCTCCTCATCACTTATGTCTAACTATAATGGGAACGTACTCACTGGTCGTGAAGTACATTTTACAAATAATTTTGTGGGAAAGTCCCATATATGCAGCACAATTCGACGAGTATGTACCAGAATATCAGGATCTACCGACAAGATGCGTGTTCTCCTTGCCTTCGCTTGTCTGATTGCTGTTGCCAGTGCCTTCCACGGCGGCTATGGCTACGGATATGGCGTTAAAGGAGGCTATGGTGGCGGATACGGCTGCGGTTATGGTGGAGGATATGGCCCAGCATATGGCCATAGCTACGGCAATGGCGGAGGTTACGGCTACTCACATCAACTGATGTCAACTGACATATTGTTCATAACTGCACATTAACTTGATTTACTTGTCAAATAATACGCACGTATATTAAACATGGGCGTGGGGTGAGTTTTCAGATAGGGTATTCACTATATTTTGAGCTGCATTTTGTAGAGCCGGGTCTCATACTATAGGCCCCCTATACTTTCCCTTACAGCTGAGTATGTATTAACTTCTAACTTCAATTTGTATGTAAAACCGATGTTAATTTTGCATTCAAGTTGAAGATGGTAATTATTGATAGGCCTACCTGCTCTATCTCTCCTAGGAGGGTTCATCGATATTCGGATATTGTAGTGCGTTCAAGCAATCACAGCATTGCAAGCATAATTGTAAGTCGACATCATCAATTAACGCTTGTTAAACTCTCGCCTCATAGTGGGACGCTGTCAGCAACAGCGCGTTTGCGATCATTGTCTTCGCGTCAAGGAAATGGCATTCTGATTTGACGTTGAACTAGCTCGAATTTAATTGGCAGCTGTGAACTGCTGTGAACACAGTTAGGCAGCTAAACGAGATTCACCATCAGACGTCGCTTTCAGCTGACTAAATATAGTTCATCTCGGGAAGCTCAGAGAAAGCAATTAGTTGTGTTTCACAGAATTAGTTTTCAACAGTTGAAGGATAATTTGTAATTTTTTTGAGAAAACTAGTGGGTATTCAATGAATACCCCGCGTCTAATTACGGACCGCCCCTGATATTAAATAATACGTAGGGGTCGAAATACCGGCTCATTTTTAAAAAGCCAGCATTACCGGTATCACCGTGAACAAAATGAAAAACTATATGTTATCAGTAGTATAGGGTATGACATGCGACGTATAGGTATGCGACGCTTCGCTTCGCTCGCACCAGATGTCACACCTTCCGAGGTTTTCAAAAATTTACGTAGTCTATAAATTTCAAAAATTTAGGTAGTCTCCAAATTTCGAAAATTTAGGCAGTCGAGAAATATAACGTGGTCGAAAATTTAGGCAGTGTAAAAAATATCACGTGGTCGAAAATTTACGTAGTCCAAAAATTTCGGTAGTCTCAAAATATCACGTAGACTAAGAATTTCAGAAGATTGTAATCAAAATATTTATTAAAAGAATGGATGAAACAAAAGTGGAAGATACCTCGAAAATGGAAAAAACCTCGACGGCGACGAGAATATATCCTTCGTTAATAAATGAACATAGTTCTACTTTAATGGACATTGAAAATATGAACATTGAAAAACACAAACATAGAGTACGTTATATGAAAGATAAGGAATCTCAATTATTATTAAGATTAGAGCATTATAAAAAATTAAGAAAGAGATGGTCTAAACTTAAGAATGTAACACAAGGTATCGGTGCTTTAACAACTGTTATTTTTTCTGGCGCTCTTACAATTCCTGTTATTGCTACTTGAATGCTAATTGAATTGATGCAAAAATCGAAAATACCTAGCAACTTATAATCAGTGTTAAATGAGTTGTCCTCTCCTTCCAGACATAGTTATTCAACGTCTATCATTTTATCATTCTCACTTCAAAACATAATTTGTAGATATCTCACTAACTCTATGTACTCGATACTTATCGAGTATCTTTATGTACTCGATACTTGTCATCGCATAACCTGTCATACTTCTGTTATAACCTGATCAACGTGTTTTCATGCATTGGAAATATACGATTCTGATATTCTGATACTGCTTTGCACTCTGATGAACCTCCCAATTGTAGGGAACAGCTGCTTCCCACATTCATGAAACAATGCAGTTGCTTCTCGCATTCATGAAACATTGCATTTCAGAAAAAACAGCTGTTACCCGCACTTATGTCTTTCTCTTACCCCCACTTGCCAACTGCGCTGCCATTTTTGCGTCCGGATCCAGTAGTGAATCCAAAACCGATTTCTTAGCCGCTTTGGCTCAGAAATTGGCAGCGATTCATGGGTTACTTCAACGCTATTGTTTTAGAAAGTTACAATTGTCGCGTCAACGTTGTCATAGGGATTTCATTGATGCTTATAAACTGTATCTCATTTAACAAATTTTAAACTTATCTCAGTTCGTTTTGAAAGAGAGTACTTGCGTAAAGCGTTGACTTTATCACAATATCGTGGTTAGATCTATTGAACGCCGACTTCCTCTTCAAGTAAAACGTCAGAGAATAGAAGGACTAACAAGACAAATCATACAGCTCCAATCGAGGAGCAATTTATTTCGTGATCATAGCATTGGTGTCTTGTTTCAAAATCTTGATGAAAGAAGAGTCAACTTTAGTATTGACAAAAAAGTACTACACCTCATTGATCATAAGCCTCAGGCAAATTTAATGATAGAATTTATTTCATTTAAAATGAATGATGAAAATCCAACAGTTATACTGAGTAATATAATCGATATGTGTCCTCAGGTTAATAACATGGCAGTAATGGGCAAAAGACCGTTCCAGGACACCATGAAATTCAAAAAAATAGTATCTTTAAAAACGACATAAATTCATGAATTTGAACCCTTTTTCAGGTTTTTAAGAATTAAATACATGAATTTAGTCCATTCAAAAAGTACCATTTTTTCAAAAAATGGCATTTTTAAAAACGACATAAATTCATGAATTTGAACCCTTTTTCAGGTTATGAAGACCTAAATTCATAAATTTGGGCGTTTTTAAAAATACCCAATTTTCAAATTTTTCAAAATCTCAAATTTGAGAATTACAATTTTCACCCTTAAAATCATGACCGTTCCAGGACACCGAAAATCATAAAAGTTAAGAATCTCAAATTTGTGATTATGACATTTTTCATTGCTTAAATCATGACCGTTCCAGGACACCGAAAAAATCATAAAAGTTAAGAATCTCAAATTTGTGATTATGACATTTCACCATTAAAATCATGACCGTTCCAGTACACCGAAAATCATAAAAGTTGAGAATTTCAAATTTGAGAATTACAATTTTTTCTCTCTCTTAAATCATGTCCTATAATTGATGTGCGGGTCTCCGATGTATTCAAAAATTCTTCTCATATCCAAGTGTAAGAATATTTTACTTTGTGCTTGCAGATGTATGATTTCCCTTGTTAACTTCTGAATTCTTCTCCGCTTTGTCTCCAATCGAACAGATCTTTCAGTAGATCCAACCATTGTGATGATAAAATTTAAACTAAGTTTCTAATGCGTTACGTTTTATGAATTGTGTGTGTGTTTAAATAGTAAGTGAAATTTATGAATGGTGATCTAAGCAAAGCGGCATTGTAGGTCAATGAAGTTTGCTTGACAACATATGGGTATGACATGACGCGTATGTACTTGAATGACAATGAGGAAATTGCACCGCATTGTAAATCATTTCATCGGTCATAACGCGAGCCAGATCTGAAACCAAAACCAGAAAAGTTGCGGTTTTGGCTCGACAATTGGTCTCGACTATCGATACTGCAATATTGTATTGAATGATTGCTATAACAACAGAATATTCCCTCAAAGCAGAGAATGAATTAATAGATTGCTTTTATGCTATTAACGCCATGTTATGAATGCACAACCCGCATGATCCCCTAAAACAATCATGCGGTTTGAGAAATGTGGTAACAGATGTTTCCATTGTCTTAATACAGATAAAACAAACAATATCCTCTTAATGAGAGTTCATGAAAATAAAATGTAACAATGTAACGTTTTAATTTAGATTAAATTAAATCATTTCAAAATCGAATAAGTAGTAAGGAAAGTCATCATTAGAGAACAGTTTTAAATCAATACCCCCCCTTCTGACTAAGTAGTAAGGAAAGTCATCATTAGAGAACAGTTTGAAATCAATACCCCCTCCTTTCTGTCTTCTACGGATCCCAATAAGAAATTTTTTTAATTATAAAATGAGCAACATAAATGAGCTTTTTAAATTATATGGAACGCAAACCACGACGAATTTCGATTTAAAGAAAATCGCAAATCAATTGGGAATAAAGAATTTTCATGTTCTAATGAGAGACGAATTACAATTCTTAAAAAATAAGCCAACAGGAACCTTCAGTTCCCGGAACAAAGTTCCATCAATAACTATAAATTTCATAACGAATCTTCACTTTTCAGACCAAAAAGGCGTACATTGGTCTGCAGGTATCTTTAATAAAGATCGAGATAATTACTATTTCGACCGCCCAGAGGCTGAGAACTATTGGTTCGACTCTTATGGACTTCCACCGACAAACGAAGTCAAAAAATTACTTGGCAATGGAATTTATAATACATTTCAAATTCAAAAACCGGGAACTACTTATTGTGGTCAATTATGTCTTTATGTTTTATTGAAATTACAGGAAGGAGTGCCATTTCTTGATATTATGTTAGAATTGAACGAACCGTAGGTTGTATAGCTGCGCCTAACAAGGAAATTTAATTCCCGAAACGTTAGTTCCAATAATAATAATAATAATAATGAAAATTAAAAATCAGTTCGTTGTAATTCATTTTGATAAAAACGGCCTCTGATATCTTCATTATCTAAATCTTTGATTTCATAAGTAATCGGATAAGTTTGGTTTATTTTACAAACGTCAAATATTTCTTTAGTCCAGTAACCGACGAAGCCTTTTTCAAATTTATTCTTATACTTAAATATTCTAACTCTATCTCCAATTTTAAATTTCGGCTTACGTTTCGGTAAATTCGGATTACTCTCATTCAAATTATTATTTTCGTTCGAATAATTATTCTCGAATATTTTCTTTCGTATTAAATCAGGGTCGTCAGAAGCATTCTTTGGGGTTTCTTCAATACCTGAATGAACTTTATTATTGTACTGCTCTACAACTCCTGATAATATCTTCAACCATTTCTGATTTCTTTGCTCAGTAAATTTCTTGAATAATTTATTTTTTAACGTCCGATTGAATCTTTCTATCACTACGGCCTTCCCTGCATTTTCAGTTGAATAAACAGTTTCAAATAGAGGCTGAACGTTTCGGTTATAAAATTCCGATCCTTTATCAACAAACAATTTTTTGGCTTTCTCTTACTTTCTTTAAAGATTTCTTCAAACGTATATTTAACTGATAGACCACTTTTATTTTTTAAAGGCTTTACCCAAGCGTATCGTGTATATAAATCTATAACGGTCAATGCGTATTTATAATCTTTTTCATTCGGCATATCAATAAGATGAGCACTCCAAATATCATCTTTATTAAATACTTTTACTTTCAATAAATATTTAGGCCTTCTGTATTCGCTATGAATTTCGGACGCATAGCGTCCTAGGTCATTCGACATTTCGGAGGCGTAGGTTTGAGCGTTGCTCTCAGACAGCTTTGTTGTCGTTTCATTTAAACCCCGTCCGAATAATATTTTAGCTTGTAAAGCTTTCTATCTAATTCTTGAATCATCTTCTTATCAGCTGCATGTCGAGAACTTAGATCATGATTTCGATAAGCTAAATCATGCCTGTAAGCTGCGGCATCTACTCTATTTATTGGTTCTTCACCTGGTTTCGGATTATTATTCTCATCTAGTCTTATATCTAATCCAGTTCCTGGACCAGTATATGAATGACCGGGAAGATGCTTTTCTTTCGAATATTTACTCCAAATAAATCCAGGAAAGTTTTCTAATGTTTTTTGTATGTCACCTCCAATATGCTGACAGTTTGAGTTTTTATTTTTGTTTAATAGATAATTCAATAAATCTAAATTAGCAATTTTTAATTTAATTAAATTTTCGGAATTTGTAGAATTCATTTTAAAAGATAAAATAAATGGTTTACCGGATAGAACCTTGTTCAGAGACTTTAGCCGATCGGACCAAAGGTCCTGAGGTTATTACCGAATCATACTAGGACTGCGATATATTCCAGAACCATCTTTTGTTTCTGTAATTTCAATTAAATCATCAACATTGTGGAGAATATTTTTAAGAACTCGTTTTCCTTCATCAACTAATTTTAATTTACTAATAAAATTATCTACTATTCCGTCACCCCTAGCAACTTTCTCTAACTCTCTATTATGACATTTTTGTTCTTCTAATGCTGCCTTCTCTGATTTATTTTTATTTACTGCTTGGACATTACCAGCTGTCCCACCTGCAACACTTCCTGCAGCTGCTATGCCACCTATTATTAGTGAAATTAATGGGAGAATCCCGCCATTCTTTTCTTCTTGTAATTGAATATTCTCTATCATTGGTTTACTTATGTAATACTTTTTTTATTAATCGTAATAGTTTTAGGGGTATTTTTGTCAACAATATTACGTAATTTTAATTCAACAGTTTTATTATTATTACTTTTCGCTTGCGACATTTTTAATAAAAAAATTTAAGTTAATAATTTTTAATCTATTCTAGTTATGAATAAATTTTAAATTAGGAATTTTTAATCTATTCTAGTTACAAAAAAAATTTATTACTAATTACTAAAAAAAATTTAAGGTTACAAAAATTTTAATTAACTTATCGGAGCGAAGGTCCTCCAGGCTTCAGCCGATCCTAGCCATCTTTCCATTAGGAATTTCAATAGAATATTTACATCTTCTAGCAATAAACCATAAGCCATCAATGAAGTTGTGGAATCTTTTTTTCAATATTAATTGTTACATCACAACCAGTCTTGATAATATCTTCAGATTGTGCACTTAAATCGAAACAGAAAACAGGATATAAATGTCTCCAATCTCCAGAAGTTAATTGTGGTTCAACTCCAAATTCTATACAAAGATTTCGATAAGAATCATATCCTTCCATAAATTGATTATTGGTATCATCGAATCTTAATGGATCAATTGGATAACGGGTTTGATTTAATGAAACTTGTAAACTTCGCATTGTATTAATATGAAAAAGATTGTTGTTCTTATCAAAACTTGGAGAATTATTTCTTTGAAAAGTTAGCAATAAATATCTTGGAGTATTCGCAGTTCTAGTAAAATGCCAGTTAAATCTTTGTTCGGAAAAAGTTACTGAACTAGCAGTACGCTTTAGAAAATTTACTGGAATTGGTTTGTTAGTATTTAATCTTTTTGCAATAGCTGTTTCAATCTCTAAACTAGGAGTAATATGCTTAATCCACCATTCAAGTCTATCAATTTTTAAATATGCTTTTTTTTCCAGTCTTACCAAAAAAGATTAATTCATTATTTGCTGTGCGATGAATTATTAACTTAAATTTTAATTGATATGATATTTTATCATAATCTAAATATCCGAATAATGGAGATAATGACCAATTTACTGTCTGTTTACTTTTCTTGTTAAATTCACGTCTTTCTTTATATGCACTATTGTTTGTTTTATTTAAATGTTTTGCAATATTTTCTACATCTTTCGCAATTCCTGTTGCATCTGTTCCAGCGTGAGTTAAATCATCAACAATTATACCATCATTAGTATCAGGAAACCAACCTTCGATTTCATACTTTTTATTATTTTCACCAATTGTTACAAATCTAAGCATTGTATCAATTACACCTGGAGAATCACTTATTGTTTCTATATTTTCAGTTGCAACATCTAAACGCATTTGTGTAAATAATCTTGGAAAGAAATTATTTTCTAGTGCAATATTATCGGTTTCTGGTAATGGTGTTGTAAAATTGGCATCACTATACAAAGAATATTCACAGTGTAAAAAGGAATCAGGTAGATATATATAACTCTGCTGACTATCAACTTCAAAAATTAAATCACCTCCAGTATTTACTCTACTGGAAGATCCGGGATTCATAGCAATTCTTATATAGTCATTCTTTTTTTGATTGCAACTGACGAACGGAGGATCGTCTAATCTAAATTTATTTTCGATAAGCGAAGACATTTTTATAAAAAATAATTTGACTTTTTGTTTTTCTCACACACAGAAAAAATTCTGCTAAAATAATTTTACTAAAATAATTTTACTGAAAAAATTTTGCTAAGAAAATTTTGCTAAAAAAATTTTACTAAAAAACATAATTTTAGAATTTTGCTAGACCAGCTCCGCTACAGCTTTGCTGGTTAGACCGAAGGTTGCTACTCACGCCATTTCCTCTTATTTCTTCAATTGAACGAACCGTAGGTTCAATTGAACGTTCTATGGCTACGCCTGATTTCTTCTTATGTTTACTATCAGACGGAGCTCCGCTCCTCAAGGTTTCCCCAACAGCTATGTTAGCAATTTTAGTTTTTGTTTCCTCTGAAAGTTTTTTTAAATTTTTTAGTTCTTCGGAATCATTCCTAAATTTACCAATAGCTTCTAGTTGTTTTAATTCGTTTTGAGACTTGACAGCATTTGATATTGCACTAGCTGTACTACCTATAGCAGCTGCTCCTTTTGCAGCAGATGTAATCAAATCTTTATTATTTTTAATTAAGTTAACGATACTTCCAATACCAGAGAAGATGCCAGCTCCTTCCGTGTGAACGGCACCTGCGGTGCCTAGGAACTTTTGTGTTCCGACTTTTTCTCTATTATCATAATGATAAACAGGATTCATACGTGGTTCATGAGCAATTCTTTGATTTGAAGCAAAATGTTTAAGATTGTGTTTATAAATTATAGGCATTTTTTAAGATTAAATTTGACTTTTGGGAAAAAATATTTACGTTAATATTTGCGCTAAGATTTACGTTTAGGATCGGCTAAAGCCTCTGAACAAAGTTCTATTGGTTAGTAACCTGAGGACCTTTGGTCCGATCGGCTAAAGCCTCGAGGAGCTTCGCTCCGATAGGTTAGAAACCCAAGACTTCGTCGATCAAGATTTACGTTTGTGAATGGACAACAACTTCGAGATACACGTAACTTTATTAATTGACTGTTGCACTTTATCTATTGCGTCAAGCAGCGTGTGATGTACTTTAATTTCTTTTCTATTAACTTGCATTTTCTGCTGATTCATCTTCAACGCCGTTTTAAGAGCATTTAACTTAATTTTAAGAACATCTAATTGTCTTTTAACAGAATCTAACTGTTCTTTATTTTCTTTAGAGTTTTCTTGTAAATTTTTCTTTAATTCATTTTCTAAATTGATTTTAAGAGTTTTCATTTTATCAACTTTTTGATTAAGTGAGTTTACTTCATTTATTATTCTATTCATCTTTTTCATTTGTTGAGTAATTTTAGAACTCAATTCATCAACACTTTTTTGGAATGTAGCTTGTAACTGCTTTAAATTTTTTTTAATTCTTTCAGGTAGTTTTTCTATTTCATCTTCTAATTGTTCTTTTAACATTTTCATCTGATGTTTATTTTTAATGACTGCAGATTTTAAATTTAAAGAAAGTAATATTAAAATTTTTGATTGTTCTGCAATCTTTTTAAAAAGTTTTGCTATATCTGCTTCTAGCTCTCTATCCTTTTTATCAAGTTTTAATAATTTTTCGTTTAATGATTTGTCATTAAGTTTAAGCAACTTTAATTCATTCATCAGTGGAACCAAAACATCGTTTATATATTTTTCTTTTAAATCATTGATTTGTGTATCAACATATTGTTTATTTGTTAACTCTGTATTTTGTTGCGGAAGAATAGAAAGATGCAATGGACCAGATAAAACGTCTCCAGTTTTCATGATATAATTTTCTATCTCTATTTCTAATTCACGATTATTCGGGATATATGCACCTCCACCAACATTTGGTAACATCATTTTTTAACAATAAAAAATAAATTTTTCTCTAATAAAAATAAAAAAATAAAATTTTTTCTAATAAAAATAAAAAAATGGAAAAAGCAAATTTAAAAAAATTATATTCGCCCGCATCATCCTGTTCTTCTTATTCGACGAGATCAACGGGATTTGAAAATAAATGTTTTGATAATAATAATAATACTATTACAAATCCATGTATAGATGTTAATATCTTATTTTAGTTACAAGCCGAAATATTTAGAGAACAGACTAAAGGTTTACCTTCTATAGAAACTAATTATTGTTTATTTCCAGGTGATCCATTTATTAAATTTATGGATGTTGTTAGTAAATATAATGATGTCGCATATGTAGAATTAAATAAAGAAAATATGGTTATAATAGGTCATAATAATGTTTATGGATTCATTATAGCAGTTTTGCCGATTAGTAATACTGATTGGATAGAAACTAAAATTATTAATTATATTAATATTAAAGAATTAGTTAAAAAATTAAAATCTTTTTCCAAAGAAAAAATAAGATTATTTGTTGATGAACAAAACCAATATAATATTCATATCGAGAGTAAAAAACATAATGAAGAATTATTATGTCAAGTTTATTACAGAGATACAATTTATAAACAAGAAACATTAGAAATGCCCCAAAGATATGATGATGATGCATATATAGGATTATATTCAAACTTAAATATTAATTTGTTAAAATCTTATATAAATGGTTTAGCTCAACAAGAAAAAACTTTATATGTGGCAAACACCTTATACTATTAACAATGACCATAATCATAATCATAATAAACGAACCGAAGGTTCTAGGGCTTTGCCCGATCTTAAAGAATCTTATGATAATAATGATGATAATAATATAGATGATGATAATATAGATGATGATTCTGAAACATCTGAAAAAGGTGTAAATGGTAAAAAAGATTATAAAAATATTAGTAATTACAAAAATTTAAGTGAAGAAAAATTTATATCTCATACATGATATTAATGCTACATATAATCAAAATTTATCTAAATTTCATTTTCTTACAATTGAAAATAATAATGATGGTATAGTTGAAGATACTGTTCGACAACTATGTGTCGGGTCTACAAAATTTAAATTAGGATTTACATCTAATCAATTTAAAATTTTATCATCTTTAATAAAAACTAAAAGTGATTCAGATTATGGTGGTGTTATTAAATTTTCCAAAAGACAACAAAGACCAATATTTTTCTCTATTATATTATTATCAGATAAAAGATGTAATTTAGAGTTAGATATTCCAATAAGAGAATGGTATCCAATCCCAAAAAGTGTAACTTATGATGATGAAGAATCAATTGATGATGATGATGAAGAATCAATAGTTAGTGAAAATAAATTTAAATTATCTTTTGATAAAACGTTATATGATATAACTTAATATGATAAAACTTAATATGATTAAACTTAATATGATAAAGAAAATAAAATAACTAAAGAAAGTGAAATATATAATAATATATAATAACTCTCAAGACCTTGTTATTAGAATGTTTATATCTAAAATTAAAACACAATTTTTTCCTTAAAAAATAAAAAAATGGAAAATACCAAGTTTTATTGTAACTTATGTAAAAAAAGTTGCAAACAAAAAGAAGTTATCAATCTCATTTAAATAGTAAATTGCATTTACAAAATGTAGAACGAGTTGATGAAGGAAATATATTAAAATTAAATAGTTATAAAAACTATCTAGAAACATTGCCTACTGATATAAAGTTAAAAAAAATGTTTGATGATTATTCACATTCGGAATATAAAAAAGTTTTTAATACTGAAGATGAGTCCATACCCGATGAAAGATATTTATTTAATGACACTGATAAATTTAACGAAATAGATGAATTTGATGAAACTAAAAAAACCGATGAAGCGGAACGAACCGAAGGTTCTAGGGCTTCGCCAGTAACAGATATAAAATATTTATTTAATGAATCGGTTGAACATAATGAAACCGATGAAACCTTTTATAATGTATTAAAACACTTTTTCAAAATATTTAAGAAATCTTTCAAATGTTATATGAATGTAGAAGTACTTTATACAAAAAATGGACCTGATGGAATTCCTGAAGAAATAATACAAGGACATTTTACAAATTCGCAAGAAATTCATAATGTAAATGATATACAACCCATATTTGAACAAATGATACTTAAATTAGAAAATTGTATAATTGAAGCCCAGTTACGTGAATCTTGTTGGAGATTTGTTAAAATACTATCTAAGAAAATAGTAATTGATAAATATAAAAATAATACTGGTGGTAGTTATGTTCCTTTACCTTTCAGTTCACCACAAATAATCAACATAAAAAATGAAGATGATTATTGTTTTCTGTGGAGTATTATAGCACATTTACATCCTGCAGAATATCACAAAGAGAGACTAAGTCATTATAATAAAGAAGAATACATAAAAGAATTTGATCTCTCTGATGGCTTACATGAATTTCCATATGATTATGATAGGTTAAAAAAGTTTCATAAAAAGAATAAAAATTTAATAGAAGTAAATGTTTTTGAATTAAATGTGACTTATGTTTCTATTGGTAAAATTACTCCACTTTACTCAGATTCAAAAAAATTTTATTTGAATAATAAAAATTTATGTCAATCAGAAATAGTATATAATGATAGAGGAAATTACATGCATCATAATATTTTTTACCAAGGCAATATGATATGTACTGAAAAATTTCAAATTGTTAAAACATTATCACCAATAATGATTAATCATGATAATTATAAAGGACGTAATTATAATTATGATTATGATTATGATTCCGATTATCTATTTTTATCTTTAGAATATCAACAAAAATTACAAAATTTAAATGAAAGTTTACAAAAATGTAAAACAGATTATCAACAACAAACAAAAATATTAGTACAAGAATATGGCCATAAATATCAAAATAAGATAGAAACGATTCAAAAATTAAATGAAGAAAATAATGAAGACAATAAAGAATTAAATAATGAAGAAAATAAAGAATTAAATGAATGTTTAAAAAAATGTCAACAACAATATAAAGAACAATATAATAATGAATATGAACAACAGCTACAAATATTAAATCAAAATTATCAACAGTCTGAAAAAGATTTACAAAGACAAATTGATGAAACACATGAAATATATCAAGATAAATTTGAAAAACTAGAACAGACAAAACAACCAGCACAAGCGAATATATTATATTATCAGGGTCATTTTATATTGTGTAAAGATGTTTCTATATTTACAAAAACTTCAGATAATACAAATTTTCCTTGTCTTCAATGTATGACAAGTTTTAGAACTAAAGAAGAAATGAATAGACATTTGGAGAATTGTCAACAAAATGAAGCAGTTGAAAATACTTTTCCTAAAGATGATTATTTAGAATACAATAAATGGTATTTCAAAAATAAAGTACCCTTTACTATTTATTGTGATTTTGAAGCATATAATGTTAATATGACACAAGATCGAAAGGAAAGTTCCAGGGCTTCGCCCGATTCTGAAAATGATAATTCTGAAAAAAGTGCAGCTGAACAAAGTAAAGAAAAATATTTATTTGAACAAAAACCATTATGTTGGGGAATGTACATTCATTCAAATTATCCTGAATTATTTAAATCAGAATATTATCAATACTATGGTGAAGATAGTTCAGAAATGTTTACAAAGAAAGTAGAAGAATTACAAAATTACTTTTCACAATTGCTTAAAACAAATATACCAATGATGCCATTAACAGAAAAAGAAAAATTAAATTTTATTAATGAAACAAATTGTTATTACTGTGGAAAAGAATTTACAAAAAATTATAAAAATGGCAAAGGTAGATATCTTGATAAGGTAAAAGATCATGATCATCTAAATGGATTATATAGAGGTGCAGCACATAATTCTTGTAATCTTAATGCTAATAAATTTAAATATAACTTTGTTCCTCTATATTTCTACAATGGTTCAAAATATGATTTCCATCTAGTAATGAAAGATTTATTTTCATCTGAAAAATTACAACAACAACAAATAAATGTACTATGTAAAACAGAAGAAGAATATTTTTCAATGCAATTAGGTTGTAATAGAATTTTAGATGCATTTAGATTTTTTACTCCTTATTCATTAGATGTTATGGGAAAAACTTTGAAATCTGAACAATGTAAAACATTACATAAATATAATTTAAAACCTTTAAAAGGCATATTTCCGTATGAATATATAACTGGAGATAAAACCTGTGGTTCACAGTCGAAGACTGATTTTAATTCTGTGAATAAAATTATGGAAGAAAAACAACTTCCTCCAATAAATAAATTTAAATCAACATTAAAACAATCACAATTATCTGAAGAAGACTATGCAGAAGCTGAAAAGAATTGGAGAGAGTTAAATTGTAAAACAATGTATGATTATACAATGAAATATCTTCAGATAGATGTATTAATACTAGCTGATCTTTTTGAAAACTTTCGTGATATGTGTTTAGAATATTACGGAATAGATCCATGTTATTGTTATTCTACACCAGGTTTAACATGGTTAGCAGGATTAAAGCATACAAATGTTAAACTTAAACATTATAAAGAAAATACATATGATAAATTACTATTTTTTGAATCTGGAATTAGAGGTGGAGTTTCATCAGTTTTAGGTAATAGATATGTTAAATCATATAATAAGAAAGTAAATCCACAAGAATATGGAATAATGAAACCTTTATCTCCAGAAGAAAAAGAAAACATATTAGAAATTTTTCGAACGAAACGAGAAGGAGTAGAACGTGAAAATGCAATTGATGAATTCATGAAAGAAAACTATTTGTTATATTATGATTTTAATAGCTTATATTCTTCTTGCATGATACAAGAATTACCAACAGGTGAAATGTCATGGTGTAATATTCTAGATTATCAAAAAACATATGATGGAAATTATAATCATGGTTATATACATGAAGTTGATTTAGTATATCCTGATGAAATAAAAGATAAAACAAAATATTTTCCTTTCTGTCCCGAAAACAAAATTCCCAATATAGAAGATTTTTCAGATTATCAAAAATCTATAATTCCTAAGAAATACAGACCAACAAAAAAACTTATGTTAACACAAAGCAATAAAGGAAAGTATGTTGTTGAAGGAAGAATGCTAGATTGGTATTTAGATCACGGAATGATTCTCACCAAAATACACCGGAAACTAGTGTATAGAAAATCTAGGTGGTTAAAAGATTATATAGAGTTCAATATTGAAAAACGTAAAATAGCTAAAAGAAATAAAGATGATTTTGGAAACGTGTTCTTCAAATTAATGAATAATGCATTTTATGGTAAGACTTTAGAAAATGTGCGTAATAGACAAAATATTGAAATAGTTTATGATAAAGATAGGTTTCAAAATTTAACAAGGAAACCTACATATAAAAGAACTACTAGATTTAGTGATGAACTATGTGCTGTACATTTACGTCGAATCAGCGTAAAACATGATAAGTTTAATTTTATAGGATTCACTATATTAGAATTAGCTAAACTATTTATGTATAGATTTATATATGATTATTTAGCACCTGCTTATGGCAAAAACTATAAATTACACTTTACAGATACCGATTCTGTTTTCTTAGAATTAACAATACCGTATAATTCTACACTTGATGAAGAAATAGATAAAATAAAAGATATCATTCATCCTTCTGATTTATGTAAAGTAAAAGATGAATTAGAAGGAAATGAAGATTTCATAACAGAAGCTATATTTTTAAAATCTAAATGTTATTGTTGTAACACAACTAATAATATTAAAACACATAAAACATTAAAAGGAATTTCAAAGGCATCAGTGGCTAATCAAATATCATTTCAAGATTATAAAAATGTATTATTTAATAATGAAATAAAAACAGCATGTAATTATAGACTTAATTCAAAGAAACATAAAATGTATTTAAAAGAAGAACATAAATTAGCATTAGATCCATTTGATGATAAAAGAAAAATTTTACCTGATGGAATAACTACTTCACCTTTTTAATTTTCTAATTTCTAAGATAGTCAAATTTGATATATACATAAAATAAAAATAAAAAATATTATAACACTATATTTGTATATTTTTATCACTCGGTAAACAAATGTTCTATAACTCTATCATGAATTTTTTTATCAATATTAACTGTAATGAAGCCATAATCTTTTGACCAAGCATTGTTACGCGATTGTTTAAATTCATCTTTATTTCTTACACATAAATCTCTTAATAAATCACTTAAGTTTCTTGCATTTATTTCAAATAGTATAAATATATTTGCATTCTTTCTAATAACACTTCCGTCTAATGAATACATACTTTGTGTTAAATAAAATACACTACAGTTATTATGTCTACCTCTTGTGAAATAATTTCTCTGAACTGACTGATTTCTGTCATTAACACAATCATCAAAAATTACACAATATTTCATTGTTTTATCTAGTTTACTAGGATCTTGCATATTACCACTATCATCTATTAATTGTATCTTTATATGCTTATTTTTATTAGATTCAACTAATTGATTATTTTTTGCTGCTTCTTCACACCACGAACTTATTTCTTCTTCATCTTCAGATTTTTCATATTCTTTGAATAATGAAGCAATTGCTGTTTTTTTAAGATTATTTTCAAATCCATATTTTAAAAATTGATAGACGGATTGTTCTGCTGTTGTTGTATAAATTATAAGATTGTTATAATCAAAAAAATTTGGAGTCGTTAAATTTTAAATAATAAATATGTTTTTCCACAACCTGATCTTCCGCAAATAACTGACAAAACTTTATTAGGTAAATTTGGATGATGATTGAATTTAAGTGTTTTATTTAATGGGGGCAGTTCACTCATTTTTTAATAAAAAATTTATTTTTATTTTTAAAGAAGAAGAAGAAAATCAAACTTCTCTAGCTTCGCGTGGGAGTTTATACCTCTCGAACCAAAAGATCTATCATAATCTCTTCGCCTCCAAAATTTATTTCTTGTCCTTTCTCATCAGCGATTCTAATGCTAATGCTGTTAATAGTTTTTCTTGTAATAATATTAATGTTTGTGGAAATACATTTAATCTATAACCAATGGGTACAGTAAAAGCTGGAAAACTGAATATTAAATTTGACAATTTACCATTTATATATCCTCCTTCAATAATGTCACAATGTACAACAATTGAATTTATTTCAGTTATTTTTGGAATCTTCTCACCTAAATGATAACCTTGACTATAGGTTTGTTTATTAAATCCTAGTAGCTTTGACAATTATCTATCATGATTAAAATCAACTTGATGATTTTCGTCTAAAGTAAGAGAAAATTTATTGACTGCCGGTTCAACTGCAAAATGTAATTGTTTCTTATCTTTAAATGGTATACCTAAATGTCTCTTAATTTCATTTGATATTGATTCAACTTCGTAAGAACCAGGAAGAAAAGTTTGTATTTTCCATGTTTTGCCTTTATCAGTGGAATATCTAAATTGATCATTCACATCTTTTATAACATTTTGAATAGTGTTAAATATAGAGAAACTAGTCAATGCAATTTGATAATTTTTATTTTGCTCCAAATGTAGAATGGGTTCTAAATTACAAGTGTGTGATGAAGTAGTTGTTATAATTTTTAACGTCGTACTAAATTTTGATGAACCCAAAATCTCTGTCAAATTTTCTAAATGATTATTAATTTTGTCTAAATCTGCTGAACACATTTTTTAGTTAAAATTTTGAATAAATATTATAGATAAAAATCGTAGATAAAAATCATAAATAAAAATTAGAAACAACATATTTCAGCTATGGGCGAAGCCCTAGAACATTCGGTTCGTTATACTTTTATAATCCTCTTCATTTAGAATCTTCTTTTCTAACAGTCTTTTCAATATAGCATGAATTTCATTGAAACTAGAATTATGTCCTTCTTTTATTGCCGATATTAAAATATTTAATCTATTTAGTAATTCTTGTGGATCATCTGGTAAGAATACAGTTTTTTCTGTTTTCTGTTTTTCAGATAAACCTTTTCCTACTTTTACTCCCGTTGATAATAAATTTTCTAATTGTTTATAACGTCTAAGAGATTTTACTGCACCAACTCTATCTAACATAGCTTTATATTTTATGAGATCTTCTACAGCATAATTATTTAAATCTGCTCCTCTTAAAAGATCAACAAAATTTCTATCTAAATTAAAAGGAGATTTATCTGGTGAAAAAATTAAACCTCGAAAAGGTTGTGGAAATATTTCTTTTTGTCCGAGATAGAATCTAGGTATTGTTTTTCCATCTATAAATGAAATAGAATGTTCGAATTGCATAGATTTTGGTAATTTCTTATTAATGTTTGATTCTAGTAATCCATAGTCATCTAATATAGTTTTGTGCTCTGGATCTGTTATATCAATTTGTTTATCATTATTTGTAAGTTCTTTTTCAAGAGTTTTAAATGGTTTCATAGTTTTTTCAAAATCAGTTTTTACTTGCTCGGTTTGCTGCATTTTTTCAAACATATCAGATTGAATACCAGCTTTTATCATTCTATGTTGAAGATGATTTTCTTTCATAATATTTCTTTGTTTTATTAACTCTTCTAATTGTTTAATTCTTTTTTGATTATCAGCTCTAATTTTATCCATTTTTAAAATATAATATTTGAATTTTGTGGTAACATTGGAATACAACAAAAACATTTTACTGAACAAATTATTTTTTTATTGCTTTGTTGTCTGACATCTTTTCGTTTAAAGGTTTCTCGTTTTAAGTTTTGTTTAATAAAGTTTTGTTTAATAAAGTTTTGCTTAAATTTTCGCTTAAAGTTTTTAGCTCTTCTAAAAAAAATTTATCATTTTCTTCATTAGAAATTTTACCAACACTAAAAGTTTTACCATCACTCGAAATTTTGCCATCCTGTTTATTCTTATCATCAACTTTTTCTGACTGTAATTGAAATGATATTTGATTTACTTCATTAGCTATTTGATCAAATTTTTCAATCTCATCTAACGTAATAACATTATCATCACATACTCTTTGAAAGTAGTAATGCAATTTGTCATAGACTTTTTTAATATGTAAATGCTTAGTTTTTAATGATTTTCGTTTCTTAGTTATTAAAGATTTATCTAACATTGTAACAAGTGAAGTTGCAAAAACACCCGTACCTGTTAAAGCAGTAGCAACTACTGGAATTACTAAAACACCAGAAGATATAACAATTGTTAAAGCACCTAAACTTATTGTTAAGAATATGCCAATTCCTTGTGTTACATTCGTAACTTTAGTCCATCTCTTTCTTAATTTTTTATAATGCTCTAATCTTAATAATAATTGAGATTCCTTATCTTTCATATAACGTACTCTATCTTTGTGTTTTTCTTTATTCATTTTTTCAATGTTAATCTTTTCAATGTCCATTAAAGTAGAACTACGTTCATACGATAACGAAGGATATATTCTTGCGGTTTCTTCCACTTTTGTTTCTTCCATTTTTAAAGAAATATTTTTAGTCACATGATATATTTTAAAAACCTGAAAGATGGATAAAATTCATGAATTTGAAATTCTCAACTTTTATGATTTTCGGTGTCCTGGAACGGTCATGATTTAAGCAATGAAAAATGTCATAATCACAAATTTGAGATTCTTAACTTTTATGATTTTCGGTGTCCTGGAACGGTCATGATTTTAAGGGTGAAAATTGTAATTCTCAAATTTGAGATTTTGAAAAATTTGAAAATTGGGTATTTTTAAAAACGCCCAAATTTATGAATTTAGGTCTTCATAACCTGAAAAAGGGTTCAAATTCATGAATTTATGTCGTTTTTAAAAATGCCATTTTTTGAGAAAATGGTACTTTTTGAATGGACTAAATTCATGTATTTAATTCTTAAAAACCTGAAAAAGGGTTCAAATTCATGAATTTATGTCGTTTTTAAAGATACTATTTTTTTGAATTTCATGGTGTCCTGGAACGGTCTTTTGCCCATTACTCATGGCTGAGTTTTTAAAATTCTACGGCAAACAAACAACAACGAACTTTGAACTAAAGAAAATTGCAAATCAATTGGGAATAAAGAATTTTCACGTATTGATGAGAAATGAATTGCAGTTGACTAAAAATAAACCGATTCCTTTGAACTTCATAACAAATCTCCACACGTCAGATCAAAAAGGAGTACATTGGTCTGCAGGGCAAAAGAATACTAATGTAGAAAGCTATTGGTTCGATCGCCCGGAGGCTGAGAACTATTGGTTCGATTCATACGGAATTCCCCCCACAAATGAAGTAAAAGAAATACTTGGAAATGGAACATACAATACTTTTCAAATTCAAAAACCAGGAACAACTTATTGCGGTCAGTTATGTCTTTACGTTTTATTTAAATTACAGGAAGAAGTGCCATTTCTAGATATTATTTTAGAATTAAATAAGGGAATTGAATAAGGGAATTTAATTCCCGAAACGTTAGTTCCAATGGCTAGCTAAAGGATACTTGTAATTAAAGTTCAAGCAAAGCTAAAGCTCAGTCTTTTCTAATTCATTCTCATAAAATCTTCCCTTTATTTCCTCATTATCTAAATCTTTAATTTCATAAGTAATCGGATGAGTTTGATTTATTTTACAAACTTCAAATATCTCTTTAGTCCAATAACCAACAAAACCTTTTTCAAATTTATTCTTCTACTTAAATATTCGTACCCTATCACCAATCTTAAATTTCGATTTACGCTTTTGCAAATTAACATTATTCTCATTATTATTTTCAAATATTTTCTTTCTTATCAAATCTGGATCGTTCGAAGCATTCTTTGGAGTTTCTTCAATACTTGAATGAATCTTATTGTTATAATCATCAACAATTCCTGGTAATATTTTTAACCATTTCTGATTTCCTTGTTCAGTAAATTTCTTAAATAATTTACTTTCCAACGTTTTATTAAACCTCCCTATTAATACAGCTTTGCCAGCATTTTCTGTGGAATAAACAGTTTCAAATAATGGCCTAATAATTCTGTTATAAAACTCAGATCCTTTATCAACAAACAATTTTTTGGCTTTCTATTACTTTCCTTGAATATTTCTTCAAACGCATATTTAACTGATAAACCAGTTCTATTCTTTAATGGCTTCACCCAAGCGTATCTGGTATATAAATCTATAACTGTCAATGCGTACTTAAAATCAGACTCATTCGGCATATGAATAAGATCAGCACTCCAAATATCATCTTTATTAAATACTTTTACCTTTAATAGATATTCAGGCTTTCTATATTCCTTGTGAATTTCGGACGCGTAGGTTTCAGTGTTATGATTTTTGTCTGAACCCTGACCGAACAATATTTTAGCTTGTAAAGCTTTCTTAACAAACATTCTTTCAATTTTCTCTCTAAATGTAGGATTTTGAATACTATCTAATTCTTCCATCATTTTCTTATCAGCTTCATGACGAGATTTTAGGTCATGATTTCGATAAGCTAAATCGTGTCTATAAGCTGCTGCATCAACTCTGTTTATTTTTTCTTCACCTGGTTTTGGATTATTATTCTCATCTAGTCTTATATCTAATCGAGTTCCTGGACCGGTATATGAATGACCGGGAAGATGTTTTTCCTTTGAATATTTATTCCAAATAAATCCAGGAAAGTTTTCTAATGTTTTTTGTATGTCGCCTCCGGTGCGCAGCCGACCGGTGTGCAGCCGATGGCCAGAATGTACCTTTAAGAGATAATTCAATAAATCTAAATTAGAAATTTTTAATTTAATTAAATTTTCGGAATTTGTAGAACTTGTAGAATTTGTAGAATACATTTCAGAGATAAAATAATATTTGTAACTTTATAACAATATATTTATGACATCATAACAATATATTTATAACATTATCATAATATATTTCTATCTTTAGTACAGTATATTTACATAATCATACTAGGACTTAGATATATTCCAGAACCATCTTTAGTTTCTTTAATTTCAATTAGATCATCAACATTATGTAGAATGTTTTTGAGAACTCGTTTTCCTTCATCAGCTAAATTTAATTTACTAATAAAATTATCTACTATTCCTTGTCCTCTAGCAACTTTCTCTAACTCCCTATTATGACATTTTTGTTCTTCTAATGCTGCCTTCTCTGATTTATTTTTATTTACTGCTTGGACAATACAAGCTGTCCCACCTGCAACACTTCCTGCTGCTGCTATACCTCCTATTATTATTGAAACTAATGGGAGAATTCCACCATTCTTTTCTTGTTGCAGTTTAATTTTCTCTATCATTGGTTTACTTATGTAATATTTTTTTTGTCAATCGTAATAGTTATAGGTGTATTTTTGTCAACAATGTTACGTAATTTTAATTCAACAGTTTTATTATTATTATTACTTTTTGCTTGCGACATTTTTAATAAAAAAATTTAAGTTAATAATCTTAAATCTATTCTAGTTATGAAAAAATTTTAAGTTAAGAACAAATTTTAAGTTACCAAAAATTTTAATTAACCAATCCTAGTCATCTTTCCATCAAGAATTTCAATAGAATATTTCGCATCTTCTAACAATAAACCATAAGCCATCAATGAAGTTGTGGAATCTTTTTTTTCAATATTAATTGTTACATCACAACCATTTTTAATAATATCTTCAGACTGTCCAGTTAAATCGAAACAGAAAATTGGATTTAAATGTCTCCAATCTCCAGGAATTAATTGTGGTTTAACTCTAAATTCTATGGAAAGATTTCTATAAGAACCATATCCTTCCATAAATTCATTAGTGGTATCATCAAATCTTAATGAATCAATTGGATATCGGGTTTAATTTAAAGCAACCTGTAAACTTCGAATTGTATTAATATGGAAAAGACTGTTGTTCTTGTCAAAACTTGGAGAATTATTTCTTTGAAAAGTTAGTAATAAATATCTATGAGTACTCGAAATTCTAGTAAAATGCCAGTTAAATCTTTGTTCAGAAAAAGTTACTGAACTAGCAGTACGCTTTCGAAAATTTACTGGAATTGGTTTGTTAGTATTTAATCTTTTTGTAATAGTTAGTTCAACCTCTAAACTAGGAGTAATATGTTTTATCCACCATTCAAATCTATCAATTTTTAAATATGCTTTTTTTCCACTCTTACCATAAAAGATTAATTCATTATTTGCTGTGCGATGAATTATTAATTTAAACTTTAATTGATATGATATTTTATCATAATCTAAATATCCGAATAATGGAGACAATGACCAATTTACTGTCTGTTTACCTTTTTTGTTAAACTCACGTCTTTCTTTATATGCAGTATTATTTGTTTTATTTAAATGTTTTGCAATTTGTTCTACATCTTTCGCAATTCCTGCTGCATCTGTTCCAGCGTGAATTAAATCATCAACAATTATACCATCATTAGTATCAGGAAACCAACCTTCGATTTCATACTTTTTATTATTTTCACCAATTGTTACAAATCTAAGCATTGCATCAATTACACCTGGAGAATCACTTATTGTTTCTATATTTTCAGTTGCAACATCTAAACGCATTTGTATAATAATCTTGGAAAGAAATTATTTTCTAGTGCAATATTGTCGGTATCAGGTAATGGTGTTGTAAAATTGGCATCACTATACAAAGAATATTCACAGTGTAAAAAGGAATCAGGTAGATATATATAACTTTGTTGATTATCAACTTCAAAAATTAAATCTCCTCCAGTATTTACTCTACTGGAAGATCCGGGATTCATAGCAATTCTTATATAGTCATCTTTTTTTGATTGTAACTGACGAACGGAGGATCGTCTAATCTAAACTTATTTTCGATAAGCGAAGACATTTTTATATAAAATAATTTGACTTTTTGTTTTTCTCACACACAGAAAAAAGTTTCTTAGGTTTCCTTTTCGAATATATTTTTAGAATTTTGCTAAACCATTACCTCTTATTTCTTCAATTGATTTCTTAACTTGTTTATTTTCCTCATGTCTACTTTCAGCGGCTATGTTAGCAATTTTGGTTTTTGTTTCCTCTGAAAGTTTTTTAAATTTTTTTAGTTCGTCAGAATCATTCTTAAGTTTACGAATCGTTTCTAGTTGTTTTAATTCGTTTTGAGACTTAACAGCATTTGATATTGCACCAGCTGTACTACCTATAGCAGCTGCTCCTTTTGCAGCAGATGTAATCAAATCTTTATTATTTTTAATTAAGTTAACGATACTTCCTATATTATCACTGATTCCAGAAAAGATGCCAGATCCCCTGTTTACATCATCGCCGCTGTTTACACTATCTTCTACTTCTGTTTGAATTGGTTCTACATTGTTATAATGGTAAACAGATTTAATAGATGGTTCATGTGCCCTTTTTTATTTGAAGTAAAATGTTAAAGATTGTGTTTATAAATTACAGGCATTTTTTAGGAATAAATTTGACTTTTGGGAATAAATACTTACGTTTATGATTAAGATTTACGTGTGTGGATGGAAAACAACCTCGTGATAACTTTACTAATTTTCTGTTGCACTTTATCCATTGCGTCAAGCAGCGTGTGATGTATTTTAATTTCTTTTTCATTCACTTCTAATTTTTTTCTCACTCTTCTTTATTCTGTTTTGTAAAGCATTCAATTGAACTTTAAGAACATCTAACTGTTTTTTAACAGCATCTAACTGTTCTTTATTTTCTGTAGATCTTTCTTGCAAATTTTTCTTTAATTCATTTCCTAAATTAATTTTAAGAGTTTTCATTTCATCAACTTTTTGATTAATTGCTTTTACTTCAATTATCAAATGATTTATTTTTTTAATTTGTTGACTAATTTTAGAACTTAATTCATTCACAGTGTTTTGGAATATAGTTTGTATCTGCTTTAAATTTTTTAAAATTCTTTCAGGAAGTTTATCTATTTCATCTTCTAATTGTTCTTTCAATAATTTTATCTGATGTTTATTTTTAATGACTGCAGATTCTAACTTTATAGAAAGTAATATTAAAATTTTTGATTGTTCTGAAATTTTTTTAAAAAGTTTTGCTATATTTACTTCTAGGTCTCTATCCTTTTTATCAAGTTTTAATAATTTTTCGTTTAATGATTTGTCATTAAGTTTAAGCAACTTTACTTCATTCATCAGTGGAACCAAAACATCGTTTATATATTTTTCTTTTAAGTCATTGATTTGTGTATCAACATATTGTTTATTTGTTAACTCTGTATTTTGTTGCGGAAGAATATAAAGATGTAATGGACCTGATAAAACGTCTCCAGTTTTGATAATATAATTTTCTATTTCTATTTCTGATTCACGATTATTTGGGATATATGCACCTCCACCAACATTTAGTGACTTCATTTTTTAACAATAAAAAAGTATTTTTTTCTCACATAAAACATATGACATCAAAAAATATTTTTTTTTCACATATGACATAAAAAAATTTTTTCTAATAAAAATTAAAAAAATGAAAATGTCTCAAATTTTTCAAGTTTGTATGATGCGTTTTTTAAATCAAACGTTATTGTATTCTCATATGAAAAACACATCATGTGGTATACATATGAATCAATTTCTAAAAAATAATATTCAGCCTATTAACAATATTCAACCTAGTAATAATAATATTCAACCTAATCAACCAGTACAACAATTACAACATTTGCTTATATCACAACAAGGACAAAATCTTTATAAAGCCACAAAAAAAATTATTTAGCTCAAAATAATAACGTAGATCAAAATCATCATGTAAATCAAAATAATAACTTAGATCAAAAAAATTAATTTATAGAATGTAATGCGAAAAAAATAAGTTCTGGTTGTAATAAAAATATAACGTCTAAAACTTTTGCACGTCATTTAAAATTATGCGAACAACCAGAGGAGATAACCAGAAACCAGATGACCAGAAAAGATAAAATGAAAGATCAGTTATATCGCAATTGTAATAAATATTTTACAAGTCAAGGAATTACTAATCATTATAATTCTTGTATAAATTCTACAAGACAATGTAGAAATTAGCAAATTATTAAACAGAAGTCAGAGTTTCATGACAGTAAATATCAGTGTAAGGATTGTTTAAAAGAAAAAGTAAAGTGCAGAGGTTGTCAAAAATTATATTGAGGAAAAATTTTCCAAGACATGTAACAATTTGTCCTATTTTAAATCCAAATTTAAATCTAAATAATAGTAGAATATATTTAGGTTAAAATAATTAAATCTGGGCTTAAATTATTATATTAGGCTAAAATTACTTTTTATTACAGATTTATACTAAAATGGTCTTATTTATACTAAAATACTCTTATTGATACTAAAATAATCTTATTTATACTAAAATAATCTTATTTTCAGTAGAAAATTATTTTTTAGAAAGAAAAAATTATTTTTTAGTCAAAATATTCTTAAGCATTCCGGAAGAGAGGAGATGTTTGAAAAATACTTCTTTTGAGTACAGGAACAAAATTCCGGTTTATTTCCGATACAATCCGGAGGTCATACAGAGGTCAAAAACACTCATAAGAATGTACGCATGCTAGTCCGCAACTATAAAATAATAATTTTTAAAATTTTATTTAAAAGAATATAAAATGAATCAAAGAAAAGATTTTGAAGAATTATATTCTCCGGTCATAAATAATACGAAATATTTAGCAAATAATGATGAAAATATAATAATAAATAATGATGAAAACATATTAAATAATGATGAAAATATATTAAGTAAAAGTAATTATCATATTAAAACTCATCGTCGCGCATACAGTCGAAAATTGAGGCGTCAGAAATCACGTGGGGCATTAAATAATATTATAGAAATTTTAGAAAATACTGATTTTGAAGATACACCAAGATCTCAAGATTTAAATACAATTAAAGATGAAGTCGAATACTTAAACCATTTCAATGATACTATAGATAATACTAGATATAATACTATAGATAATAATATAGATAATAAAAAATATTTAGGACATTCGCCGAAAAAAATTTTTTGAAATCCCGAAAAAGAAAATTTTTGAAACCCTTTATTCTGTTTCTAATAAGTCAATAGTTATTTCAGATATTACATGTCTTTTGAGGTTTTTAAGAATACATTGTTTAAAAATATTTTTCACGTGTGTTTTTATATATGGTTTATATTTTTTTTAAATAAATTAGGTTTCTTTCAAACAGAAGAACAAAAGAGAATAAATTTTTATAAACAAGAAATAAAAAATTTTCAAGGATGGAAGACTGAAGAGAATGACAATAAAAATACGATTACTATTCTAAAAAATCCACAAGGTAAATTGTATAACGAAAATTTACATTTCATTGTTTACGGCAAAACTGGATGTGGTAAGACTACATTTATTAAAAAATTTATACAACAACATTATAAGGATGAAAAAAAGTATATATTTTTTAAGCATACTTCTGAGTGGCCAACTTTTACAAACGTTTATAGTGATAAACAATTAAATGAGTTAAAACATATGAGTAAATTTGCAGGTCCACCTGAAAATAATTATTTACTAATTTTAGATGATGTTGCAAGTTTAGCAAAACAAAAAAATATGTCAGAAATATTTACAAAAGGAAGACATCAAGATATTCAAATAGTTGTATTAGCTCATAAAGCTTGTGATGTAGATAATAAGATTAGAAAAAACGTTGAAACTGTTTTTACAACCACACAAAATAATACAGCATTCTTTGAAGATATTAAGGAAAATTATAAAATAAATGTGCCTTTATCAAATTTTATAATTTTGAATATGGAATGATACGGGTTGATACTATAAATGAGCAAATGCAAGTATATGATAAAGATTTGAATTTATTAATAGATACAAAAGAAAACATATATAATAACTATAAAGACTTTAATATTATAAAATATGCAAACGCGAAAAATTTATCAACTGAAGATATAAAACAAATAATTATCTTTTCAGAAAATGAAGCAAAAGTACCACTGTCAATTACTCCTGAAACATTTTATTTTTATTTTGATCATTATTTACATGAAAAATTTAAGATGCCAATACCTAACGGATTATCAGATAATGAAACATTAAACTACTTAAAAACTGCAATAGATGATGTTAGAAACGCCTTAAGAAAAGCTACATCAATAATATCTGATGCTAAATCTACATTAACTGAAGCAAAATCTACATTAGATGAAGAAAAAAACATATAATGATATAAAACCATTAATAAACGGTGTGAGTGAAATACTTAATAATTCAACAAATGTGTCATAAATTTTATATATGTAATAAATTTTTTATAAGTAGTAATTTTTTTTGTATGTAATAATTTTTTTTATATGTAATAAACTCTATTTATATGTAATAATTTTTTTTATATGTAATAAATTTTTTTTATATGTAATGAATTTTTAGTCATAAAATAAAATATTATTATTCCCACGCATCATCATCATCAAACAAATTACTCTCAGCAAAGATTATTTGAAATATTTCAACTTGAATATCCTCTCCGTTATAAGGTAACATAATTTCATTTTCATCAGGTGCTTGACGTTTAAGAATATTTATTTGACCAGAAAATTTTTTTTCTTCAGTGTTATTATTTTTATCAAGAATACTAATTCCACTTTATAAAGATCTTTTCCATGGTTTCATAACAGTTGTTGTTAATGTTTTACCATAGTATAATTGTATAAAATCATCTACTTTTACTTTATTTTGTGAATATCCTTTAAATGTTTTCTTTTCGCTAAGTCTACCTTGTTCATCTACAGTAATACAGTATTTTATTTTAGGCGCAATAAACATTGCAAAAATAATTCCACCATTTCCATAATCATTTTTTCCTTGACGGAATTCATCCCCAACATATTCAATAGTATCTAATTTATTGAAGAGTTCATTAGAAATGTATATACTATCGGTATCTGTATAATGTATGTGTTTTTCTTTAAAACCATAATTTCTAAAATAAAGTTATTCATGATTCTTCTAGAGTAAGAAGGAATAAAAGAACCTAAGTGTGACGGCATGAATGACGTCTTCCCATCTTTTACAATATTAGCTTTAATAAGTTCATCATCTTTCATTTCTACTTTCGTTAAATATTGTTCATCATTTAATTTTTCATAATCTTTTACTTCTTGAGTGAAATATTTTCTCAATGTATTCTCATTCCATAAATGATATTTTGTGGTTATGTCTTTTTGTACGGTTTTTCCATATAGTGAATTCATCAATAATTTAATTGACTCATCACCTACAGTGTTTCCTCCTTTTTTATATTTTTTTCTCAAATTAAAAAGTTTTTGAATATATTTTCGAAATGTTGAAACTTGATAATTTTTTTCATAAATTATACCATCAGTAATATGTAAGATTTTTCCACCACATCTAACAATTTCTTGTATGTCTACAGAAGTTAATACATCATAACATATGCCATTTCTAAACCTGATTACTTTTACATGAGAATTATTATTTTGATTTTTAACTTTATCTTTTATAGGAACTGGTTGAAAAAACATATCATCCGGATATTGAAACACAACTGTAAATATTCCAGCTTTAGGTCTAAATGTTAGAGTATTAAATTGATATAATACTACTTGTTCTTCTTCTTGACGAAATTTTCTAGCTGATTCAGATTTAGAGTATTCTGAATTTTCATCATACATAGCTGATGGATGTAAAGATGTTGCATCAAAAGCCATTAGAAATTCATTTTTTGTTCAAGTAGTTGATTTGAAATTTTCTTACAAATTTCAGTTTTATCTCCTAAATCTCGATACTATTTCATTAAATCTATTAAATTACTTCCAGGTAAATACTGTTTTAATATTGGTAACAAGATGTTACAAAATGGAGATATGTATTTTCTTATATTTGCTGAAACTCTTCCACCTTTAACAGATTTTCTTACATAATTTCTAGCCCATAAATCTGTATGAGAATAAATATTTATATTGTCATTTTGTACGATTTTCATCCAACCGTTAAACGTTAAAGCGGAGGATGTTAAATTAGTAGCTATATCTTCATCAACTAAATCTCGCATAACATGATTATATTTGTAGATAAAGAAAGCTAAAGAAAGAATATCGTTAACTAAATATGGTCTCCATTCATTTTCTTTTTCTTTATAATTTTTATGTGTTATGTCTCCAATTTCATAATTTAATTTACACACATTGGTAGGAATTCTAAAATTCTCACACCACTTAGAAAGACTTGTTTTTACATGTTGATAACTACATTTCATTATAATAGTTTGAAGTGCTAATTTACCTCGAGGTGAATTTTTTTCGTATTATTATTATTTTTAAATCTAAAAGATTTTTGAATATATCTACTAACACATTCAGCTGTATAAGGATTTTGTAATGAATCAGTTAATATTAGTCTTGAAGTTTTAAGAGGCGGTTTAGATAATTTAAAATTAGCTTTTATCGGAAAATAGGAATCAAAACCTGATGAATTGTGAGCCATTAAAGTCATTTTCGAATAATTAAATTCTCCAAGAGTTTTAAAAAATTGATGTATTGGACATTCATCATCCTCAGTTCTCGTAAATATTTTCACACAATTTTGAAGTTTATTGAATTCTAATTCAGTTGAATTATTATACTCATTAATTTGTTTTTTAAGTTCTTTAATTTCATCTTCATCTTTTGATCGTTTAATTTTAATCATATCACTTAACGAATGTGTTTCTAATTCTTTCAATCTTTGTTTCGGTAAGCAACATATAAATTTATTCAAATTAATGGCTCCTACAGCATAAGGAATACGATGACCAGTTGAACAGTTAGGATCAGGAAAAGTTTCGAGATCCCATATTTATGTTGAACTATAGTCGATTTTTTTCTTTGTTATTTATTTATTCGAAAGTGTTGTTAAATTTTCATCAGTAACTGTTTTATAAATTGGTTTGAAATTATTTTCAATTTCTCTAATAGCTTTTAATTTATGAGATTTCTTAATTAAACAATAGTGGCCTATTGATGAACCTTCATGAAAATAATTATAATATAGGAAATTATGAGTCGTTGTAATACCTCTAGGATTTAGATGACGATTGGCAGTACTATAATATTGAACACTTTCTCCAAAAAATTTATTGAACTGCGAAAATTTACAATTTGACATTACTCAGGTTCTAGATGCTACTTTCTCTTTATATAAAAAATTATTAAACATTTCTTTCATCATTTCTCCTTGTTCTTCAGTGAAACCTTTTAAATCATTATAACATTTAATAAAACAAAAATCTTCAGAAGGAATATAACAATATTCTCCAAAACATACTTTGATTCTATATTTCATATTAATACCTGCACCTCTATGTGATCTTTGTACTAACTTCATTCCAAAATCTTCATTTTTAATATCACCTGTAAAAATCCATTCCTGACCATCTGATTTCTCATCCACATTGGAAAACCATGTTTCAAATCATTCTTTATTATAGAAACTTACGTAAAAATTTTGAACTATATTTTCCTGATCTTTAACAACTTTTCTAAGTAAATTAATAATTTTACCATTTGGTAAAAGTTTACGTATATCATTTACTACATTAATAAAAAATACATTTTCATATTTAATTTCATTTGGATTAAGTTAAGTTAATAAATCATCACCAAGTTCATCATTAATTCTATCATCAAAAAAATATCAGTAATTGGCTTTTTTGTTTTATCTTGAGATTTACGTTTATAAATTTTTTTAAGCTTTTTATATTCATTAGTTTTATTTTTCTAATATTTTTATTTCTAATAAATTTCTTTCATTCATCTACATCTGTTTTGACTTTAAATTAAATTCATCGATTTGTTTTTTAAACAAATCAAATTCCGTAATTTTTTTTAACTCACCCATTGAAGGTTCTAAACCTTCATTGTTTTGACAATTCATATTTTTTAGAAAAAACTATAATTTTTATTATTATTGTTTTTTTAACAACTAAAATTATAATTTTTATTTTAACAACTAAAATTATAATTTTTAATTTTAACAACTAAAATTATAATTTTTATTTTTTATTGTGCTTACATCACCAGTAAATGAAGGTATATTTAATTGTTTCAATGTTTTTAAATCATACACTGTTAAATGTTCTTTATAAATTAACCACCAAAAATTATTAAAGGCTAAAAATACTCGTAAACTCCTTAAACAAAGTGGAAAATTTTTTATTCTTTCATAACTTTTTATTCCGTGTTTTATTTTATAATCTTTGACAAATTGTATATACTTATGATGGTAACAAAATTTAACTTCTTGTTTAGGTGTAAGTGGATTAGTAGGATGACGATAATTTTTTAAAACTGGTACGTTTTCTATCTTATACTCTTTCCACATTTTTTATTTTATTTTTTTAAAAAAAATTTATATCTTAAATTTATTCGATCACTCCTTGAAAATATTTTCTATAACTCTATCATGTATTTTTATATCAATGTTAATTGTATTGAAGCCATAATCTTTTGACCAAACATTATTACGCGATTGTTTGAATTCATCTTTATCTCTTGTACATAAATCTCTTAACAAATCACATAAATTTCTTGCATTTATTTCAAATAGTATAAATATGTTTGCATTGTTTCTAATGACACTTCCATCTAATGAATACATACTTTGTGTTAAATAAAAAACACTACAGTTGCTATGTCTACCTCTTGTGAAATAATTTCTCTGAACTGACTGATTTCTATCATAAACACAATCATCAAAAATTACACAATATTTCATTTTTTATCTAGTTTACTAGGATCTTGCATATTACCACTATCATCTATCAATTGTATCTTTATATGCTTATTTTTGTTGGATTCTACTAACTGATTATTTTTTGCTGCTTCTTCACACCACGAACTTATTTCTTCTTCATATTCAGAATTTTCATATTCTTTGAATAATGAAGCAATTGCTGTTTTTTTAAGATTATTTTCAAATCCATATTTTAAAAATTGATAGACGGGTTGTTCTGCTGTTGTTGTATAAATTATAAGATTGTTATAATCCAAAAAATTTGGAGTCGTTAAAATTTTAAATAATAAATATGTTTTTCCACATCCTGATCTTCCACAAATAACTGACAAAATTTCATTAGATAAATTTAGATGATGATTGAATTTAAGTGTTTTATTTAATGCTAGGTTTGTAGAAATTTCTTCACTCATTTTTAATAAAATAATTTTTATTTTTTAAGAAGAAAATTAAACTTCTCTAACCAAAAGATCTATCATAATCTCTTCATCTCCAAAATTTATTTCTTGTCCTTTCTCATCAGCGATTCTAATGCTAATGCTGTTAATAGTTTTTCTTGTAATAATATTAATGTTTGTGGAAATACATTTGATCTATAACCAATGGGTACAGTAAAAGCTGGAAAACTGAATATTAAATTTGACAATTTCCCATTTATATATCCTCCTTCAATAATGTCACAATGTACAACAATTGAATTTATTTCAGTTATTTTTGGAATCTTCTCACCTAAATGATAACCTTGACTTTTGTTTACTAAATCCTAATAGTTTTGACAATGATCTATCATGATTAAAATCAACTTGATGATTTTCGTCTAAAGTAAGAGAAAATTTATTGACTGCCGGTTCAACTGCGAAATGTAATTGTTTCTTATCTTTAAATGGTATACCTAAATGTCTCTTAATTTTATTTGATATTGATTCAACTTCGTAAGAACCAGGAAGAAAAGTTAGTATTTTCCATGTTTTGCCTTTATCAGTAGAATATCTAAATTGATCATTCACATCTTTGATAACGTTTTGAATAGTGTTAAATGTGGAGAAACTAGTCAATGCAATTTGATAATTTTTATTTTGTTCCAAATGTAGAATGGGTTCTAAATTACAAGTGTGTGATGAAGTAGTTGTTACAATTTTTAACGTCGTACTAAATTTTGATGAACCCAAAATCTCTGTTAGATTTTCTAAATGATTATTAATTTTGTCCAAATCTGCTGAACACATTTTTTAGTTAGAATTTTAAATAAATATTTTTTATGAAATATTTTTTATAAAAAAATTGAAAGCAACAATATATTTCAGCTATACTTTTAAAATCCTCTTCATTTAGAATCGTCTTTTCTAACAGTCTTTTCAATATAGCATGAATTTCATTGAAACTAGAATTATGTCCTTCTTTTATTGCAGATATTAAGATTTTTATTTTTATTAATATTTAATCTATTTAGTAATTCTTGTGGATCATCTGGTAAGAATACAGTTATTTCTGTTTTAAAACATTTTCCTACTTTAATTCCTGTTGAAACTAATCTTTCTAAATCTTTACATCGTCTAAGAGATTGCGATGCATTAACTTTATCTAACATAATTTCATATTTTATAAGATCTTCTACAGCATAATTTTTTAAATCTGCTCCTCTTAAAAGATCAACAAAATTTCTATGTAAACTAAAAGGAGATTTATCTGGTGAAAAAATTAAACCTCGAAAAGGTTGTGGAAATATTTCTTTTTGTCCGAGATAAAGTCTAGGTATTTTTTTCCATCTATAAATGAAATAGAATGTTCAAGTTGCATACATTTTGGTAATTTCTTATTAATGTTTGATTCTAGTAATCCATAGTCATCTAATATAGTTTTGTGCTCTGGATCTGTTATATTAATTTGTTTATCATCATTTGTAAGTTCTTTCTCAAGATTTTTAAATGGTTCAATAGTTTTTTCAAAATCAGTTTTTACTTGCTCGGTTTGCTGCATTTTTTCAAACATATCAGATTGAATACCAGCTTTTATCATTCTATGTTGAAGATGATTTTCTTTCATAATATTTCTTTGTTTTATTAACTCGTCTAATTGTCTAATTCTTTTTAGATTATCAGATCTAATTCTATCCATTTTTTATATTATATTTTTCATATTTTTTTGATTATCAGCTTTAATTTTATCCATTTTTAAAATATAATATTTGAATTTTGTGGTAACATTGGAATACAACAAAAACATTTTACTGAACAAATTATTTTTTTATTGCTTTGGCGTCTAAAGTTTTGTTTAGTAAAGTTTTGCTGAAAGTTTCGCTTACAGCTTTTAGTTCTTTTAAAAAAGCTTTATCAGTTTCCTCAATAGAAGTTTTACCATCATTAGACATTTTTCCGTCCTGTTTATTCTTGTCATCAACTTTTTCTGACTGTAATTGAAATGATATTTGATTTACTTCATTAGCTATTTGATCAAATTTTTCAATCTCATCTAACGTAATGACATTATCATCACATACTCTTTGAAAGTAGTAATGTAATTTTTTGTCATAGACTTCTTTAATATGTAAATGCTTAGTTTTTAATGATTTTCGTTTCTTCGTTATTAAAGATTTATCTAAACATTATAACAAGTGAAGTTGTAAAAACACCCGTACCTGTTAAAGCAGTAGCAACTACTGGAATTACTAAAACACCACAAGAAATGACAATAGTAAGAGCGCCTAAAGAAACTGTTAAGAATATGCCAATACCTTGTGTTACATTCTTAACTTTAGACCATCTCTTTCTTAAGTTTTTATAATGCTCTAATCTTGATGATAATTGAGATTCCTTATCTTTCATATACCTAACTCTATCTTTGTGTTTCTCTTTATCCATTTCACTTGTTTTTAATTGAGATAACGAAGGATATATTTTCGTCGCCGTCGAGGTTTTTTCCATTTTCGAGGTTTCTTCCACTTTTGTTTCATCCATTTTTTTAATAAATATTTTGAATACAATCTTGTGAAATTCTTAGTCTACGTGATATTTTGAGAATACCTAAATTTTTGGACTACGTAAATTTTCGACCACGTGATATTTTTTGCACTACCTAAATTTTTGAAATTTATAGACTACGTAAATTTTTGAAAACCTCGGAAGGTGTGACATCTGGTGCGAGCGAAGCAAAGCGCCGGATGTCATACCCTATACTACTGCTATCTATAACATGCATTTTCATCGAAAAAATATTGTTTAAGGTAGCGAATGCATCACGCATACGAGTACGTTATGTTAATAGAAGCCAAAGTCATCAATTACGAAGATTTTCCGATAATTGCTTCTGCGAATGAACCACAAACCATTTAGTGCTGTGACCAGACGGATTGGAAACCAATTATGGAAAATACTCTCTCCGTTACCACTGAAGTCGATGGAATGTTGACGATGCGATCGTAAATAAGTTGAAGATGAAATCCGAACATACCACCCTGTTCTGCTGATGGTACTTCGCTTGATATGACTGGACTGAAATCAGTAGCGCAATATTTTCCGACGGATTCTTTGCAAAGATCGGCAATGATAAAATGACATCATTTTATTCTGAGGAAAAATGATATCATTTTACTTTTGGAAATGGTATAAAGTGATATCATCAAATTTTTTTTCTTCCATTATATTTTCTAATCATAGATTTTTCACATCTTGTATCGAAGGAAAAATTTAGTCTCTTTCGTTTGTTCTACCTATGTCCTTCCGCACTGGCTGATTCATGCAGCGAAGAGCAGCAGACTATTGTTTGAAAATCTGTGTATCACACAAATTGTCAAACAACTCATTGATAACACTGTCTTGATGTTCATGAAGTCTTGACTGTATATCATTTTATATCATTTTAAAAATAAAATGATATCATTGCCGATCATAGATTTTTTTGTGCATCGATTCTGAAATTGTTCCTTCTAGATTTTCATTGTCCTCATGATATCTTCGCCTTCTCTGTTTCCTCAGAAGATTGAAAATTTTGAAAATCTTGGAAATTTGTGGATCATTCTCTCCTTTTTGCAATTCAATCTCTTCAGTATTCGAAGCAGCATGTCTTCACGTTTCTCTTTTCTAGCAATGATTGCAGGTTGTGAAGATATTGTACCTTGACCGATTGATTTGTGCAATGATCTTGAAGTATTCAAGGATCGATGCCCCTTTTCATTCCTATGGCATTATTTTTTTCAACAAAATTACACAATAGAAACATAGCAGAAAATAAACCGGTTTTTAGAAATCGCAAAGCCTGCTTTCGGTGTTTCTGAAAAGTGAAAAATACCGGTGCTGTGACCTCTAGCTGTCAGATGGATAGCTATGAATTTAGATAAAAATCGTTCATCCTGTGTCACAAGAAAAATTCCAACTTGCCAAATTTAATGATGCAGTCAATTATTTATTTTGTGATCAAGCTTGAACAATTTATATAAGTCGAGATAAATCAATTGATCATTTGCTCACAAAATCAACCTTAGGTCTGAGGCCTCATATGAAGCGCGTCAGCCCTAGCTCCGTTGGGGTGTTTTCCTAGTGACATAAAACTCAGATTGTTCCAACATAGATGGGTCTCAATTCACCGGTTCTCAACGAGCCACTTTTCTGTTCTGAGTTCCACACAGTCAAGAATATCTCATCATTCAACTGTTGTAACATCCCGACACATTGCGCTGATTGACCAGATTGCATGCTGCCAGTGTCCATTAGGCAAGTCGATGCCCTTAGTTCATGTTGTCAGAATGCAAGAAGAGTGATTATTACATTGCAAATGGTGGACCTTTAAGTTCAGCAGTCGAATAAAGAGAGCCCACCACTTTTTAACGACAGAGTTATCTGAAAAATGGAAAAATCTGATATCTAATTTTCCACTCAAGTGGTTCTAGGTTGTTTTGTTTCAATGAACAATATCAAATGTAATTCATCGATCTACATGTATTCACTAGCTGACAAGTCGCACGAAAACTTTACGCGATTCTACGAAATACTTCGCCGTCATTTTTTATTGAGCACAATTTTTCTTCAACATTTGACATCCTAGGAATGTCCACTTCTAAATGAAATTTATCCTAGGAAATTCACTTCTTCTGGATGCGTCAAAATTATTTGAAATCTGTTCGAAATAGATCTATGAATTTTGATGTCAGAAAATTTGCTTCTTCTCATCAAGAGGAGCTGGAGGTACGAAAATGCTTACGTTATGGCATCGAGAGCAGAAAATTACGAAACTGAGAAAATTAGAAAAATTTTTTTAGATTTCGAAAATCGGATTTCTATGCATTCTATACATTCCTTTTATTATGGTTTGATTTTATTTTTTTTCTATTTTTTCTATTTTCATTTTTTTCTATTTTCTTACATTTCTATTATTACGTAGTGGCGAATAATTTCTTTACTAAGTCTTCCTATTCGCTGTTATACGCATGCACAGAGATAAATTGCCTTATTTCGGCAACCCAAGCGCAAATGAATTGATCTCTACGCTCGCATGTATCTTTTCGTAATCCGCCACTGTTATTCTAGGATTTCTTATATGTCAATTAATTTCTATGCATTTGATTATGTCTAAACTTGGAATAACAATAGTGTGACCAGCATTTCATCTTCTCTGCGGCAAGGATTATCCATACTTATTTGAATATTTATGGTGTGGAATATAACCTGAAGAATTCAAATAATTATTTAATAATTCAACTATGTATGCAAAAAGTTGACTCGAAAGTTTTTGCGGTGATCCCGGGAAGTGAGAGAATTGATAGATATAGCGATATTCTGAGCAAAAAGCTAACCAATGGCTTCCTAATTGAATTTGAAAAAAAATCCAATTTGAAATTTAAATTTCAAAAAAAATTTTGAAATTAAATGATTATTCGGCATGTGCACAAGAAGTGAGCTCATTGATGAGTTTGAACTTAACTGCGTTCCAAAGATTGGCTATGATACGAGCAAAATGATATTATTTCATTCTGAGAAAAAACGATATCATCAAAAATTTTTGTTCCATTATATTTTCTAATTATAGATTCATCACATTTTGTATTGAAGCAAATTAAGTCTCTTTCGCTTGTTCTACCCATGTCCTTCCCCAATGGTTGATTCATGTAAATAATAGCTGTCTTGATGTTTTTGAAGTTTTGACTGTAATCTAAATATTTCTAGCCTTTCTTCGTACTTTAGATGCTGTTGGCCTGACCAACTGCATATTGTGGGCATATTTGTAATTCGGGTGTAAAAGGCTTAAATCAAAACTTGCGATGTCTAATGTCTAATGCCATGGGCCCTACCTAAGTTTTGATATGCTAGAAGCTTAGTATGACTAAACTGCTTCCTTCGGTCTTCCATTAGCCTATTTGGAATATATCGATGCTGCATGCAATCTAATTTTAGTCTCATTGCTAAGAGCAGTAAAAGTAGCATGGTAGCAGTGTAAATCGAAAGTTCGTATGACTAGATCTACTTACGGTGTAGGTCTACGCATATTTCACTAAAAAATGGTATATTTTCATTGTAAAAGTTGGGATCATATCATTCTATATCATTTTAAGAATAAAATGACATCATCACCGATCATAGCTGCGTTCTAATATTTTGTGAACTTGCCATTCTCTGGGTCTGCCGAATACCAGCCTCTTTCACTTATTTTCAGGAATTCACAATCATCTTCTCATGTTGGAACTATTACACTGAAATTCAAAAATGCAGCTCTATCACAAGTTTTCAATGAGGCAACTTATGACAGAATTGGATATCTAATGTATTCGACACTAATTGTTATGATTATATTTTGCATCGATCGATTCATGCAGTTCGCGAGGTGAGTTCAAGATTGCTTCACAAAATAATGCCTATTGATGTAATTCGTTGAAGTGTTTGTTCCACACGGTGGGCTTGAATTCGATCTTCACTTAAAAAGTTCTACAGAGAATCTGTTTGGATATTTTGAACATGCTAAGTCACAGATGCTTCAAAAAATGCTGTTCTTAAAATTTATTCATCGAGCTTTTTTCGTGAAAATTCAAATTTTACCTCTTGGGTGTATTTCGAGGGTCTTGGACCCCCAAGATTGCCGAAATCCAGAATTAACCCATTGGCAATATTCAACTAAGAACTAAGATGACTGTTGGTGACACTACAACCTTAATTGGAAAATTGTAGGCCTACACTGTAAACCGTTGACTGACAGTTGCCAGACATTTATCCTATAAAACCTATTTTGTCGGTCATTGTTAGTTCTTGTAGGATGATTGCCACTGAACACCTACAATATCTGACAAAAAGCGACAAAATGAATGGCAATGAATTGTAGCTTAAATTTTATCAAAAATGTGGGTAATTAATTAAATTATGTCAAAATAAATCATGGTTCTGCCACACAATAATACAGATTGCCCAAAAGTCAAGCAATTACTAATCGAAAAATCAATCAATATTCAACAATTTTTGTTTAGTTCATTTGCAAACAAAGCATCTGTTTTGATGTCAGTGGAGAACCTACAAATTCGTCGGATATCGCAGGATATTTGAGGTGACAATCGTCGGTTGATTTTGTCAGTAATTTTGTAGGATAATTGTCGGTCTGCGGTTTACAGGGTAGATCTATGATAATTGCAATAGCTGAATAAGTAAACACACGGACAGAGCACTCTGATGGATTTGTATGTCGTCATTTTGAATTGAAGTTCCGTTTTTAAGGATTACTTATTCCACATTTTATCGTCATTGTTTGGCTGAAATGCAAATTCACTTCAATCGACTTTTCCCACCTTAGTTTGGAAGACAATGTGTTTTTTCCAGATTTATTTAACATACCTTCTTTTAATTTTCAGATCTGAAATCACAGCATATATTCAACTCGGTTTGTCGTCTTTATCCATTGCGGTATTATCCTACTGTTTATTTGTTCGTAGCACGTCCAAGGTAATCATACTGGTATTTGTTATGCGTGCTCTCTCTTATATCCTAATCTCTTACTTGCAGGCGCATGGTCGTCTGCAGACTTTATTTCAAGCAATTTCCGTAAAGTTTTACGTCCACATTATTTTTATGATGATTCTTGTTTTGGCAAGCTTTTGGACAGAATCAATACGGCTTGCGGTGAGTTATTTTGACATTTTTAATGACTTTCTACGCAAGCAAACTTGAAATACGTGAGAATAAGTCAGACAGATGATGAAAATTTATTGACAGATTAAATAAATATTATTTGAATTGAATTTGTGTGGGAACAAGTTTTTGAAAACTTATGAGTACACCTGTCAAATTTCACAGAATGATGTCAATTTTCTCAAATATTGGGAAAATACATATTTGATGCAGCGATGGTAAATGCAAAACCTGAAGTTTGGTTACGACAAGTACAAGTCGCGATCATAAATATCCACAACAGCTGCGATCTGCACAAAATCATCGATCAAAGCATTGATGGCTGGACCTCTTGCAAAGCAGGATTGTATGCAACCTAGTGTCTGGGAAAAAATGCTGAAAATAGTGGAACACTTGGACAACGTGACATTGCAGTTTGTTTCAGCTCTCTATGATATTGAGAAAAATGAAAGGGCGAACTTAGCTGCCAACAAGGTTGTGCACTCAGAGACCGGGGGAACTATCGGATACGAAGCAGCTAAGGCAGCAATTAGAAGGAAAATGAACGAAAAATTGACAACCTAACTAAGACAAGATACGATAAAAGCCAGGATGCTTGGAAATCAAAGAACGCAGTTGAAGAACAGATATCAACTCACTAGAGAGGAACACTGCATCATTTCTCAGGTAAGATGTGGCGAATCTAAGTGGTTAGGAAAATTTCGCCGTAGATTAGATAGAGATGGAGGAAGAATGTAAGTGGTGCCACCTGGTGACTGAGACGGTGGCTCACATATTCCGAGAGTGTAATGCCAGGAAGATCCGATATGCCAGGTGAAGCCACAGTATCACCGACAGTGAGGACCTAAAAACCGGACTAATTCAATGATATTATAGATTTCGTCCGCGAAATTGTAGACTTATGAGCTTCTGAACAACATGTACTTTGTGTTTGCCATACGAGCGTTAGCCCAGATGAAGGAAACAAAAAAAAGAAGACAGCTGCATCCTGAAATTATCACAAGTAGAGGCACTGGGCTGCCTGAATAGAAAAACAACGTTCACTTTGAAGTGTCGCTCCATGGCACTTGCGTTTGATGATGGCAGGCATTACATACTTATTTTATGAATAAAGCAACACTTTCACTACAACGTGAAATCATAGTCTCTTCACTAACTAGAGCTGTGAGCGGTGCACCGGTTCTTCTGCTTGCACCGGTTGTTGGGCCGATGCACCGAAATGTCTGGATTTTGATCAGATTGATGCTTTGCTGCATATCTTCAATCATGATTAGTTTATTTTATGTCATCTTAGTCACAGTAACTACGATTGAAAAATATCTTAAGCGCTGTATGCCTATAATCAATCCAACTAAGAGAGTAATATTCAATTCTATTCATCAATTCAATTCAAACTTTGACCTCTACTGGCTGGACTCTGTCCTTCTTTCAAATAAGTGCCTGAGGTACATTTCAATCAATAGTGACTCTATTTTTTTTGATAGATGTTAACCTTTCCCTATTATAAATATAACTTTTGAGGCTGTGCATCTTAAATGTACAGGACCGCGCTTGGTCGGGTTTGAGCGTCCAGGATGAAGCGGTCGAAACGCGATCGTCCTGACCAAGTTCCTGTTGATGACCTCATCAAAAATAGTCAAATAATTTGTGTTCATATTTTGTAGAATTTTATTTCACGTTTTAGCTTAAGGAACTAACATTAATTCTCTTACACACCTGGTAGATTTTAGATAGCGTAATCCCGCTGTGTTAGCTAGATCTGGTATTTTGATTGGAAACAGACCTGTCCTCTTATCATCTGAATGGGCAGACTGTTAAATAGGATCTTTTCAATATATAAGTGATAAACATAATTTTGAACAGAACGACTTACTCGCCAATTCATTACATATGAGGAGAGGAGAAGCGTTGTTTTTCCTTCTAGTAAGCATTTTTTAAAATTTTTAGACATTTTAGGATATAAAAATTTTCTTTTAAATCATATTTTGTACCTATTGAAAATTAACTAGTCATTAGCTTGTTTTGTTTTTTTTTTTTAATTTTGTTACCTTGACGCACTTTGATACGTTGATTTGCATTTCTATATCATGAAAATGAAACCTTTTTTAAAAAATCACGACAATTTATCATGAAGTAACCAATGCATTTCCTGATGTTCAGAAAGAAACGTGAAAAACGTACGAAAATTAGATAATTCAAGTTCATGATAAATCATTTTAGGCCACGACATCTGAGTTACTGCGACCTCAGAATTTCGCAATTTCATAGTGAATATTGCATGACCTGCTGTTGCTCTTCTTGCTGAGGCAATCTTCGCATTTCAGCGGCCAGCGATCAGGTCGGAAGATCTTTTTCGGCATTCAGTTTCTTTTAGCACTATCACATTGCAGAAAGACAGCTTAAAACCGAGTAATGTCGAGATGTTGACATCTTTGCGTATAGCTATTTGTAGGCAACGATGACATTGCTTCGAATCTCATAGGCTTTTAGGCTTAGGTATGATGAAAGTATTAAAAGTGATTTTTCAAAGGTTTTAAAAATCGTCCCTTTTATTTGTTTTATTTTTAAAAGAAGCAATTAAAAGCCCGACGTTTCGTCCACCTCTGACCTCGTAATTGCAATTTTCTACATTTTTTTGTTGCATATATATATAATTTCTGTTTCCATCTTATTTCAAAGAGAAGAATATTAGAACATCATACATCAATAATACATCATAAATATGGTTCAAGCATTAGAACCATCATACACGTGCGGGTTATGCATGATGGGAGTCATGTGCAAGAATTGTCAAAATGAAATTAAAGGAAACATATTTATGGCCAAAGTCTGCTTCAAAGTCTTTAGCACTATCTGAATTTTCCTGATGCTCTATAAAATGCATTGAACTCTAGAAAATATGAACATTTATTAAGAAAGATAGAGACCCTGCCTTCAAGAATTGAAATTTAGCTGACCTTTACACGGGACGCGAGAAACACGAATGTGATTACACGTACAAGAAAATATACGTGAAACAAATTATACCTCGTCTATACTTCAATAATTGCCCACTCCTGTTAATTTTTGTAAGAGCTGCAGTCCTCTAGAGACAGCTACACACGCTTTCTTCATCTGTATTTTGTGATTGATTCCATATTAGTTAGCAACTTGTAGCCTATTTCAATTTGTATAACATTCGGATATTCAAAAAGTTATCAATAAACATATCTCTCATTCTCTCTTCCTCATGTCGGTAAATCAAAATAGCAAAGACAATGAAGCATCAATCATGGATATCGATAGATGGTCATTCAGTCTTCATGCATGGGTAATAGAGTTTTAATTTTTTTCACATCAAATGAAAATGGGACGGCGCTTTATACAAATTATGTCCTATTCATGCAATAGCACCAAGCGTCATTATTATTATCACACTTGCCAATAGCACTTTTATGTGCCCAATTAAGCGCACGTTTTTTAGTTTGAAGAAGTCGTCCTTTTCAAGAGCTGCAATCAAATCCATCTAAAAATCACAATCTTACTAATTTTCTTATTTCGTAAACGAAACAGCAAATGTTATTCAACAGACAAAAAGGCCTTCAGGTTTACTTTCTTTCTAACAGAAAAATGATTACCTGATTAGCCATAAAAATTCTATAAGGACTCACTACACATTCTTCAAGCAAAAATAATGACGTCAGAAGCTGAACACAACACAAAAAACACCAAAATGCGTACTACGACAACTTGAAATAGAATCCATAAACGGATATGTGCCTCAAATATCCTAATTCCAATCTAGTTCCGATTGTGCTTATCTGTGTCGTTTGCTACAAGAAGTTCCGCATCCGCCCACCTCTGGAACAAATACTGTTACGGATCAATTTAGCGGATGTGATCGATCACGTCACTGCACATGAAACCTTGCAAACTGGGATTATCGCTTCTGATGACATCAATGATATTCACAAAATGCATGATGAGGTAATAACTGCCACCACTCAGCTGCATTTCATCGTTCAATTTCCTACGAGAAATGGAGACAAACATTATTGATAAGCAAGTTTTTGCAAATTTCTCCATTTCTGAGGCTTCTATCTGCCTACAACCTATCCGCATCTCAGACCATTTCAATTTTGTGGCATCTATTAATTCCAAGACATGATACTAGCGCTTCATACCGAAAACTTCTACCGAAAACTCAAAGGCCTACTCTCTTGGAGACTCGCCCAATTTCCTTACTCCCGATGCCCGCCCGTTTGTTGGAGAAGGACATTTTCAAGCGATATGAATGTGAGTTTGAAAGACGGACGGATCCTACTCAGTATGGGTACCGAAAACAAAGCTCAACAACATGTGCTCTGATTCGACTCACTGAGTACATAGCGAATGCCTTGTCCAGACAAAACACTGCAGCATGCCACATTGTAAGCATTGATATGGAGAAAGGATTCGACAGACTTTCACATCGCTTGCTGTATGAAAAGCTACTCAGCGACAACTTCGATCCCTTCTTTGCAACTTTCATCGGCAACTATTTAACTAATCGTTCTCAAAGGTTACGGTGGTCCTCAAACTTGAGTGGTTTAAAGACAGTAAGTAGTGGTATTCCACAAGGTTCATCTGCCGGTCCCTACTTATTCAAGTATTTTGTATCTGACCTGCAACTACGTCAAGATGTGAGCCTCATTAAATACGCCGATGACATCATCATTTGTGGTGCTGTTGATCAACAAAATATGGATAATCCCACTGTGAGCGCTGTGAAATCAATTATGGATTGGATGACTGAGAATGGGATGAAAGTCAATGCTCAAAAGTGCAAACAGATGATGGTCACTTTGCGTCCAAGATTAGCCGCAAATTTTTCGGTGAGACAAGTACCAGACATTCCATCAGTTAGTCAGCTGAAGTTGTTGGGAGTGATGTTCGACCAAACTGTTAGTTGGAAGCATCATGTAGACATCATAACCAAGAAAGCCGCTTCACGACTCTACATCCTCAGACAACTGAAGCCTTTTTTCAACAAAGAGCAAATTGTAACTATCTACTACGCTTGTGTCAGGAGCCTGCTGGAGTATTGTGCCCCGGTGTTTGTAGGACTAAATGTCACACACGCGGCATCATTAGAGAATGTGCAAAGGCGTTGTCATCGACTAATATGCGGATCCAGCAATTGCGAGTGTCCTTATTTCATTCCTCTTGACTATCGCCGAATTGTGTTAGGTTGGAGATTGTTTTCACATGTGAATTCTGATCCGACTCATTCGCTTCATGATCTTTCATTGCCTCTTTTGCCTCGTTCTCAGCATTTCCGGATTCCCATGTGCACAAATTCAATGCTCAAGAAGTCATTCTTCGTTGTAATGTCGAAACTGTACAATAGTGGCTTCAGAACTTGACCAACCGTCTGTATAAATTAACATTGATTTAATTACTTCTTTCATTGTTATTGCTCTTTTATATGTACCAAATGTATGTTCATGTTATCATGTAATGAGCCTCACGATTACCAATATTGGGGCATTAATTCAATAAACGCTTTATTATTATTATTATTATTATTAATATAGAAAATATCGCAAAATATCGGAGGCTAGACTTTAAGCTCATTTTGGTGATGCTGTTTATCACTTGTTGAATGGGAATGGTCACTAGCTTCACTGACTTGGAAGCGTTTGCATTCTACTTCAAAACTATCTGTTTTTTCCTGTTCTACTCATAGAATAAGTATATTAGGTAGAGTAATTCCCAATGTGCATGCAGTCTTGATTTTGGTAAATGAACTCGAGTTGAAGGCCGGTGCCACATCTGAGATACCGTATGCAAATTGCTACACTTTTGGAGAAATCTACAAGGATTAGACCACAGAATTTGACAGGTCGTCTGTTCTTCCGTTTGACTAGAAGGGAAGCATTGGAACATGTAACGTTAGTGAAATGGCAAAATTTCCTGACTAAATACCATAGCAATCGAACAATCAGCAGCCAGTTCAACATTAGACACACCAAATTATGCAAAATTTCGGTGACTGTTATCAACCGGATCACACAGCAAAGAGACGCAGACGATGTCAAGTTCTACAGAGAAGTTTGTGAACGTTTTTTCATGCGCCTGCTAACTTTTTTTAAAATGATCGGAGGAACCAACATTATCGAGAAAACTTTTGCGCAATGATCTGAATTCTTCGAATCTGAAGGAATCGTGGCGATCGAAGGATTTTGAAGGAATTCAGAGCAATCCGCAAGCGACGCACGACTATTTTTCCTATCTCTGTAAGGTATTAAACATTTCTTTTTGCCCACGTATTAAGTTCCTGCATGTGCCATCTGTTTGAATCAGTTTGCACTTCTAGCAAAGTGATGCGGTTAATCAATCTAATTCTGCGGATTAGACTGATCATTGTAGCAATACAGAAGAAAGAAAAGTAATTTAAAAATCCTTCATGTCATGACAACCTCGGAGAGGTAATATGGTTTGTTAAATTAGCAATGCGATGAGTGACTACTTTAATGCTCGGCCTTAGAAATAAGAGTATTTTCTCAAGCGTGATCATATCACTAACTACCTGCCACTGAAAAAACAAGACATCATAATCAAAGAAACTGATCATAATTAACTTTAAAAGATGTAAATGGGTCCACATTACTGTTCAGATTCAAGAAATGACGCCTTGTGAATCATAAAATCATGCCGCTGAAAATTGAATTAAAAACATCACATCTCAACCAAGAAAAGCTCAATAAGATCCCAACTTTTCCTTGAAGACTTGCAGGGACTTGCACTATAATGCAGTTCATGAAATCTCCTTGATCATCGGCTTAATTTCCACTTAATTAAGATGCTTACTAGCAAGCAATCATTCATTTTGATATCCAACTTGATCCAAATTGTTTCCTACTACTTTTAAATTGACTTCATCTCGGTAGTATATAAACAGTGAATATTTTCATATTAACATTTTCATTGTATACAGATACTTTTTTGAGTCGACACTCTACCTATGCAAGTATTGAAATATTCATGACAATTGAAAATAAAAATCATTATTACTACAGCAAATAATCAATTATTTGTCAACTTTTTGACAATTATGATTAGATTAATCATCTACTATTTTAAGCAATGATATCTCTATAGCAATAAGCTATTAACATTCATGATTTTTCCTGATGTCTCTAAAATAGGCTAATCCCATCATGCATAAATGTAAAATAAAATAATTTGAATGGGGTTTTAGGCATGCCATCACCGACTTCTTTGTGCATTTATGATATTACTGTCAGGCTATTAATTTTCGCGGGGTATTAAATTTTGCGGATTTCGCGGTTTGATGACAACCGCGAAATTAAATACCCCGCGAAAAAATGAGGTTAAAAATTCTTTCGAGATTTTAATGATAAATGTACTTGATGTATGTATTGGGAAAAATATAGGAATGCAATACGCAAACTATGTCATGCAGTGCATGTAGATATCATCAAAATAGAATTCAAATATAACAAATTCTTTATTGTGCTAGAAATTATGAGAATGCTCAGTAGTTCTTCACATTAAGTACTGTATAGTTCATCATCATTCTCGCGTTACCTTGCACTTTCAAAGTTAGTCAGTGTGCAAAAATTAGTAAGACGATAAAAATTGACAAAATTCCTTGATTTTTGTCGTCTAACTAATTTTCGCACGCTGACTAACTTTTTTCGTATTGAGGATGTTTAGATGACATGAATAGATGAAATGATGCTCACGCACGCCCTGAATCATCAGTATTTCAAATATCAAGTAAATCGGGTCAGTAGTTCAAAAGCCAGACGCATTTGTGTGCAAATCTTGCATTTTCTCCCGTTGAGATAATACGTTTGCATGGCCTACAAATGGCAGATCTGGCGCTCTGAATGATTCAGTGAACTGTAACCAATTAACCGCGAAATTTAATACCGCGCGAAATAGGCAAATCGACAAAACCGCGAAATTAAATAGCCTTACAGTATTTGTCGTGACAAAAGGAAAAAAAAATAAAATGACATTATTCTCGATATTTCGCCATCCGGCCTTCAATTCTAGGCAATAAAAAGTTAAGCGAAGTTAAAGTCACGAAAAGAAAGTTGAATAAAACTAACATTATTAAAAAGGCAGTGACGGCAACAGTGTGAACTCAACAACTGCTCAATCAAAGACCAACAATTTAAGAGTGTCATAAAAAGAATGTTGTCTGCAAGGTCAAATGTCTAGAATGTACCGTAATCACTTTGTGGGTACATGTGCATGTATATTTGAAGTGCAATGACACAGCAATGTTCAGACATCACTATGACTCTATCAACCTGCCCAATGTAAATTCATTGTTGGGATTTCATTCACTTGACAATCTCATTTTGTTATATTTATTATATTGTGTTTATCTACTCATATGATATTAATTTACCCAAGGTTGACATCTAAGTATTTGTAACTTGCATACATTATTTTGAAATTTCATGAGCTACATGTATATGTTGAACTTAAATCGTTAAGCTTAGAAACTGTATCTATTGAGAAGGCCGGTGCGTGAAATATAAAGGAATAAGTTATTCAGTTATTCTGAGCACCTTTGGTTCACTTCTTATTTTCTTTACATGATATAAAAAAGTGCTTTTTTTGTGATATGCGTAGATTTTTCTCCAGCAACTCCAATATTTCTTCTGTTTTTTCTCGGCGTTCTTATACAAATGCATTAACTTATTCATATTTTCAGTTTGACAGTATTACTGTCATAAACACAACAAAACTACAAACATGGTGTAACTCTTCTATTTTTGAAAATTATTCTCTCACCGCAATCTTCCTGGTGTCGTTCAATGGAGTTCAAATCGTGGGGATGATCATTACATTGGTTCTTCTTGCCATTACATTTATCACAACTTTTTCTTTGAGTTTATCTTTGAATCTAAGTCCCTCAATGAATTCATCGAACACAATGGATTTAAAGTGGACAAATATTGGTGCAAGGTAAGTTCGAGAATGCATGTACATCCATACCTGATAATTGACTCATGTTTCTATTTCCGGAAAAAGTGATGTTTTTGAAAGTGAACAAGGAGTAGGCCTATACAACAAGAACCTAATGTAAAGCAGCAAGAGGCTTTATTCAAAATCATCCGACGCTGATCGATGAAAAAAAATCAAATTTCGACAAATTCCACGATAAATTATTAATAATTTAAATAAGTGTGATTAATTGTAATATTTATACATACCCGCAGATAAATACATCATTTGACTCCGAGGATTTAAAGCAGGAATTATCTATGGGAATTCCGACTCCGGGTGGCAAGTATGTAAAGCCTACTTTTTTAAAAAAACTGGTAACCTACATCATAGATCATTATAGGCTTACTTGAACCTATTTTTAGTGGTCATTGCTGTATCAATTATCAATCATTTGCTATTAAAGTTCATCAAATGTCGCTTTTAGTTGGATACATATGACTCAGCTCCTCCCATCTTCTTGATGTGTGCTTCACACGGTTTTTCTCCAGTCTCTACCAGGCAGGAAAATCCCCATATTTCTCAAAAAAATGAGTACACTTTCGATTTTAATATACGCTTTAGAGGAGCCATCACACACGATTAATGTGAGGGTAAGAGGAAATGTGATCGAGACTAGGTAGTCTTGTTTTCTCTACTAAATCACCGAGTGAAAAGACAATCCTTTTTTCACTGCAACGGTTCATTCCCTCAACTATTACAAGCTTTGCAAGCACTGCTGTCTCTGTACTTTTGTTTGACGGAGGAAGTTGACATCAAGACAGTGACAGCAGTGCACGAGGATAGATAATTGTTTGTATTATATTTCGGGTCTAGTTATAGGCCGGAGTTCAGAGTCCTATCATTTGATAGGACTCCGACTCCGTACCCGCATCCCTGATTTAAAAGGTAGTCATAACGGGGATCACCCTTGATCTTGAAGCGAATCATGAAATGTATATATTAATGCATTTTGAGATTCTCTAAACAATGATTCTTAGATATTTTTGCGAGTATTATGCATTATAATTAATCATCTCCTCAAGCATTTGAAATGTGTTTGATCCTCACAGACTGCAGTTTAAAGGTTGAGTGGAATAAATAGCTGACGAGCAATGTGGATCTGTCTGTGGTCTCTGCTGATCTGTTAATCGTTGTAGTTGAGACTTTTTCCTGGTCTACCTTCAATGTCAGGGATCTGATTTTTTGTAGGGATCGCAATCCCTGATTATTTTGAAAATCTCGGGATATATTTGAATTCCGAAAAATGTAATCCCGGGATCCCGGAATTCTGTGGTTTGAACGAAATAGATGATGAGTAACTGATGCTAAATTTTATGAGGAAATACAGAAAGTATTTTACAATAAGCAGCTAGTCTTTGTTGCATGGTAACCCAGCTATTTTTAGACTGCGTTCTGATCAGAAAATGCATGTCATACTGCTTGTGCGTGAATTCTATAATGAGACAGTGAATCTCGAAAAGATATCAACTGATGCATTAAGAAGCCCTAATTTCACACTCACTGATATGGTATGTCTACCTTCACCATAAAAGTAACCATAATACAAAATCAAACCATGCCTGTTTAACTCCACCATATGCAATTTCCTACCCATGTGATATGATATGGTACGTAAACGCCTGAGAAGGACTGTTTATTCAGATTTCTATCATTCCCCGGGATCTGTTTGCTCGGATTTCTAAAAATCAGGAATATCTTGGTTAATCAATGTCAAACAGACATGGTTTAAAACGGTTATATCATGGCTAAATTTAGTTCATTGCAGACCTCACTTTCGGGCAGTTGCCCTTGTTGAGCCCTGCTAAACTAGATTTAGCCATGATAAAACCTTCACTTAACATCCACTCCATAATTATCATAAATAATTCTATTTCGAGTAATTTAACACAATTTTCATATCTATAAAAATATCAAATAATCACTCAATAACTGGAAGTGACATCGGAAGTTACCTAAATACGGTTCAGCAATCTATTTGTTTTGATGTTTGTCAGACTATTTGATGGAAACGATAAATGCAATCCTAACAAACCAATCGCTTAAGAACGCGCAATTTGTTATTAACCCTCACAGCACGCTCTGACATGTCATGTGCTTTGTTTAGCCTGCATTGTAAAATATGCTTTCTTATTTCAGTGTCGACCTGACGGATTGTATTTCTTCAACTGTATGTCTACTGATCATTTCCATCCTGTTTTTTCACCAAGTAAGTACTAAGTATACACGTGCAAATATCACGCCTCAGGTATTTGTGCCTCTATTATGCAATTGCTTGAAATGAAGAATCCATAAAAGAAAATGCATGATATGGCCTCATACTTGATGAATCTAGCTATCAAGACATGAAATTCTCAACAGTAATAGTAGATTTCCAAAGACTCTAAGTTTGCGCTAATAAATTTGCAACCACAAAATCCGTTTTCCAATAAGATGTTGTTACTAATGTGCATAGTTCGAATATGAAATATCGAAAAATTCTTGCTATGGCGCACAAAATTTAGCGAAGGCTGGTCCAGGTGTGTTCTCTCCTCGCACTGACTGCAGATGCTCACTGTTTGCGCATGTGAATTTTATGGTAATGAGAAAAATTTTGAAAGAGGTTTGAAGAAGAGCTGTTGACCTTATTGGATTAAACTTGCATGTACATGTTCTTACTCCATGCATCGCAAGGATTCTGTAGATACCAAGCACTAGCATTGAAAAGGTGAGAATATGACATCTTCAACCAATAGAGTCACGATATTGTGACAATTTTCCGATGCACCATTTCTCTCTTAGTCCACTGATTTCGATGAACAATATATTCATAATAATAAAGCTGAGAAAATCCTCGTTCTACTCGCACACGACTCATTATCATACATGTGCATACACGTTATCTCACTGAGAAATTTCGATTTGTAAATTGAACGATTTTCATATTTAAACCAAATGTCCAGCAAACACAGTAGCGGATGCAACCACAATATTTAGAGCAGCTCATTTGGAAGTTAAAAATGTAAGCCATTGAATGATGCATTGCGCACTGATTGCGACACGATTGAATGCATGAGAATCAATTGAATTTCGACATGTTCGGTTTTTATGATCAGCTCTCCAAGATTCATTGAATGAATGCAAAATTCTGTATGCCAAATGGTAAGTTCACTCTGGGCCTTTCATTTGCTCGACATTCGTACATACCTTCAACACATACAACGACAGTAAGAACAGAGTTCACCGAACACGAACACAGTTTGTTCTTGCTGGATGCTTATCATGAAAATGTGAATTCACTGGAACGACATGAATCATCGACATGCTTGAATAACAATGAACGATTGTTTGATTCACGCTTAACAATCCGCTTTACAGACTTCACAAGCGTTAGCCACGCCGTGATAGCTCAGCTGGGAGAGCGTTAGACTGAAGATCTAAAGGTCCCTGGTTCGATCCCGGGTCGCGGCATAATTTACTATCCCTTTGGTCAGCACTTTCGACACCAGGTATGGATGCGGTTGGACAATCTTTTGATTTTGGACATATGAGTGACCTACACTTGTCAACATTCAACATCAAAAGAGCATTGATTCTTGTTTTTGACATTCTCGAATGTAGTACAGAAATCATGATTGAAAAGATTTTCTTCATCACTCCTTATCGACAAAATCAAAGTAGTGCTATCAGTGCAGCTCATGTGGATGCAAGGAAGGTGACGGAAGAAATTAGTAGCACAAAAGATAAACAAGCATGGTCCAATAATTGATCCTTGGGGCACACCACTAAGGACGGGAATGAGTGAGCTAAAAAATCATGCAAATACTGACTGGTTGATTATAAAAATTTGCAAGTCTGACTAAATGATCAAAAGTTTGAATATAATTTGAGGAATGTGTATTTTGATTTCAGATTTCTATGATTAACCGCATTATTTTTGCATGGCGATACGAAATGCAGGTGGATATTCATAAAGTCAGTGGCATTCAAAAATCTAATGAGGAACTTGTCAATAACATCTTGCCAAAACACGTTGCTCATAATTTTCTACGGTTGGACGATTTTAGTGAAATGAAGGAAACATACTTCAAGGTAACAAATGATTTTATTATTGATAAATACCTGTAACGCCGAATATTCTCTAAGTGATCACTAAGTGGTAATTTATGACATGTCACATTCGGTAGTTTTGCAGCTGCTGGTGATGATGAGTTAAATGAAACATAGCTGTAGATATACCTGTGTGTTAATTAAATAACTTTGAAACAGAGAAGGGCACTCTTTGTAATAAGAAACAAAAAATTGTAGAAAATGATAATCCTTTAAACCTTTCGGTTTGTTTTCATAGAACCTATTTCTCATGTAGACTACGAAAAGTCCGCGATCTTGCAAATTTGCACAAAGTTGTTTACAACCCTATCATGCACTTTGTGTACATTTGAAGGCGTTTCGACCAGCATGGAGCAAAACGGCAAAAATGTGTAATTAAAGGAAAGGGGAGACGAATACGAATCTAAAGACACCACTCCCAACCTCTTGCAATACCTATAGAACGCCAGCAAATTGTATTTGAAAAAATCGGAAAAGCTTTAATTTTTTAAATAATGCATGTATGAGTGGTTCAGTATGGAAGTTTTGCGAATAAAGATTACATTTATGAGTTAGATCAAAATATTTGAAGTAGTATTAAAAACTTATTTTGGTGGATTCATGTAGGCCAATAGGAGACACTGAGACCAAGAAACGGTCCGAAGATATATATAATGGAACCGGTCCAAGAAAATATACCGGTCCTGTTCCAATCCTTCGACGTGTTATTGTGACGAAATTTCTCAATTAAGTTAAAACAATTCAAGATGCAAATGAAGCTATAATTAGCATGCTCATTCACGAATGAATCTATATGTACATGCAATTATGAATAACAGAAATATCATACAAATACTACTCACAAAAAATTCATAGGCATACTGTCAGTTTCATGCTACAAATATTGGATTCCAAGTCAGAGAATGGACAAATTATCATGTATGACAACGTACGTACCTACTTCATGCCTTTGTTTATAAACAAAGGCAGTTACTGTATTTTCCTTGTCAATATATAACTGAGATATAGCAGCAGACTATTTACAATTTACTATATTTTCAAAACCCTCTATTAGAGGTACATCCAACGCCACTCAACTATCCCGGTGCAATCAGATGTGCTGCCAATGTTGCTTTCATGTGATAAATGATCAAAAGCACCGTTTCCAACAGATACTCAAGGCATAGATTATTTTCAAAAAAAGTGGAATTCAAATTTTGAATTGCCATTGTAAAAGCTGATGCCACCATTGGAACGAGCACGCGTTCATAGTGAGCGATTGAATCATGGCATCATTAAATTCAAAAGTTCTCCTCAAGATAACCCGAGTAAGCAGAACTTAAGTTTAGTGATTCGTTTTAGAATGAAAACTATTCATTTTGATGGTCAAACATGTTTCAAGCAAAATTGCTTATCATCAGTGACAGGAGAAACAGATGCTGCAATAAAATGGAGCTTATAAACAAAAGAAGGAAAGTGAACTACATTCCATCAGTTCATAGGTCGTCGGTACATTTGTAGTGCATGGATTCACCAGAGTTCTAACTGCGTCACAAGTTGAATATTCATCAATATTTCGTCATCTAACTGCGTCACAAGTTGTATATTCATCAATATTTCGTCATCTAACTGCGTCACAAGTTGTATATTCATCAATATTTCGTCATCTAACTGCGTCACAAGTTGAATATTCGTCAATATTTCTTCTTTTGTATATAAGCTCCATAACATCTGTTTCTCCTGTCACTGATGATGAGCAGTTTTGCTTGAAACATGTTTGACCCTCATAATGAATAGTTTTCATTCTAAATTAAATCGGGCAGTCTTGCTTTTATTGCACTTTAGTGATTCATTTCCTATTCAATGAATTACAAACGTAATCTCGATTACTGTAATGTCTATATTATGTTTCATTCTAAAAATCTTTTATTCAGAAACATGAACACGCTGGAGTGATGTTTGCGAATATAATCAACTTCAATGATTTTTACACAGAAGATGCCGTTAATAATAATGGCCTAGAATGTCTGCGTCTTCTTCATGAAATTATTTCAGACTTTGATGAGGTAAGTCTGTAAAGTCAATAACTTGAACTAATTCACTAAGAGCTTTTCTGATATCATCAGATTCTTGATGAGGAGAAATTCGCAGCTGTTTCCAAGATCAAGACAATTGGATCAACTTACATGGCAGCAAGTGGCTTAGCGGATGATGACGAGGTATGTTCAGCTTGCGAGCTTGTCTAAAACTGAAAAACATGTACCCAGCATGCAGCAAGGTGATCATTCTTGAATGCTCACAATGGAAGATGGAGTATATGTATTTTTTGTTGTTCTTCACTGAAAACCACGTTTATCAATAAACTCTTCATCAATGTTCCAGCGAGCTTGGAAAAAGTAGTTTTATACTTATGATCTGCTCATTGGACAAAATGAAAAAGTATTTGTATCTGCATTTTGGACATGATTTGTACACGCATATACGTGTATCTGTGTGCACGTACACACACGTTAGGTATACACTAGCTGAGTGAGGTGGGTTTGCAAGTTGAGTATTCACCAGGTGTTACTTTGGAGCCTCCGCCCGGTCTCATTTTGTAGATTATCTGCAGGGTGAGTCAAATTAAATGTCCCTACTCCATAAAGTGATGTAGATCAGTGAAAATCCAACCAACTTTTAAATGCGATACGAATATGTGTCATTTTAAACCTCTGAGTGAGGCCAAAAATTTGGCTGATATTAGAAGTTCATTGATGTGTTAACTTTTACAATATTCAACGATTTTGAATATGAACATTTTTCCTGGTGTTGCATACATACATCACAATAATTTGGGCAGTTGATTTGTAAATTTTTACTTATAGGAAAGTTGTTTAATTCTACATGAAGTCAATGTGGAAGTCAATTGATGTATTGAATGGCCCTCATGGTAATTGGAGTGGCTATAAAACACCTTGAAATCAGTGGAATGAGTTTTGACTCTATCGAAAATGTTGTTTTGTGAACTCTGAAAACAATGCGCACCTGAATCACTGAACGAAGTCACTACCAGTCTGGTAAGCTGCAAGGTTCGACGAAATGGCAGAAAAAGTGGTAGTCATTGTGGAATGCAAAAAAGCTGTGTTCCAATCGGCCAGTAGCGGTATAAGTTTCTGGCACCTCTCAACCATCCATGTGCAGGACTCATAAAGAGACAGGACTGATGGTCTATCGCAGCCGAAAGGCAAATGGTCTTTCTGAGCGGCATTTTGTGACATGCATGCGCTTTGCAAAACATTGGTGAGGTGTCGGTGCCTCAATCCATCGAACAAGGGAAGTACTCGAAGAAGCTGATCGACTGCTTCATGATCGAATTCCTTTTAGTCCTCTAAGTTTAATGACTGTTGGCCTGTTGAAACCGTTTGAGGAATAACTATAGAGAGATTGACTGACCAAGAATTTAATGGCTTAACCTCATTGATAGACGAAATCAAAGGCATTTGACGAAGTGGCAATCGAAGAATGTGCCAAACCCTGATAAGCATCCCTAAAAAGATGCAGAAAAGCTGTAGCGAAGAATGAAGATAGGTTGAATAAATGATCATCACTGTGGCTTGATTCACGTTTTTTCTTTGATTTATCATGCCTTCGTATTTACAGTTTGTTATACATATCACAGTGGTCGCGTTCACACTTTTTAACATATGATAGAATATTTTGAATAGTTTTTTCGCTGCAATTTTTAGTTTTCAGTCATGATTTTTTGGTATTAAATATCTAAAAAGTCAACATATTTATGGGCTTCTCATAACCGCAAAATTGTTGGCCACACTCAGAAGTTTGAAAATATGCATCGCATTTAAAAATTCGATGGATCTTCATTGATCTGCGACACTTTGAAAATATAGACATTCAATTTGACTCACCCAGTATAGTCCTCTGACTCGAAAGCCACATAGAAATTAATTCATTTCTTCGTTGAGGTTCAAAATGGTGTCAAAGCATATGAAATGAAATGCAGGTACTTCTATTCCTCCCCCCCCCCACATTTCTGTTGTTGACACCCGAGAGTTTTGCATCGTCTCTCGATGCACGATCTTCTCTTGCTCCTAAGGGCAGTCTTACTACTGTCGCAAAAGTGTTGAGTGTGTAAAATGAGCTTGTAGAGCATTCACAGCCTCGGAACTAGGCAACTGCTCGTCATTGTCTGCAGACAACAATCCCAGGAAGTTCATGATCACAACTGTACCTTGTATTCTGACTGAGTATCCAAAGTACCAATCCTTCATCCCAGGGTTCAAGTAAGACTTGAATTGTTGGATTACTGCATTCCTGTCATGTATGGAATCCCTGAGCAACAAGTGAAGCGTTTACAATCTGTGCTAAATGCAGCCGCCCGTATGATTTACGGCACTTCCCGCTATTCGTCAATAACTCCTTTGTTAAATGAATTACAGTGGCTGCCTATCCGTCAACGTATTGCTTATAGACTATCAGTTCTGACCTTCTGTTGTCGTCGAGAGTGTGCTCCTGATTATCTCAGCTGCTCCCTGGTGGATGTCTCCTCTATGCCTGGAAGATCCCGATTGCGGTCTGCAGATTCATTCTGCATTGCGGTCCCATCTTATCGATGCCCAACTTTTGGTGGTAGATCATTTCCGGTAGCTGCTGCGAGGAGTTGGAACTCACTTCCCCAGAACTTGCGAGCGATTGACAATATGCGTTCCTTCAAGAAACAAGTGAAGAAATACCTTATCTTACCTATAAATGACTTTCCTTTGTATCTCTTTTATTTCTATTTCTTATATTGTAAATTGTAAAGTGGCCTTGAAGCCTCGTAGCATAATGCCACTCTAAATATAGTGCATATTTGAATTTGAATTTGAAGACTTCTCAGTGGTGCTGTACTGTCATCACTCAGTGAAAGTTGAAGTCTATTCTAAATCCAATGTGACTAAGTTTGAAGAAATTTGATAAATTTGGAAAAGTTAGAAAATGTGGAGAGGGGGAAAGAATAGAAATACCGAAATGCATTATACAGTTGTGAACTTAGTTGAAAGGTTTTGTCTACTGAGTTGCATTAATGAAACTCTTAAAGAATTCAAACAATCAAAACATATCCACAGTCAAAATAACGTCACGTCACTATCGGTTGTGACAATAAGACGCTCTTCCTAACGTCGCGTATGCTGTTATTGTATTGCCGTGTTCCATCGAGAAAGCTATCAATTCGTCAGCTTCTGTTTGACAATACGTCGAATTTGATCAGGAGATGAGAGAGAAAAAGGGAATCACCAGCCGCTAAAGTGCGGTTACAAACATTGAAGGTAAACAATCTGCAGACGCGTTGAGAGAACAAAGACATGCATCGCCAATTGTTTTACATGTTGTTTATGCACCTAAGCGACAATGAGAAAAAATGTTGAAGAAGTTTGAAAAAGAAATATTGAACTTATTTGAATAAAACTGACATATTCGCACTACTTGCATCGCAGGGATTCTGAAGATACCAAGCATGAACATTTTTGATGAAAAATTCAGATTATGACATGCTCAGTCAAAAGAGTCATGATTTTTTGATAACTTTATGATATCACTATTTCTTTCCTACACTAGGTGACATGCCACGCGTAATTACGGAGCGCTCCAAAGATCCGTGGTTAAAGACATTCTATTCTTCTACGCGCGTACATACGCGCTGCACTAAGAGTCAGCCATCACGTGATCTGATGCTGTTAAAACATGGGGAATGTTTATGAATACGCGAGGACAAGCGTTTATAGCTTGCGCGTCATCTACAGTTGCATGCGTTGCCGCTTGAAACACGGATGAACCGCTAAGCCTGCTCTGTCTTCCCTGAGCATGAAATTGAGGTCCTATCACATTGTTTAGCCTTTTGCACGAAAATTCGTAAATTATCAAATAAAATCTATCAAAAGTGCATATCAAGCAAAATCTGTCAAATAAAGCACATTGGTCAAAGTAGTCGACCTTTTCGATCACGGTATAATGAACACGAACGCAGTGTCAGAAATAGAGACGCTGAAATGATGGACATTAATTATTTCAACTGCAGTATCGGCGATATCCACTAAGACGGCTGAATCTCGCTGGATTGCGTCGAAAATACCTAATTTAATAAAGAGACGTCATGAGCTAGTGTGAGGAGAAATCAAATCCAAGACCTGAGTATATAACCCGCATCATGTAGCCCAGTGTACCCGTGGGACAGTCTTTAAGACGAAACGCGTCAGGTCATTTTATTTTCAATAAAACCTCGTGACATAAGAAAGGGAGAGATTTGATTTTTGATTTCGATCAAGCAATGGTAAATTTAAAAAGCCTCCCGTTCAGTCACCTAATGAAGTGTGTACTTACTTATGGTCAGAAAATACGCGGACCGGACCGGTTCTCGACCTCATAAATTCCAACAAAGCTGGCCCGGGTCGGGCTGGCACATTTTGAACGAGCGTGGGCCTTTGCCGATTTGACCACGACAATGTCTGTGCGCCAATGTGGATAGAGAATAACCTCAGACGTGTTGTTTGAAGGCTCACCCATTTCAAAAGGTTTCAGAGTAATCAAAACCCACAAGTACCCTGCAATCCTCTCGAATGATCAACATCAGCAATGATTTCATCGATAAACTTATTGACTTTGTAGAAAATGGATGAAGAATTGAAGTGGAATCACCTCATTCAGTTGTATGATTTCGCCAATCGACTTATGATGACTCTGAATGAAGTCAATCTTGCATCGTTTAATAACTTCAAGATGAGAATCGGTAGGCTTAGTTCGTTTACATTTTTATGAATGATGTGCTCTCCATTTTTTTTAATTTTAGGACTTAATCATGGACCATTGCTGGCTGGAGTAATAGGCACCACTAAACCTCATTATGATATCTGGAGCAACACAGTGAATGTGGCCAGTCGAATGGAGAGCTCATGTGAGTTTTTATCTTCAATTTTCATCCTTAATTGTTTTCTATATGGATGTCTGAATAGATTACACAAGAAGAATTCATGAGACTTCATATGCTTCCGAAGAATTCATGAGAAATATTACAACCAAACACTTTGTGTACAGCACAACAAATGTACAAGGTTATTTAGAAATCATGGGGATATTCATGTTTCTAATCGTTATTCATAAGGTTATTCATAATAAGGGTCTTAATCGACAGGGGCGATTAATGGGGCACCTCCTTCGATGTCCTCCGCATCACTACCCTCGCGCTTGTGGTGACCCCTGCCGAATATTGTGCACCCATCTGGTCTGAAAATACCCACGTCCAAAAGCTCAACATACCATTCAATGAAGCAATGCGAACCAACAGCGGCTGTATTCGATGTACCAAAGTCAGCTTTCTATCAATGGTAACAGGTATCGAACCTCTTGAGGATCGTCGTCGCAAGAGTCTGATAAAACTAGTCAAAAGCACGGTGAATCCCGCCCATCCTTTTCACCACATGCTTCACTGCTCTTCAAATCTCACACGACTCCACTCTCGCCATCCTTTGAGGAACCTTGCCGCAGGAGCATGCCAGAATCGGACTTCGCAGTGACCGAGGGTTTGAACGCATTGATCTCGGAATGGACAAGTAATCCACCTGGAAATCGTCTTACTCGCCATCAGTGGGTCCAACTAAACAGACTTCACTGTGGGACTGGAAGCTTTGCTGCCGACATGTTTCGTTCGGAACTTAGAAGTTCCCCCAGCTTCCCTTGCGGTGCAGATTTCCAGACTCATAATCACATTATGACGGAATGTCCTTTGTTGAAACCCTCGGTGCTCCCTCAATGATGTGTATGATCCTAGACTTATGACTTTTTTGAACGATGTAAATTTTGAAATGACCTTTTTCATGCGAATATATACTAACAATATATATTATATATATATATATATATATATATATATATATATATATATATATATATATATAATCGACTATATATATAATAGACTTAGGATGTAGACCTATTTGTAAAGGTTAAATGAAATTAGAGGCATCACAGAATTCAGTAAAAATTCCAAGTACGCGGGCTTAGGGAGTTTGACTGTTCTTTACCGAGATATTTCTAAAATTGCAGATTTCTAGAACATCCTTCAACAGAGAATAATGGGTTTACTTTGAATTGAAACTGTTTAGAATGCCGATCTATAGAATCGATGGGAGATTTTATAAATCAGTCTGCAAAATGGAAACTAATGTAGAATACATGTGTCACTCTGAAATTTCAAGGAAACTTGCTGAAGAAGGTTCATTTTTAATCTTGAGATAGTCTGTGCGTCGGATGCATATTGTGCGACGCATAAAATTGTAGGTTATTATAAGCTGAGTTATTTTCTGTCATGCATAACTTGTGAAGCCTGGCGAGCTCATCCTAATTTAAAGTGAAGCATTTTAGATGCTTGTCCTGCCTGCATTTATCGGTTTAATCAAAGGAGGTTCTACCTGGTTGAAAATTATCAAAAACCCTTTTTTCAAAATCAAAAGTTTAGACTGGTCTGGATAGGGAGCTTCAGCTAATATTAAAGAAGTCAAAAGATAAAGGTCAAATTCCAAAGGATGCCAGATTCATGGGCATGTGCTCTTGCGGGTTGGGGGCTCCAGATAATCCTCACAAAATTCTTTTCATAGATCATGATTAAGGCATGTGTCGAAATATTGAATGTTATGTTGATTTAAATATTTTTCTGTCAAAATGGCAGCAACATGGATTTTTGAGAGCAATACTTACGTGCGACTTTTGAGGGCGCGTAAGCGCCTGTCGAGTTTTGACTAGTTCATAGCCCAGTTTAATTTAAATGACCTTAAAAAGCCATTATATGTAAAACAAATTTATCATTCGAGTAACAATTGTTCGTTTAAAGGTCAGCGCATAATTTTCGAACAAAGTCTTCCCAAATCATTTGCTTTGGCCTATCAATCACATTCATTTTCATGATAAAAAACAGACTCCTTTTCCTTCAACAGGTCAAGTTGATCGAATTCAAGTGACTGAAGACACAAAAATAATTCTGGAAAAAATTAGCGATTTATCTTTCGTGAAACGAGGCTGCATTGAAATCAAAGGCAAAGGAACGATGACAACTTTCTTTATTACCGGAAGGAAATAGTAGACTGGCTTACAATGGTCTCAACACCAGATCTTTCTATTTTCCATTCGAAAACATCTTTGATCGAGCTCTATTTTTGTGCATGCATTTTGTTCAGTTGTCATTTGAAATAAATATTTATTTCAGTTTTTTTGCTCTGAACCATATAGAAGTGATATAGCAACACAAACTCAAAAGATTATTTTAGCAAACAGTAAAAATATTCCTTCAAAAAAATGCTCGTGTTGTCTATAAAACCAGGAGCTCATAAATTTTTGAGATGCCTCCCAAAAAGAAAACAAAAAAAATGCACATTTCACATGCGACACTATATAGATATCTAAATCTAAAAGAGCTCATTTAATGAATTTGGAAATGTTATTAAATTGGCGATGCAAGTAATACTGAGTAATTGCTGCTCTACCCAAAGATGTGCCTACTCTATGCTCCCAACACCGAACTATTATGAGTGTGGAAAAATTATATAGTTATGTGGAATATTCAGCAATGATTCAATTTTTTTGATCAATTTGCTCTCCAAATGTTTATTACAATCATGGTTGAACAAAAAAATTGTTGTCATGTGAGAAACTCTGCATTTTTGCAAAGCCGTGGTTACACGGTGCTCACTCAGTGACCTGACTTACGAAATAACCAGTCAACTCACCCCGTCTTCGTTTGCATGAAAGGGATGATCTGTGAAATTCCATCATTCGTTCTGCGTTGCATCAGTCACAGTCAGTTCTGTGGTAGCTTCTTCAAAACTGCAAAAAATTGCATATCTCACAACTGGTAACAATTCTAACTGTTCACCTCGAGATCATTTAATAAAATCAAAACTTCATACACATTGGGGATTTAATAAATGCTGAGTTGCGTAATGTACTTACTCTATGGATCTGAGGAATTTGCATTATCGGCATATATCTGAATATTTTAAGTTGAATTAATCGTAGTGATCAGAGCGCTTAGAAGGTGTTCGCCGCAGTCGGAGAGAGACCGATTTTGCTATTCAGCCAATGCAATAAGCTTTTCAGTCTGTCTATTTGGCAAGTTAGCGCATATGTGCATTCTGCATTGCTTCGTGCATGCACATGATTGCTTGTGGTATAAACCAACGGTCTTAAACAATCTAATTCCATGGACTGGACAAACAAGCTGGGTTGTTTGAATGCGCCTTCAATTCAATTATCTCCATGAATTTTGGTTAACTAATCACACTTCCTTGCTACTAAAGTAAGGGATCTTCTAAACGATGGAAATCTAATGTTGTTCATTGAATAGCCTACATGAAACTGATATGCGTCATGCTGATGTTCCACTATGCAGAACTGAATGTAAAAACGGCTGACAACAACTAAAGGAAATTTTATTAACTTAACACATGTAAATCATGAAGATAGAGGAATTAGTCATATGAAGATCGAAGGCTTTTGTAAAGTAAATTGCATACTCTGTAATTTGCAACAATAAATTACCACAACTTAAGCCTGGTCTATACTTCCTCCGTTTTTTGTACGGAGACGTCTCCGGGAGATTTTGTGCGAAAACGGAGACGTTTCCGTATTTTTTTGATCAGCAGACATGAAACGGAGGCTCGAAAATTAAGATACGCAGACATTAGTTTGATTGAATCTCTCCGTATTTCAGTCGACTGAAGTTTGATTGTGCACCAATAAGACCTGAAGCGATGACATCACTAATAATAATAATAATAACCTTATATTTGGAAAAGTAGGAATCAAAACAAAGCAAATTGATCATTGACAGGTAAACGGAGAAAGCAAGTTAAGTAAAGTGAATAAAGTACTTTGATCACGAGATACACGCATGCTGTCCATTTAGATCATCATATATGATGGAGGAAATAACTGTGAAACAATTTTGTCTTCGGCTTGTATACGAGAATGAGAATATTCCTTGGCTATTCATTTAATTTTTATAGATTGGAAGGAGCCAAGTCGATTGTTAGAATCTATCAAAAATTGCTTATTACTGCAATATATTTCTCCTACTATCCGTAGGTATCATCAGGCAGTTAGTGAAAGATTTACAGAATAAAATTTGAAATTCACATCAAAAGATATATAAAAAAGATGTACAAAATATGCAAACTATGGTAAGAGAAGAGAAGGAGCTATGCGGCAGGTGGTAAAGGGTTATATAGCACCATTAGCATTTATAGTAAATGACCTGACAGGAAGAAAAAAGGGAAGAAATAGGATGTGAATTAAAAATCTGATTACTGTGGAATAACAAAGTCAATGAAAGAGGAAATCTCTATAAATATCAAGTTCGTGTCTTGAGTTGATGTTTGGTTTTAACTTGTTGATGTAATAGGCTTCTCTCAAACGAAGGTTGGTGGAATCATTATCAAATGACAAAATTGTTGTTGTTATTTTTGTTCTAGAGATGTTACACGCTTGCAGGTGTTTGAATACGGATGAGTTGATGTTGGTGGTGTGTTCACGACAGCGGATGTGTAAATGTCTAATGGTGCTGCCAATATAAAATTTATATTCGATCATCGACAAAAATAACAACAATTTTGTCATTTGATAATGATTTCACCAACCTTCGTTTGAGAGAAGCCTATTACATCAACAAGTTAAAACCAAACATCAACTCAAGACACGAACTTGATATTTATAGAGATTTCCTCTTTCATTGACTTTGTTATTCCACAGTAATCAGATTTTTAATTCACATCCTATTTCTTCCCTTTTTTCTTCCTGTCAGGTCATTTACTATAAATGCTAATGGTACTATGTAACCCTTTACTACCTGCCGCATAGCTCCTTCTCTTCTCTTACCATAGTTTGCATATTTTGTACATCTTTTTTATATATCTCTTGATGTGAATTTCAAATTTTATTCTGTAAATCTTTCACTAACACTCTTTCACTTTCACTGATGATGCCTACGGATAGTAGGAGAAATATATTGCAGTAATAAGCAATTTTTGATAGATTCTAACAATCGACTTGGCTCTTTCCAATCTATAAAAATACGAGAATGATACTATTTTTCGATTTCCACGGATTCTCGGGACTATATCGAATAAAGGGTGGTCTGGTGAATTCGCTGATGTAAGAAGCTTTTTGATAGAGGAATTACATTTGAAAAAGAAGTGATTTAGTTGACGATAGCAGCAATTGCATGCTTTAGAGCTAATGATGCGTCTTGGTCTTTTAAAAATTCTGTCGGCGATGTTAGAGCATCTAGAGTTTAAATTGCCGAAAGGCGGGGCACAGTAAAGCAGCAAACTCTCGATGATCGACTCATAAACTTTCCGTAATTCATTGTGGGATAGTATCGGCTTTAACAAGCGTAGTAGATAGAGATGACTTGAGCAACGTGATGCCTGTTTTGCAAAATGGTCAACCCATGATAAATTGGATGTCCATGTAACGCCCAGAAGGTTCAAGTTTGATTTGATGTCGACAGGCAATTTGAGGTCTAGATTCACAACTTTTTTGCGAAGTAATATTGCACGAGACAATGTGAGATAATATTGCAGATCGTCCATACTCGACGAGTTAAATGAAGATTATGACAAGAAATCGAACTTTTATTTCATACGAATGATTAAATAAACTAAAAACACACATCCGCATTTTAGAGTCTCCGCATCATGCAAGAATTTACGCTGACTTGTGAGGCTTCCGCAAAACGGGTGTGTCTGCATTTTCAGGAGATATCTCCGTTCTCAATACGGAGGAAGTGTAAACCAGCCCTTACCGGGTAAGTTGCCGAATAAATTACGGTGAAGTTATCTATTTTACGGCTGTACATTAGACGCGATGACGATGACTACAGCGACAAATTGAAATAAAATCGGTCTGCTTCTGTAGCATCGCTGTTGATCGCATTTATCGATTTTCCTCAACGATAAATGGCTACAATGTGCACAGTGGAGCTCAGAATGAAATATCACCAGGATTTCATTGCTATCGTGCTAGTATGAACCTACAGTGAGAAAAGCACCTTAAGTATCCTATTCGCACTGTGATTAAATTAAGGGTTTCCGAACTTTTGATTCCATCGAAATAATCAACTTGATAATTTCAAATTCATACAGCCTATTTGAATATAAGCATCCTGAGCCTACGGTGGATTCTTTTCTATATAGCCTGTAGAGATCATGCTGCAGTTCTCAATGTGCACTAACCACAGAAGTAGATTGTTTAAGCGTATCACTTTGCTAGAAGTGCAAACCGATTCAAACCGATGGCACATGCAGGAACTTGCTAAGTGGGAAAAAAAGATTTTCAATACCTTGCAGAGATAGGAAAAATAGTCGTGTCAACTTCAGTGTCAATTCCTTCAAAATGCTCCCATCGCCACGATTCCTTCACATTCGAAGAATTCAGATCATTGCGCAAAAGTTTTCTCGATAATGTTGGGCCTTCCGATCATCATTAAAAAAAAGTTAGCAGGCGCACGAAAAAAATGCTCACAAACTTCTCTGTAGAGATTGACATCGAGTGTGTCTCATTGCTGCGTGATCCGGTTGATAACAGTCACTGAAGCTTCACACAATTTGGCGTGTTTAATGTTGAACTGGCTGCTTATTGTTCGATTTCTGTGGTACTATGTCAGCAGATTGTGCCATTTCATTAACGTTGCATGTTCCAATGCTTCCTTTCCAGTCGAACACAAGAAGAAACGACTTGTTTAATTCTGTGGCAACTAACACGAGGCATATAGTATTTACTATTTATGAGAATCGGTGAACCATGAGCACTTGCACAAGTTGATATGAAAACGTCGAATCCTCAGAGCAACTTCAGAAATCTCAAGAATAATTACCCTGCACATCAACCTCATTCAAATATAGAAAAATGAAAATTTATCAGATCAACAATGTGGCAAGGGAGGTAGAAGATCAAAGCTATAAAACACATAATATTTTTAGACGAAGCATGATCTCATCAAATTCGTAGATTCTCAACTTGTGTATTCATACAGTGAGGGGCTCGGAGAAATTTTGCAGAATCCTTCATTGAAATATCTACGCACATTGACTGCATCTCCCAGCAGCCAAAAATATCAAAATTCTAATTGAAAATGTCACTAAATAGCAGCAGAAACACTTATCACGAAAAGATAAGCCTATAGATGGACAAATAGTAAACAATATTGCAACCAGAATTTTGCCTGTTTTCGTGTTTAACCCTTGGCATTGTATCTTTATAAAGGACATTTTGACCCTGTAACCAAAGAAACAGGAGATCAATGCACTTCTAATGGCACCTCTACCGACTTCGCACGATTCCTTGAGCGCCCGTAAATTGCATTTAAAGAAAATTTTCATTTTTTAAAAAAACGTAAATTTTGAAAATAATTTGCGCATGAAAGGGTTAAAATGCTCCTTGATAGTTTGCAAGTATTTCTCATTTTATTTGCTGTAGGCTACTTATTTTGGCATTTGGGAAAAATACGATATTCAATATTTCTAGCACTAATTTGTTCAACATTTCTAATCTATCAAGCGATGTGTAGTAGGCTGCAGCGTGATCAAGGATTGTCAAGAGATGAAGATTGACTTTGAAATTTGAGACCGTTCAAACCGAGGGTGGTAAGTTTAAGGTAAGTAATTCTAACTTTTTCTTGATTATTCTAGAAAAAAATAGCGCAGAAATCTACCAACAACTTTCCTGCAGATGCAACAAAAAACAACGTGGTTTGCCTTTATGTAGTAAAATGTATGAATTTGTGAATAATATCTTGCACATGCATATTCCGCATCTACGCATGATGTTATCTCTACGTTGCTCGCTCAGCAGCAACTTCAGAAGGTTTGAAGTGCGAGAATGAAGATGATAGCAAAAGAGTGACGATTGAGAAAATGATGAGCGTCGGAGAAGTCAATGAGTCATAACGGATGGGTCGGAGACAGCGTGCAGAAGAGGTGGGTCAGCGCCAGCGGTGGCCATTATCAGAGGATCAGTTGCTGATCATGTTGCTGGTGTCATTCCAAGCGGAACAAGGAACGTTGTTGGAAGCGATGAGATGGCTGTTTGATCATCAGGATGATTTATAATGCTACGGGAAGCCACAAAGCGTCGATGCATGCTTATCACTATTATTTTTAATGGTAATCATAAGGTCTTTCGAATGAATCATCAGCCGATCATCAGCCGGCTTGGTGAACGGTCGGTTTCAGCGCCGCCTGCAGCTTGTGTGCAGTGCGAGTCGTTTGCCGTGATCGATTGATTCTTGCGCTGACTGACTTTTACTGTCTTCTATGGCAGCTACACTATGCTATTCTACCACAATGTTGACAATTTTACGAGACCTATCCTGCTTATGTCTGAGGAGATCGTTGAGGCGGAAGCTGTTTTACTTTGGAATCCTGCGTCGGGATGGTGTAGTATGCTTACATCCCAAGACAATTCCAGTCAGAATCTCCGCGAAGCGCAGATGTGGTAATCAGCAACAAAGAAACGCAAATGGACAGCGTTGTCTCGTGCAGATTCCATCTTCTAATCCTCGGAAGTATCAGAGGAAAAATGCTTCTACGTTCCCTTCCTTTATTCTGAGTAATGTGAGATGCATTCGGAACAAGATCGACGAGATTTCTCTGCGTTTACAAGACAGCCCCTCAAGTATTTCGGTCTTCTGTGAGACGTGGCTCAGTGATGATATTCCTGATGAGGCCATCTCCATTCCTACATACAATGTGATTAGAAAAGATAGAGACATGAATGGTGGAGGAATCGTCACGTACATCCCTCAACGATTCGACTTCCATTTAATCGACGAAATCACTGCGCCTTCCCTGAGTTCTTGCCAGTCGGAATTCCTCCCTTTTGTGATACCGAGGCTTCACTTACTGATTATCGCTCTTTACCACCCATATTGGGATAATAGACTAAGACACGAAGAAGCCATTCATTGCATAATGGATTTAGTTGATTATTCTCTCACTCAACGGCTTGAGCCTTCACGCGCTCGTATTATCATCTGTGGGGATTTCAATGGTCTTCGCTTATTCAGTGATGATATCTCACATGTCACTAATCTAAATCAAATAGTGAGTTTTCCTACACGTGGGGATAGAGTCCTGTTTGTATGGCACCAATTGGAAAATCTGACCGCGTTTGTATATCCTGGAGTCCGATCCCTCCTGATAGACCGAACAATCCGGCTAAGACCAAAGTACGTCAGTATTTTAAAGCTTCGATTGCATCCTTTCATAGATATATTGACAAGTGGATTGGTTGTCTTTTATTAATCATGTGAGCGACTTGGATGAAGCTTTCCAGCTGCTTTTGGATACTTTGCGTTCTCTTTATGATATTTTCTTTCCGCTAAAGACCATTCGAATACGAACTACCGACAAACGTTGGGTTCGTCCATCATTGAAATTGCTAATTGATGAACGGGATCGAGCCTTCTCTCGCGGTCATAGAGCAAAATATTTGCTACTCAGATCAAAAGTGGTACAACACATCAAATGGTTCAAAGCCAAATACTTTTATGATGTGACATCGTGCAACGATAAACGTAAGATATGAAGTAGCATACGAACACTTTCCAGGAGTGAGCAGCGAAGCAATGCATTGAATTTTTCTCCTGAAGAATTTAGTCAATACTTCTCTTCCGTGTTTCAAACTGATGATCTTGCCGGTACTACTCCTTTGGTGAAAGCTACGAATTCCCTGCCGCGTACTGAAGACCTGATTAATGAATACGATGTTCATGTGATGCTTTCCTCATTGAAACGGAAGAGCTGTGGTCATGATGGATTGCCTTACTGGATTTTCCGCAACTCATCGTTCAGTTTAACCCCAGTCATTACCTACCTCTTTAATCGATCTCTTCTTGAATCCTATGTACCGCTTTGTTTCAAAGCAGCTATTGTTTCGCCAGTTCCTAAATATACACCTGCTGCGAGTGTAATTGCTTATCGTCCGATATCACTGCTACCTATTTTGTCCAAAGTATTTGAACGCCTTATGTTAAAGCTTTTTATCCTCCCTTTTGTCAGACCGAAATTAAAAACCCTTCAATTCGCTTATTTGCCAGGCCCTGGATCCGGGACATGTTGCTCTGTTACGTTATTGTATAATCGTATTTTGTCTCATTTAGATAAACCCGGGGCTGTGAGAATATTGTCGATAGATTTCTCAAAGGCATTCGATAAGATATTGCATTCCTCTATTTTGCGTACTGCAGCGAATTTTGAGTTACCATCTTTCCTCATTTTGTGGCTTTCCATTTATTTATGTAACCGTATTCAGTCTGTCAGAGTCCAGGATTCCTACTCTGACTGGGTGCATGCAGGGGAGTGTCCTGGTGCCCGCCCTCTTTTTTATGGTCATTGATAGTCTCTCTTGCGTCTGTGAAAACTCAATTTGTGTTAAATATGCTGACGATGTGACATTTTTGCACTTTGTTCGTCTTCCATCGGACGACAGACTACAGGATGAGTGGGACAATGTTATGGCTTGGTCCAACGCACACAGGCTCCCGATCAATGAAACAAAGTCTTGTGTCATGAACATTATTACGAAGTCTACCTTGTCTTTATCAAATGTACAGCATGCTGATGGTTTTTTAAAATCTGTTGAAGATGTCATGATTTTGGGCGTTAAGTTTGCATCCAACTTGAAATGGAATGGACATTTTGACTATATTGTCAGAAGGGCGTCAAGACGCATGTACCTGATGAACAATTTAGTCAGGTCTGGTTGCCCAAGCGAGCTCTTGTGGCAAGCCTATATTTTTTATATTCGCTCGATTTTATTGTACAATTATCCAGTTTTTTGCAATGCTCCACTGTATCTAAACAACAAGCTTTTGCGCATTGAGAAGCGCATTTTGCGTCTCACTGGTGTCACCCCGAAGTCTGACATTTTTAAGGCTGCTGATGTTATCTGTAGGCGTCTTTTTGCTAATATCGAAAGAAATCGGCAGCACCCTTTACGTGTGATATTTTCAGATAGATGCAGAAAGTCTCGTAATTGTTCTAGTTTACAGCCTCCTTTTGCACGCACTAGTCGTTTTAGCAACTCTTTTATAAAATTTGCACGTCCTCTGTAGCTACATGTTCACCTTTTATCTAATTATTTTCTTTTTTTTTCATGTACCATATTGTCACGAGTTCACCGAATTGTCCTCATTGTGAACCAATAAAGATGCTTTGACTTTGACTTTGAAGTAAGCGAGATGTTTTGCGAAAATGTGTTACAAACATTATTTATGTCTTCATTATTGAATTCCAAATACTTAACTTTACTCTCTTGTAAAACATAAGTAGTAAAATAAGTACGTAATTGCATCTGAGGGTCACAAAAATTTTAGTGGATTCACATGGAAATTGAAAGTGTACACCCAAACATAGTATGTAGGGGTATGGTACAAATGAAGGGAATAATATCGCAACCCGCCTATCCAACAAGCCACAGGTAGACAGCAGGATTATTGCCTTCGTTTTGAAAACAAGCATTGCATGGTATCAGCAACTCGTTTGACAATGCTCATCAATTAGGCCAACCATGTTTCATACACGCATACATGTGACCATTTTAGCATAAATGAGCACAGTAGCCTATAAAATATGATGTCCAGAAACACAGTTCCGAAAACATCCTTGAAAATAAGGGTTTGATGCAATCTCAAAGCGCGCACCGTGCATAAAAATCAGACATTTAATAAGAATTTTGAAACATTTCATTAAACTTCTCTCATTTAATTCATTTGACTTGCTACCAGAAGCTACATCTTAATTAGAAAAACGCGACATGTAACGATTTTACTATAGCTATATGTGGTAATGAACGTCATTGTCTGTTATCTGTGAGTATTAAATGCATCTAAACATTAAACAAAATTGACGACCCTCATGACATTATTCAGCTTCATAAGTAAATGTCATTTCGCTTGTTATATTTGGCATATCAAAAAAATTGTTACTTCTATTCTTCCCCCCCCCACATTTCTGTTGTTGACACCCAGAAGTGTTGCATCGTCAACGATCCTCTCTTGGTCCTACCTGCTCTCACTGACGTGGCATAGCTTCGAGTGTGTAAAACTCTTCTTATCTGACTTGTAGAACATTTACAGCCTCAGAATTAGACAACTGCTCGTCATTTGTCTGTAGACAACAATCACACGAAGTTCATGATCACAGCTGTACCTTGTATTCCAACTGACCCAGTGAAAAAGGTTTAGAGAATTTTTCTAGCACTTACTAATTTTTCTGAAAAGTTATCAAATCATGATAGTTTTCATTATTAGTATGTGATTTCCAAGCGTTTGCATCAGAAAATGATTCTAAAATGATAGTTACCAAAGAGCATAATCTTGGCATTTTTATGGAATGTGTATTGCTATTTTGATGGACACAGGTTCTAGCAAAATGCTAGTGCTATGTGCTAGCAAATTACTAGTGCCAAGCACATTTTTTTCACTGGGGAGTATCCAAGGGACCAATCCTTCATACCAGGGTTCAAGTAAGACTCCTCAGTCGTGTTGTAGTGACACTCAGTAACAGATCAAGTCTATTCTAAATCCGATGTGACTAACTTTGGCGACATTTGATGATTTTGGAAAACATGAAAAATGTGGGGGGAAAGAATAGAAGTACCAAAAAATTTGAAAAAAATTTTAACTTTGCTGCTTATCCCTCTCTGATAAATGATTTTCTTTTTATAATTTTTGATAGAAAAAGGAGACGAACTTAACGCTGCGACCATCTAAAGTGGCCATCATTAACTGCTGCATGAGTTTCAAATTACAAGCTGCTAAACTTGAAAAGCGAAATGCATGCAATTCTAAATAATCATGGTAAAGGAAATCAGCAGGTTGTCTATCTTGACACTCAATAAACAAGCAAATAGCAATTGCAATCTCTAAGTTAAGAAAGAGGAGACGAAAAAAAATTAGTCAAGAATTTTTGTTTGTGTCTTCTTATCTTTATCAACAACTATTCCTATTAGCTGAATTTTAATCAAGTCATCAATATATAATACAGCGTTATATAATCATAAATAGAAATATGCGGATATTTCGTTTTAGTGGTGCAAAACCCTACGGAATTGCAATCCACAATACATCTACTCATGTTATGCTAGTTGACACAAATTTCTGGAAATGCAACTGAAAAACCTAAAGGTGAACAACAAGGAATCACGCGAAATACGAAAACGGAGTTATATATACAGTAGCCAAACAATGAATAAACTTATTTATGTAGATGCATGATAATCCATTATCAATATCCAAGAATATCAACTCCTTGTTGTAATGATTTCATTTAATGAGAAAGACGTTGATTCAAGTTAAATCAATTTAAATTACAAGCAACAGCTTTGATGGCTTTTCACAACCACATGGATGTGCATCGAGGGGTTATCAAAAGTTAATTGCAATCAATTTTGGCTAAACAATCAATTAATTTTAATGCAGCAGCAAGCAATCAATTGTTTGCAATTATGTAGGCCTAATTGTGCCAATCAATTAATTGCCATTTAAATGATTCTTGATTTTGAATTTTTTGTTTTGGTTTTCCACTTATTCTAATTAGGCTACTTGACCAACATAGCTTTAAAAGTAGCATGATTATTATCAATTTGGATAGTGAATTGAGTAGACCGACCCATCGCATGAAATGCGTAAAATAATTGGATGTAAATATTGAGAAACTTCAGTGAAGACTTAAGTTCATGTGGTAAGCAAGTGAATGATTACACGCACTTTTAGCAAAACATAAAATAGAGTTTTAAAAGTTATTATAGAAGTATTGAGATGTAGAAATACCATGTACATGTAAATAGTTTATGCACCAAATAGTTGGAAATACCTGGAATGCTTGTTAAAGCTTTGTATCTAAAAGCACTGAAAGTGCAATGTTCGTTTACGATGTTAAGTGGGCATTGAAAGTTATCAATGAAATACATTCCCTATTAAAATAAAATACATCAGTCAATCAATTTATTGCTTTTATTCCATAACATCAATCAATTAATTGCAATTTTGTGATGGCAGCAATCAATTAGCTGTGACCAATTCAATGCAATTAATTGCAATGCAGATAATTTTTGATAACCCCTGCGTGTACCTACAGAAGCGACTTGGGGATTATATGAAGTTTATCATGCGGAATATGCGGCTTCATAGGTTTCACATTCGAGAAATAAATTGTGATGGAACTTTCAAGCAGCAAAATCGAGAAAATCGATTATAGCAGATCTAACAAATCGGTAGGTGGCATGCATATCTTTAGATTTTTCACATAATAGTTTAATTAAAGAGGTCAGAATAAGTGTAACACTATCCCATTGTGTTTGTCATTTCAATGATTGACAGTATGTGAATGAATGGACGATGATCTGTGCAATTATGATCAACATCAACCTACGTGAATTCACCTTGAAGTCATCAACCTTGGGTCCAGACCTTAAGATAATATTATTCAAATTGAAGCTTGAAGTTAATATTGTCGACATATAGACGGTTAGAATTCATGTTCTTACTTCTGCAACTCTTTCTACTTTTGAAATAAGCCAGCATCACTGCATTGACTGTATATAGGTCAATACCTGTATATTATTTCATTTGACCTGACCTGCACATCAGACTGCAACAAACCCATTATAATTGCGGTACGTCTATTCTTCCCCCCACATTTCTGTTGTTGACACCCGGAAGTGTTGCATCGTCAACGATCTTCTCTTGCTCCCACGGGCAGTCTCACTAATATCGCATAGCGTGTGTAGCATAGTTGTGTGTAAAACTCTTCTTATCTGACTTGTAGAGCATTTACAGCCTCAGAATTAGACAACTGCTCGTCATTTGTCTGTAGACAACAATCACACGAAGTTCATGATCACAGCTGTACCTTGTATTCTAACTGAGCATCCAAGGAACCAATCCTTCATCCCAGTGTTCAAGTAAGACTTCTCAGTCGTGTTGTAGTGTCACTCAGTGACAGATCAAGTATTATTCTAAAACCAATGTGACAAACTTTGGCGAAATTTGATGAATTTGGAAACTTGAAAAATGTGGCGGATTTGTTGGATGGAAATTTAACATGCGCGACATAGCGCCATCCTTTTTAATGTTGAGACCATAGAAATCCGATACTCTATAATAATTTTAGGAGTAGAACTTACATGATTATTTAAGACAATACGCTGTGGAATGCGTTGTCATGACAATGGTAACTAAACGAGCGGCTACCAGTGGTTGACAATAGGAAGATATAGTGGCAGCTTGTCTATAGAAATCATAGCCACAAGCCAGAGTGAACTGAGCTGCCAGTGGTCGAAGTCAGGACAGCCATTTTTAAATTGAATGAGGTTCTCGTAAATTTGTGTAAGCAGAGACATATACTATGCCGATAAATGCTTATCTGAAAATGAAATTCGTGCATTCAGGTAGCTCAGTTGGTTGAGGGCATCATTTTGTTCGAAGTGCAGAAGATACAGGGTCTGAGTCTGTCTGCCTGAGGTCATTTGCCCTCACACTATCAACTGGGGTAATAACTCTCGCCTTAGAGTTGCTGCTATGTGAAGACTGATCCATGAGCTGCAGTATGGTTTCATGCCAGACACTGAAACCCCAACTTGCAAAGAGTTAACCAATAACCATTTAGACACATTACCCTTATTTAAAATATCGTAAAGAAAAAGCAGCGCCAAGGCTTTACTTGCTTCTTAATAAGGTTAAGACGTGTAATGTCAGATTTACAGATATGAGCGCAGTTTAATCAGACAGACATGCTACAAGTACGTAACGAAAATATATGACAATGCAATTTTCTTCTATAAATGCCCTGCCTTACTTGCAATGATATAGGCGGCTTTGACGTAGGGTGTGGCGATTTAAATCGATCGGGAAAAAAATCGATCGGAATTGAAAAATCGAAAATCGATCGGTAATCAAAAGAGATCGCGATTTTCAGTTCGATTTTTTCGTTCTGATAAATAGATGCTACATTTCCCAATTCAGGTCAATACAGGTAGGGGAAGTGGTCAAACCCAATTCATTTCATGTACACGATAACGATTTCTTAATTGAAATTTTCTGTGATTCCTCCCAGCTAGCTACATGTAGGATGGTTACTTGATCATCAAACAAGTTGCTGTGCTAGACTGCTACTGCTATCAGCCAGAATCGGCTCAGGCAGTCTATTGTGTGTCTAATCTGTGATGTCAGTTGAAGCCGACCAACGGTTGAAACCAATTCTGTGGTTGAAGCTACGAGTCAGCGGCGTTGGAATTGTCCTTGACTCCGTGCACTATTTCTTAGGGAAGCCAAAAATAGTTGATTTAGGGTGAGTAGCAGGTGACGAAACTCGTTGGGACGCTGATTGGTTTAAAGTACATTGTTATCATGATCGCCTTCGATCGAGAGGGCTATGCTATAGTCAATTTCGGCATTCTACGCTCCCCCTACCGTCGTTATGTCCACGAAACAGAAATCATAAATACATCGTTATTTTACTTTAGACAATTGCAAGACGTCAGCGAAATGTCTCACAGGTGGCTGTAGGAATCCGAGGTGTAAAGGTGAAGGATGAATCGACTACCAATATGTTCAGACATTTGAAAGACAATCATCCGAAAATCTACTCCGATCTTCAGCAGGAGATGTCAGAGGAGAAAGCAAAGAAGGCGGTGAAAAGAAAGTCATCTCCATCTCGTCAATCAACCATTGAAACTTCCTTTGGGGTTCATTACAAGTATCCACATGGTAGTGCCAAAGCTCTAAAGCTCGATCGTCTACTTGCTCAAACTATCGCTGAGGGATTATCTATATATTTGTTTCGTCGAAAATGAACATTTTTGGCAAGTTTATCGAATGCTTGAACGACAGATATGACATTCCTAGTGAGACCAAAATGCGGCGCACTGTGCTTCCGACGTTGGAACGAGAAATCGATGTGAAAATGCAGAACTTTTTCCAAGAGAATGATTTCCCGTCATACGCAATAACTCTCGATTTCTACGACGCCAAGAATCATGAGAGTTTCTTAGAAGTGACTGCATCTTCTATCGACGCCGGGGGGGGGACTACCGGCTACATTCCTATTGCATCGGAGTTGAACCTTTCAATTCGTTCGGATAGAGACCATACTGGAGAAACGATATCACTGTGTCTGCGTGGATTAATGGAAGAAATGTCCATCGATGTTAATGATCAGATATTCGAAGCTGGAGTGACCGACAACGCTGGCAATGTTCGACGAGGTATTGAATTGACTGGAATTCCTTGGATGCCTTGCATGGCTCACACACTACAATTGTGTATAAGACTCCTTCAAAGCCTGTGAGGCAGCTAATTATCTTCGGAAATCTTGTCGAGCGATAGCTGGCTTCTTCCATCGTAGCAATCCTGGAGTTCGACTTCTAAATAATCTGCAGCAAGAATCTGGAAAATCGGTTCAAAGAATTTCGCAAGATGTTCCAACACGATGGAACTCATCTTTCTATACTTGGTCAGTGATGATAGAAAATCGTCAAGAAATCAATTGCTCATTGCTCGAAATTCGGAATTCACGCAATCCTCCACCGATTCTCCAAAACAGTGAGTAGGAATTACTCGAAACCCTGACATCATTGTTGGCACCTTTCGGAGAAGTTACTCGTGACTTGTGTTGTGAACTGTCTCCTTCGATCAATCTTATCCTGCCTCTACTGTCAACCCTGACTGAACTCATTGGATCTACCGACGTCCCCACCGCCTTGACTTCATTCAAAGTCACAATATTGAACTCGATGAAATCCAGAATTGAACAAGTTACACCTGATAATGAACAACCAATTCTGTTGGTCGCTTCTGCGATCGATCCACGATTTCTACGTATTCTCTCTTCCACACAAGTTGATGTTGCGAAGAACATTATCGTCGCGCGTATTGTCGACTTCATGCAGAAAGAATCTCACACAGAAAGAAGGTGATTACTGCAGGAGTGAGCCAAGAAAAGTCTGATGAGAAACGACACCGTGTTTCCTTGTGGTCGCAGATGAAAATTAGATCTCCGGTGGAATCAGATAGCAAAAACATCAAAGACCGAGCTATGATGGAGTGGCAGCGATATGTCGAATTGGTGGAGCAAACAAATCCTGCACCCGACCACAAGAAATTTGACGTTCTTGCCTTCTGGAAGAATCAACTGCAGAATCTTCCAAATTTGGCCAGGATTGCCCGACAATTCTTGTGTATTCCAGCAACAAACACGGCTTCGGAAAGACTAGGAAGTGTAACAGGCAATACCATGACGCCCAGTCGTGCAAATTTGAGTGGCTTGCGCGCACGGCAACTGATCAAAATCAGACGCAACAGTAACCTTTTGAATGAGTAGGGGGTAATGCGTTTTTCTAATTAGACTTCACAATATGCTTTCATATGATTCAATAGGCCCCTATTGGCCGATATTTTGAGACGTTTGTCATACATGTATCTCCCACTTACACGTTATTAGAAAATAAAGCTCAGACTGTTTTGAAATGATTTCATTTTTGGTTTACAAAAAAATCGAAATCGGAAAAAAATCGAAATTAAATCGATCGTTGGGGAAAGTAAAACATCGCCGCACCCTACTTTGACGTATATGCGTTGAACAAACATCTTGGAACAATGAGAGTGATGATATCAAAGAAGAGCATATAGCATCTCAATATTCATCAGTATTAAAATGCTGATATTCGCGACAGCCAGAAACGGATAAATATTGATGAATGCATGTTTTAAATAGGTTTAGACAAAAAAAGGGTCAAGAAATGGAGCTGTGACGGCAATGAATTATTGCCGATTACAGTATATTAATGTCTGAAAGTTTAGCTTTGAAGATTTTATACACTCGATATTCGGTAAAGACACAACGCACTAAAGAAATTTTGTTTCGCGGATTTCTCTTTATAAAATACTACTAATTGGTATACTTTGCAGGACTATTTCAGAATAATCATTTGCACATAATGTTCAATATACGTACATTTGCTTATGCGATGGATGGACAAATGCATGAGGATGACCAATGAACTACAAAGTCAATCAATTAACCATAAACGATTAATTAGAAAACTCAATTGATCTTCCCTGTTCCTCAACACATCTAACGCTGGAAGTTTTAGCTTCGCGGCTGTTTATACAGAAAAAGGCACGATCGAAGTTAACTCTAATAGATGCGTGTCTGCGATGCGAAACGTGAATGCTGAAAACGAATGAGACAAAATCGGCTTGCATTGCGTGCATGTCAGCTCAATTTGACAGCTTCAAAAAGACAGTAGAAGACAGAGTAGATGTTTAATGCACCGTCAAGCAAGTGATATCTCATCATCATACAAGTTTCTGGATTCTTATGATTCCATACAATTTTCATCCACTTTAGAGCTTTAAATCGAATGATTAATTGCCGGTGCAACGGTGTTTTAGAGCATGAGGTGAATTAATGAATAGCAACGCAAGTTGAATGATAGTCATTAATCATTTCGATTGGATAATGTTATCATGGTACATATGGAAACCAGTTGTTGCATGGACTTGATTTTTTTGGCCGTTTCAAGCCGGCCTCTTTTGATCTCGTGTACAGTTTTATTGTCGAACAATTTGCTATTGTCATGCATATAATTTGACATAGCACATTTAGTTTTTTGTTGTACCGAGTACATGTATTTTCGAAAGAGCATCCTTTGACCTACATTTGTAGGATGCTGACTCTGAAATGTGTGAGCAATTTGCACGCTGCAAGACTTAATTAAACATAGCAAAATATCAGTGCGTCGATAGTGTATACTCATGATGACGGTAAAGACAATGCTTTCACTCGATCTCAGTCTTCACGTAATTCTACTACTTTTAATCTTGAAGGACCCAGTGTTTCCCGGCATAGGGACTCAAATTCTGAAAGTTCTCGGGTTGTACTTATGACCCTTTCACATAAGACCACTTTCATAACTATCTAAAAGTGATTCAGACACATTGTCAAGACTACTGAGCAGCCGAGTAGGCAGTGTGACCACGTCATGAAGATTCAAAACGGATGAAAGGATACAGAAAATCAGAATAAAAGTGACGAAGAAGTCCATTGCAGACGAATGGTTTTTTAGCTTCGGAAGTAAAATACCCTAATTTAAAAATCATAATTGATCTACTGAAGATGAAAGCAGCGGTGGCAGAAGGTGGGGGCTTAAGTCCTCCCCTTTTAAAATGTTGGGGCTAATCCTCAATTAGCCCCTCCAGTCATTCAATGACGAGAAAAGTTAAAACTCCATGATATAGAGGTTGAGGTTGAATAATTGTCTTCTTTTGAAACATTACCATGACATTGCAGTAGGAATGCGCAGTCGGAGTCGGAGTCCCGGAGTCCTATCATTTTTCCTGGATTCGGAGTCGGAGTCCTATCAAATGATAGGACTCCGGACCCCAGCCTATAACTAGACCCAAAATATAATACAAGCAAATTTTTTATCCTCGTGCATTGCTGGCACTGTCTTGATGTCAACTTTCTCCAACAAACAAAAGTACACTGACAGCAGAGCATGCAAAGCTTGTAATAGTTGAGGGAATGAACCGTGATAGTGAAAAAGGATTGTCATCTCACTCGCTGATTTAGTAGAGAAGACAAGCCTTCCTAGCCTCGATCACACGTACACACCAAAGGTCACATCAGAGACAAAAATGAAATACTACAGTCCGTTTCATAAAAAGTGGATCGTCCTAAAATTTGACTAAATAAAACATACGTATGATACAGAAAGCATTTTTCATGTTATTTCATGTCCCTAATATATTTAAATGTCCATATATAATCTGATAAGCTATGATACAGTAACGGTTCTTAAGAAGCTAATATTTTGTGGCCCTACCCTTATTGTCAATGACATTACCAATTCGTCAAGGCATTGATTCGATGATATCGTTGATTTTTGACTGATCTAACTTTCTCCACTCTCTTTTTAGCAGTGACGTAAGTTGTGATACGCCATCTGTAGGTAGCAGTGAACGATGAACGTTACGCTTTAGAATACTCCATACATTTTCTATGGGATTCAGATCAGGAGAACGAGTTGGCCAAGATAATGTCCTAAGCCCTAATTGAGACTTGCACAAGTTGACTCTACTACTCCTGTGACACGTAGCATTATCATCCATAAATAACCAAGTCGATGGATCACCAAGTTGATCTGTCATTTGGCCAATGTTCATTCGTAAAACATTCACATAGCGTTCAGAATTCATGGTTCCTTGCTGTATGTGAAGTTCAGAGCGGCCATTGGTCCAAATGCCAGCCCAAATCAGTAGAGTCGCACCACCTTGTACCCGGGGACGATGTAAATGTCTCGGAATTTCCTGATCAGATTTTATCCATAATCTCAATCGACCATCACTATCCTTCAGACGGACTGATGCCTCATCAGACCAGACAACCCGATCCCATTGATTTCGCCAGTGACAATGACTCATTGCCCATCTGAGACGTCTTTTTGTATGCTGATCTGATAATTCGATCTGAGAGGGACTGTTACAGCTCTTGAAATTCGACTCAATAAGTCTTCTATGAATAGTGGACTTAGAAATAGACGAGTCTAGTGCAGCCATCTCAGTTAACGAGAGACTTGGATCAACTTTAACAAATCTCAAAATTAGGCGGTCTCTACGTTTGGATGTTTTGCGTGGACGGCCAGAGCCCTCTTTACGACAGAGTCGAAAAGCATCATTATGCCATCGATGCACATTTGTGTAAGGGACATTTAGTCGCTTGCTTGTAGCTCGCAAAGAAAACCCTCGTTCTAGCAAGGCTGACACTTTGCCTTTTGTGAATGCGATCTCGTTATTGTTCATCTGTGCTTTGTATTGTTTTCAACCGGTAAGAGATAGATTTCTAGCTGAAAGCAATCAGGAGTGCTGCCAACACCACCGCAACGAAGTCAGGAAGCTATGGAACATGAAGTCCAGTTAATCACATGTAGCAGTTACATTATTGTTGATGAATAATGGTGCTATATTGGCTCTGATTGACCGATTTTCTTTATTTTTGTTTTGCTTGATAGCTTTTGGCTTGTAGAACAACATATTACATAACAAAGGAAACAAATGTAATTTTATAAGAGTGAGGTATGATTTTGTGTAACATTGCTAAATGAAGATCAAATTATCTACTACTTTTTTATCTAAAACAGGAAATCAACTCAATATTCATGCTTGAAATTTCCAACAATGATATTAGTGAGCACAACTGACATATCTTCCAAATTTCAGAGAAATTCGTTCAAGTTTGGCGGAGTTAGACAAAGTTGAAGTTAAGGCGATGTTTAAGGGTGATCCATTTTTTATGAAACAATCTGTAGTTTGTTTGAGAACATTACCTCCTACCCTCACGTTAATCGTGTGTGATGTCTCCTCCAAAGCGCATATTAAAATCGAAAGCGTAGGTACTCATAATTTTTGGAGAAGGATGAGGGACTTTCCTGCCTGGTAAAGACTGGAGAAAAACTGTGTGAAGCACACATCAGCAAGATGGGAGGACCCCAGTCGCATGCATCCAACTCAAAGCCAACTTTGATAAACTTTCATCGAAAATTATTGATAATTGATACATAACAATGATCACTAAAAAAATAGATTGAGGTAAGCGTACAATGATCTATGATGCAGGTTTCCAGTTTTTTTTTAAAGTGAGCTTTGTGCAATTGCCACCCGGAGTCGGAGTCCTATCAAAATGATAGTACTCCGCATCCCTACATTGCAGATACTATCTCAACAGAAAAAATTGCAAAGCTATTCATTTCTGGCAAAAGCGAGGCTGCCAGAGTTGCGTACTTTGGTAAACGTTGATGGAAGTAAACACTCGTATTCTTGAAATTGTTGTGTGCTAGGCAGTTTGTCTTCTTGCTTTATTATGCATTTATTATGCATTTTATTGTTTTGTGAGAGCAATCTCCATTCCATTGTTAGAGCAATAACTTTTCCGCGGCATGCATTTCAAGTTCCAATGTCATACAAAAGTCCAACTTGTCAGCTATCTACGGTACATGACTGACAACAGACATGACATGTCATCAGACAATGGATGACCAAACAATTTGTAGCTGACCGTGAGCGAATCTTCACAGACGTATTTAACGCGGCATGAACAACGCCCTCCGCTCGCGGTCTCTCTCTGCGAAAGCAAGGGTGGGGTGAGAGAAGAGAGCGAACGGTGTTCCGCCTAACTTCGATGTGCGAACCTATCATCGAACTGCTGCGGACGTGATCACCACGGCTTGTGGTCCTGGAAGAATCTGGAGACTCTGTTGGTGCTGTGACTGTCTTATAACTGTGAACGTACCATCTGTCCTTGTAAGGACTGTTTGCACCATTTATTTATTTTCACAAAATAATTCATCCACATTTTTCATTTACATTTTTCAATCATATGTTTTGGGAATATTAAGAAAATAATAACCCGTAACAAAATCGATATGATTTTTTCATAATACCCTTACAGAATGAATATTTTCATAAATCGAAGGGACTTACAATACACTGTGAACTCTAGGGCACGAAATTTCTCTTGAATTAAGCACGAAATATAGGCATCAATTCTAACCAACACAAGGCGCGAGTAGGCACGTAGTTCATAGTGCCGAGTTTGTGCCCATTGATTTTTTCTTCGATTTCATTGGATAAAAAAATATTTGGTTTGGTGCCTACTGGTGCCTCGAGGCACTAGAAAGGCGCTAACTGGCACGAAATTTCGGCTTCGTGCCTAAATTAGTGCCCTGCAGTTTACAGTGTAGCTATTAATGATATACCATTACTATAACTATTGCTAACCCTTACATGAAAATGAAAACAATAATAATGGTTCATTGAAAATTCTATAAACCTTTAATTTATTTGAATTATCATTCCAAATATTCGGTTAATTTATTATTCTTAGTACCGGTACTGGGTTCATAAATTAATTCTGAAGCAATGCTATTCTAATTGGTTAATATGAATGTTGTACGTTGCGATTACGATATTTAAGTCATCAGCCTTGAATAGTGTTTTCAATTTGCCAATGCGATATATAATATATACAGATTGTTCCATAAAAAATGGATCACCCTTAAACATCGCCTTAACTTCAACTTTGTCTAACTCCGCCAAGCTTGAACGAATTTCTCTGAAATTTGGAAGATATGTCAGTTGTGCTCACTAATATCATTGTTGGAAATTTCAAGCATGAATATTGAGTTGTTTTCGTGTTATAGATAAAAAAGTAGTAGATAATTTGATCTTCATTTAGCAATGTTACACAGAATCATACCTCACTCTTATAAAATTACATTTGTTTCCTTTGTTATGTAATATGTTGTTCTACAAGCCAAAAGCTATCAAGCAAAACAAAAATAAAGAAAATCGGTCAATCAGAGCCAGTATAGCACCATTATTCATCAACAATAATGTAACTGCTACATGTGATTAACTGGACTTCATGTTCCATAGCTTCCTGACTTCGTTGCGGTGGTGTTGGCAGCACTCCTGATTGCTTTCATCTAGAAATCTATCTCTTACCGGTTGAAAACAATACAAAGCACAAATGAACAATAACGAGATCGCATTCACAAAGGCAAAGTGTCAGCCTTGCTAGAACTACTTCACATACAGCAAGGAACCATGAATTCTGAACGCTATGTGAATGTTTTACGAATGAACATTGGCCAAATGACAGATCAACTTGGTGATCCATCGACTTGGTTATTTATGGATGATAATGCTACGTGTCACAGGAGTAGTAGAGTCAACTTATGCAAGTCTCAATTAGGGCTTAGGATATTATCTTGGCCAGCTCGTTCTCCTGATCTGAATCCCATAGAAAATGTATGGAGTATTCTAAAACGTAACGTTCGTCGTTCACTGCTACCTACAGATGGCGTAGGCCTATCACAACTTACGTCACTGCTAAAAAGAGAGTAGAGAAAGTTAGATCAGTCAAAAATCAACGATATCATCGAATCAATGCCTAGACGAATTGGTAATGTCATTGGCAATAAGGGTAGGGCCACAAAATATTAGCTTCTTAAGAACCGTTACTGTATCATAGCTTATCAGATTATATAAGGACATTTAAATATATTAGGGACATGAAATAACATGAAAAATGCTTTCTGTATCATACTTATGTTTTATTTAGTCAAATTTTAGGATGATCCGCTTTTTATGAAACGGACTGTATTTGAGTCAAAATCGAACATAGTTCGATAGTAGCGAATTGATCGCTATCTACTAACCAAGCTTTCATTAAATAAGTACAGAAGTGGTCGTGAGATGTTAATATAGTCCAGTAAGCTAAGAATATAAATTAAGTAAACTAAGATATTTTTCATCGCGATTTCAGGTATGACCGGTTTATAAAAAAAACATTTATCAATTTAATGAATTGTCTTCAGATTATTTAATCTCAGATTCAACGAAAAATAATAAATGTTTTGATATTGTAAAATATTTCATTTCTGAATATTCTGCATGGTGAAATACAATCTCACTCTGAGTCATGGGTCGGCTTTATCTTATGTTTTCAGCATACATGAAGAAAATCATAAGGAGTCAAAAGTTTACAAAATGTGTTGTATACTAATGAGTTATCTGAAATATCCTTGTCCCCAATAATAGTTTATAGTTGATTAAAATTGGTTTTAACTTAAGATGTATGTGCTAGGCATATCAAAAAGCTGTTTAATCAAATCTGTGTAATGATATGAATGCAACTCTGACAATCTAAATCTGCAAAAAATGTTCATTTATCAGTAACGAAATCTTTCTCAACAACACAGAAGATTTTAGCAATCCAAATCTGCAAAACTTTTCAAAGAAATCTTTATAAAAACTTTATTAACAGCGGGCAATACTCTATAACAACATAGATCAGCAAAATGACTGAAATATTTTCTGCAAAAACGTTGTTAATATCAGACACAAGATGCTAATACCATCCATCTATATAAATCCGTAAAACGTTTTAAATAGATTTTATAAAACTTCCTGAACAGCAGACAGGACTTTAATAATATCTAACAATATGAATATGTAAAATGTCTCGAATATAAACTTTCTCAACTGCACAAAAGACTATAACCATATACTAGTAAATCTGCAAAATGTCCCAAAAAAGTTTCTCAACCGCACGCAATTGACTCTAACAATGTGAATCTGTACAATGTCCCAAATATAAAGTATCTAAACAGTGCACAAGACTTTAACAACATAAATCTGTAAAATGTCTCAAATATTGTTTACAAATATCGGATCTCAATATCAGACAAGACTTAAACAATATCTAACAATATGCATGTACATGTATAGGCTACTATGTGTAGAATCTTTGAAATATAAACTTTCTCAGTATCAGACTCTCTGACGATGTACAACAAAAATTGTAAAATGTTTCAAACAATTTTTACGAAAACTTTATCAACAACAGACAAGTCATTTTCCATAGCCGCAATCCGTTTTCTTGAGAGATTGTCGGTTGCATGGTGATGCCTCTTCAACCAGTCAGACTGGAAGTTGGATTCCAAAGATGACAGGGTGGTCCATTAATTCCTAAGAAAAGAAGAGATGAAACATTCTTGATCGTAAGCACAGATCGAGCAGTTTGATTATCGCAGATAATCCCTGTCAGAGAGGCAACAATAAAAAACTATTCAGTAAAATCACAATAATCGGGTATTCGAGATTGCCTTGCAAATAGCGTTGTGGTCTGGGGGACTGGAAAAAATTATTTGCAATTTAATTTGTCTCACTTTTGCGAGCAATCAATCAATTTAATTGTTTTACATGAGCAATCAATTAACTACAATAATTTTTAGTCATTGCTAGCTCTGGAAGATCTCTCCACAAAATGTTTGCGTGGTTGACAATTGATTGATTAATACGTAGAAAGTTATTTCCATAGCACATAGGTTCACAAAGGCGCACAAAAACTTTTACAGAAATAGAATTTACGTGTAATCACATACATGCATTTTCTGCATCACTATGTTCGTTGAACTAATTGGCATGACAAAACATGTAAATGCACTGATAACAATGTTAAGCATCACTGATAATTAATGTTTTTGTTCTCCTCTATTCTACGAGCGTTCTATTCCACTTCAATCAGAGACATCTACTATGTCCATCCGATAGTATGTGTTTACTGTTTCATCAGGTTTACCATAATTTGAATTTATCCAAGTTTATTAGAATATATGAAACATGCATGTTTAATTAGAGTCGTTTTACATTCGAGTTTAACTGAGTGCTATAAATTACTTTTTCTTCGTTTTAAGTACGAGGAAGCCTAAAGAAATTGTGTTATCGACTGTGTAGGCCAATATATTGTGCTGCATAGCATATAATAATCTTTCAATAAATCGCCTTTTTTACTTGTGAATAATTGCAGTTAATCAGAATAATTGGCACATAACCCAATCAATTAATTACAGATGGTTCATTAATTGCAACTATTTTCCAATCAATCAATTTTATTCCAGCCCCTGGTTATGGTAAATTCTGTTAACCTCACCACATACTTATCATAGTAATTTCTGCTTCTAGCATCCTGCCTGCATGATGTTGGTCATCGGACAGGACCTAAAATCTCGGCCGGCTTACATCTCTGCTTTCATTCGTATATCAATGTACCCAGCTTCTCAGTGTTTCTCAAAATCTCCATTATCTTCCGTCAACTTTGAGAAAGAAAATAATTGTGTCAATACCACTCACGTTTACAATGAGCAATGGCGAGTCTGGCGACTGAGAATTAAAGTTTCATTCATTTCTTGCATTCATTAACGGTCGATGAGTGAGCTCCCCGTCCGCACGCCTTCAATTCTCTTATCTCCCTAAACATGGGACGACTGCATGATTCGTTGAACGACGCGCTTGAAGCACATAGACGTCGTTGCTGATAATGATGTGTGCACGCGGGGAGGTGTTGCGTTAAGCCAGGTTGAGCTTAGTGTTTATTGCTCGCTGCTCACGGCTACACCCACATGCTTAATTCATACTGCTCACATTATTCTTTTCATTGACTTTCATGTTTCCATGCTGACGTCATAATCAAAGAATATTTCTTCAGACAGCTCAGTCCGACCGAACTTGACTGTCATTGTGACGCTATCAACTTGAACGCCTCTCGATCGGCGAGAAACAGCCAATCAGTGTTCACCTTTGCGTGTGTGTTTCTCTGCCGTCATTTTGCCTCACTCTATTATCGGCGCAGTCTACGGCGTGCTTGTCACGTGCATTCATGAGTTTTCTAGCGAACAAAATCCGACTACGTAAATTTTTGTCAACAGAGGCCTGAATTCCAGGCTGTGTTAAGTGTGTGTACCATCACCGTTTGTATTCTGTGAACAGTGTAATTGTGCTCGTTCTTTGATTCTCGTCGGATACACCTGGAAGCAATCCTGCAAGAGACTGCAACTTCGCGATGGGCAATCAGAAACTCGACGACTCAATGGTAAGTTCTACGATGAAGAAGCCTATTTCGCATAAATTTGGGCGAAAATTTTGTTAAATTATTTTAGGAATATCGCAACTTTAACTAAAGAAATGTTACATTACCACATTTTCGGAACGCTTCAGGTGTTTTGACTTAAACCGTCGACTATTCCCTATTTACCTCTCATTGCTGATGTATTGAAGCTGAAGACTTCAACTGATGTTTTTACTTATCACTAAATACTTTTTCTACAAAATACTAATCCTGAAGATATATCTGGGCATTTGCATCTTCAAATTTTTGCCTGGAAGGGAAGGGTGGTCCGGGCAAAATCTCTTTCTCAATGGCCATAACATAATTAACGCAATACATGTATTTTATATTTCATGACACTAATCCTGAGCTGTGCAGCAGCTTAAAGAGTAAAAGTGGTTCTTTGTGATTGGTAGACATATTTATTTGCGCATATTGCGTGCTACAACTTGCAACAGTTTAATTCGAGATGTGAGTGCCTGCCGTTCGCGATTTGAAATTAGGGCAAAAGGCACTGTTTCACGGATATGAATTCATTGTATGTAGGCCTATGCGTGCTGAAATTTCAATTATACGGGTGGCAATGCTATACTTCGTCTATGGTAACACTACTCACTTCACGCACTCATTGACTATGGTAATTCCTATGTGAGAATTGAGGACAGGTTGCCAACTTCTAATGATAGAAGTGCGCTTTTAAAGTGGATGATTTTGAGTTGTGACATTGTTAAATACGGCCCTTACACTGTGAGGGGTCTTTTGCATCATGAGATGGTCCTGTTAGACTGTGAAGGGGCCATTAAGATTGGAAGGGAACATTTACTGGCTGACATTTACACCTTCATGAGCATCTTGATTCAAAACGGAGCAAACTCTTACAACGCTTTCGAAGATGATAATGATTGATCGGATTTTTCTTTTTACTTTGAGGGGCATTCGGCTCCGTATTTTGGGAGCCCGCGTCGTTTTGACTTTGCCGACTTTTACTTAAGTGGCAGCCCTGTGCATAATAGCACTTGAAGACGAGGATTCTTCCTTAAAAACCTTGTAAATTCCTATCCCCTGTTTGTAATGCGTTAAATATTATGGTTGTGGTTCTTCTAAAACTAAACCACATGTCCTAGTGCAAGACCTAGGCCTTGATGACTTTTAATTCAGTGCATTTTCAAATTTTGCTTCAGAAATATTTGAAGTTGGTTAAGCAGAGGGTCAAATTAATAACTGATTATGAAAATCATCTTCAGATCACGGCTTGTGTCTGGTTAAAGCAGGCATGGGCAACGGAACTGACCAGGAAGTAGGACCCCTGGTTGGCTGATTTCAAGAAAACCACTACCTTTATCAGGATTGAGTACTCCTAGTTGGAAATGTGAAACGCTCAAAGTAAAATTTCAATGTTTTTCATTCTGGTACTTCATTGTTTTTTAGGCCTGTAGTAAACGAAGTTATTTCATATTCTCAATTTTATCCATCATTCTCCTGTTTATCTTTGGTTTTACAGCTAAATCAGGTAATCACTACAGAAATATAATTGAAGCAAATGACTTAAGAACGATTTTCTTTAGATACTGGCATGGATATACGATGTGTATAGCGATAGGTGTCGAACTGCGATTATTTGGGAATATATATTGCCTTAATTGAGATGTTATCGTCTGAGCTGAACTTCTAACGTAGTGCACAGTGCACAGTGGACACTGCATTGCTCTATCACCTCGAGCAATCAGATGTCATTATTTTTAAACAGACACGCATGCAAGGTCAGCAGCAGATAGTGCACTGTGTCGAAATCATGCGCTACACTGTAATATGTTAGCTTGCAATATACCGTTGCTGATACGTTGGTGTGTAGCATTGCACTCTTTTGGTGTATGTTTGTCTCTGCAAGGCTAGAAGAGGTTGAAATCCGAAGTCTCTTCTTTTAGTCTGAAGATTTCTATTTATAACCTTACCTTACTGAGATCAGACAGAGAACACTCTGTCCTGTGAATATTAGTGTTTGGATCCCGGGATCCCGGCGTATTTTTCTTGTCCCGAATCCCATCACATTATCATATTTTAGCTAGTGATTGGCTACATAGTCTGTATAGAGTCCTAAAAGGCTAGTAAGTAGCACCGTAAGATGCGTAGTACATAGCACAAAAGCTAGCAATTCTGATTATTCATAGTACATTTTTGTCGTCTCATCTGAGGCAAGGACGTCTAGAAATAATAGCAGTCCTTGTCTGAGGTCATATTTCGCCGCGTCATTCGGCAGAATGACTCGTGTGTTGCACTGTTGCTGAGTATGAATTGTATGATAGCATGATGTTAGAACTGAGTGATCGTGTGTGACGTCTTGGGTGTGACTACAGTATTCTGTGCATGATTCTGTGCCACTTCTGTGCTATGATTCTGTGTGTGTGACTGCTACCGCAAGGCTTGCGCAAGGTCACGATTGGCGCGAGAAGCCAGATGACTGCCACCGTTTCCTTCCTTTTCCCATCTCCATGGAGATGAAAATTGATTTTGGTGTTAGCGCTCAGGAAGAATGCCCGTAGTATATAGACTACTCCTTCGAGTTGAGAGTTCAGTGCAGTGCAACGTCTAAGCCATGGATTCACCCGCCTGGAACTATTTTACGAAAGACGATATTGGCTTGAAGGCCATCTGCAATATTTGCAAAGCTTCTATCGGCTGCAAAGGATCATCGACTAGCGGTTTGCTAAGACATTTGAAGAACATTCATCGTGAGCTTGTGTCCCAGAAACGCAAAGCTGATGAAGACATGACTGATCAACCGTCACAGAGGAAGAAAGTGAAGCAACAAACTCTAGATCGAGCTTTCATGTCTGCTAAGCGATCATCACTAGCAGAAATACTGGCAAGACTAGCAGCAGAAGACGGCATTTCAATACGCGCAATCACAAGGAGCAAGTTCATTCGGAATTCTATTTCTGCACAAGGATACACGCCGTCTAAGTGTGAAAAGACTGTTATGAAACTGATTATGGAATATCATCATGCGATCGTCGCTGAAGTCAAGAAAGAAATCGCCGACAAAGTTTCGAACGGAGAAAGATTCTCAATCACCCTGGATGAATGGACCAGTACAAGAAATCGTCGGTATATGAATGTTAACGTCCACGACAAGGCTGGGATGATGAATAATCTCGACTAATTCGTGTTCCAAATTCCTGTCCCGCTGAAAAAGCCGTGTCACTCATCGAAGGGAGACTGGAAGACTTTGGATTGTCCTTCTCATCACATATTGTTTCTTCGACAACAGACGGCGCCTCAGTGGTGCTGAAGTTCGGCAGAATTTCACCGGCTGAACACCAGTTGTGCTTCAATCACGCTATTCATCTTGCTGTTGTTGATACGTTATACAAATCTAGTGCGACGACAGAAAATGACATTGAGGAGATGAGCGATTGTGATGACGACGATGAGATGGATACCGACGATGATGACTCTCAGTCTTCACTTCCAGTTGAGAGAAATGATTTGAAAGCTCTCCTTAAGAAGCTTCGAGAAATGGTCAAGATATTCAGAAAGTCACCGGTGCGAAATAACACTCTGCAAAAGTACGTCCTTGTTCAGGAAGGGAAGGAATTGGAATTACTTCATGACTGTCCAAGCAGATGGAATTCCCTTGAGAAGATGCTGGCCAGATATTTACTTCTTCGGGACTGTGTCACAAAAGCATTGGTTGATCTGAAAATGTCGAGCAAGTTTCAATTGGAGGAAGACCATGTCAAGTTGCAGGAGTTACTTGATGCTTTCGCACCAATCCGTATGTGCGTGGATGGCTTGAGTAGACGTGATACTAATCTACTCAAAAGTGATGGAATTCTTCGATTCTTATTCGACGTATTGGGAAAACAAACATCTCCAATAAGTCAGGAGCCTATACACGGCACTGCGACATCGCTTGAATGAAAGAAGACAGCAGGACATCACGTCTCTGATCAAATTTCTACACAGATCTGATGAACAGGAGAGTGACACATTCTTTGAAATGTCGTCTAAGAAGGCCATGGTGAGATTGGGAAAGTCGTTGTTAACACGGCTCTCAATAAGTGAGGATGTTGATGATGAACAAGAAGAAGACCATGGCACCACTGTGCGGTAGCTGAAGGCTCGTTATCCAGTGCGTTAGAGGCAGCTATTTCAATTTCCATGAAGGCAGCTCCCCAAGATTCCAACCAATTTCAAGGCTTCAAATCCCTCAATCAAGAGTTCAGTCTACGAAGCGACGGGGAAACGAACGGCAAACTTGGAAAGTCTTTATAGCTATCTGATGACGATTAGAACAACTTCGATTGACAGTGAAAGAGCGTTTTCAATTGACATATTGTGTAATTGAATTGGTAAGTTCGTACATTGTTTGTAATCTCCAACCAATGAAGCTTCAAACTGGACTGTTTTGTGTGTTTTTTCTTTCCGATTGTTTCTTGTTCCGATTCTCTTACAAGCACAATTCTCATGATCTACCTAGTGATTTGTTGTTTTCATTGCTCCGTAATTCATTTGTACAGTTCATGTATGAGACAGTTAACCTCGAAAAACTGATGTCAGGAGAGGGATTCGAACCCCAGACAGTCGCTATCTAGGCGAATGCTCTACCATCATGACATTGACCGTGCAGACCAAAAACAGACGCTGCTGTCTTAATTGGGAATAAGAGATTTATCATTTCATTTTGGTAAGAACTCTGAAAGGATTTGAAATTAGAGCCTTAAATATATTTAGGAGAAATATTCCACCGGATACATGTAGTATGAGGTACATGTAGGCCTAGGTCTAATATAATTAATTACATGTATATCAAACACAACTGGTTCATAACTCAATAGTCCTACTAACTACTTTCGTAACTTTGTACCGGTACCGTACAAGAATTACCGCAGAATTTGTACCAAAATTACAAATAATTCTATCAGTAAGCAACTGTAGCAGTTAGCAATTTTGACAATACAGCTTTCCCAGGCATTAATCGTGATTAAAAAAGTTTGCTTGATTAATTGCATCTCAAATGTACGGTGCCGTAATTAAAGTGTCTCTAAATGCTATTACCTTTCCAATACAACTCGAAAATAGCCACCAGTAAAATAAATTGGTAATTACAAATCCTTCCAATGCACCTAGAAAATAGTCGAGCAAGCAAAATTGCCAACAACATGGGACTTTTTGGGAATTTCGGTTTGTCCCGGGATTCGAAGAAGGTTTGTCCCGAATTCCCGGGATCTGACATTGTCCCGGGAATTCCAAACACTAGTGGATATCGGTTACTACTGTGGTATATTTGGAAATATATTATTGTACTCAATTGGATTTCTACTTTCCAAGTATGGATTCTGTAGGCTGACTATTTAAGAATCACTGGACGAGTCTAGAAATAAATTTATTGTTAAGCCAACATACTTTAGAAGGGATGTGAATATTGAATTAGCAATTTTGGATATCAAGTCCAGAATTTAATCAAAACGTGCCACTGGCTTGACATCCATTGCCAAAAACAGGAAATTATGGAGTTTTGTTATCCAAACATATCGACGACGAAGACAGCAGTGCATATGAAGAACATTCTTCACATGTTTGTTCGATTGGTTTAGATTTAAAACTGTTCATATCACTTACATATGTATCACTGTCATCAAGCCTATCAAGCCATGGGACTACTTTTTCAGAAGTCAGCTAGTGTAGGACCTATCTCTAAGATTTGGTAGTTAATGAACTGATTGTCATTTATGGTATGGTAGGTACCAAATGATCATAGGAAAAGAAACTTATAAAAAGGAATTTCACAAAGTTCGCAGCAACATGCAGGAATCCATGATACTACTCATAAATCATATGGCATAAGCGGACGAAGTTATATCATTAAGACACAAACATGTATTATGTACTTCTAATCACACGCTTGTATTTTCTGCATTACTGTATTCATTAGATAATTGATATTTTCGGGCTCGACCTCTGGACCAAAAGATCGCTAGGATAAGCATTTAATCAGTGTGTCACAGAGACCACCAATTCATGTCAGCCAGTAAAGTCCGCATGAAGTGTATGCCTATTCAATTTAGTGCTTTACTCAACTTAGACTGCCAAATACATTCATTTCAATTGAATCATCCTACCATAAAGAAACAGCGATTTAGAATCTTTTCTCGATCGAGTTCATCTCACGAGTAAACGTTTCAACTACTACAAGTTGGTGTTGTTTACATTGTCGCGTTCATTCTACTCCTCATTGATCCCTCAGTCAACCAGTTTTCAGAGATCTTCATTGTAATTCTATCTTTCACGAATTAGTCAAGAATGAGGTTAAAAATAATATTTGAGACTTAGTACGACGGTATGTAAATGGTACTAAGCGAAACGTCGCAATGTATTGAACACGCCTTAAAACTTGAGGTATCTGGATCGCTTCAACAACATGCATGGCTGCTTTAGAGACGACAACTTGCTCAACATGGAATTGAATTAAAGTTTTGATACTTGATGCGTCTACAGTTCTGCTTCAATCGCTCTTAGGGCAGAGAATGGCGCATTACTTCGACTTCAACGTGGTGTTCAAAACGGCAATTATTCTTTGGTCTTTTTTCTTACAATTGCAGCGCCTATTGTAAGGATGGCTGACTGCACTGATCAGTGGTGCGTGCTTTGCCGGCAGAAAAGTACAGCAATACATTAATAGATTACGTTTGCAATGAATTAGATAGGTATTGATAAATACAGACATCAGACGCATTGCACGAACAGTGGCAAGATGGTTTTCCTATTTTAAGGATTTTCCTAGGCGTTAGTCTTTCAATTCTTTATTTTTGAATAGAGATTTCTCGATTTACGCATCCATAAAAATTGTACTTAATAGCATCTGCACAACTCCACAGTGGATAGAGAATCATTTAATATCGAGAATCAGCGCATTATGCACAACTTTGAAATAAACTGATGTAATTTTTCAAGGTACATCTGCAACCGCTAAAATGCGTTGGTAACTAACCTTAATGCCTCACGTGGTCAAGCCGTTCCATTGCCAACTCTGAATGAAGCTTACGCGACAGGTATTCAATTGAAATGTTTAAGACGCAGGTTTGTGGATTCCACTGAGATAAACTCGTAATACTCATGCAAGCCTTGATGCGTGCTGTTCACTAGCTTAATGGCAGCACCCGGCTTCACTTAAGGCACCAACGTGCGAAGGGCTCTAAGTATAGGATGGAACAGAGAAAAGTAATATTCAAGCATTTTACCTTTCTGCTAGTGAAATTACTTAGTATTTACCCGTCAGTTACAATCAGAGACAATCAAGGATTCATTGCATTGTAATTCATTGTAATTGTGTGGTTGCAGGCATTTAATAGCCGCCATAAAAAATACAATTTATGTGATAGAATGATTGCAATTCATTGATTGATGTCATCAATTAATTGCAATCAATTAATTCATAAGTAATGGGGAACTTATTCAACATGATTGCCTAACTTAAAATGCCGTCGCCACTCCCTAACGGAAGAAAAACATTGCTCTTTCGGTGATTTTTTGAGATAATACTTAACACATCTTATTCACAAACTAATAGTTTTAACGATTCTAGAGAACTATTATTTTGTGCATAATTTGTTTATTATCTCTACGACAATTATTTTAATGACTTTCAAAACTGTCTGTTATCCAGGCACGTGCGTCACTTGTTTCAATAATTGATCATCGCGATAATGATGATGCATGAACGTAGTCTAATTATGTTGATTAATTTCCACATCCAACTAGGAATATACCAATGTTTTCCAGTGTAATAGGTCCACTAGCTTCCCAAATTGATAATAAGTTACTAATGCAACTTGATAAGTATGTATAAATATAGCCTAATTCGACAAATTGAAATATCAAAGTCGAAAATCATGTGGTGATTTTCAATAATTGCAATTTATTGATTGCTTCATGCTGTAATCAAAGTCAACTGATTTTTTATCTCAAATTAATTGCAATCAAACCAATTGTCACAATAGACAACGACATAGCGAGGTTCATATGACAATAAAGTTTATCAAGTTAAAATCCCTTTTTTGACCTATTTATCGTCATGTTTTGACGAAGCCGATGTAATCACAATGTATTTACTCTATTGGTCGTAACTAAGCTTTAATTCATCGACTTTAAAAGCTGAGATTACATCTAGCAGACATGCTGACCACTCCAAAAGTCACCAATATTATTTATCTTCAGATGAATCTTCTTTCCTTTGTCTTATTATATTTTCTTTTCCTTTGTCTTATTATATTTTCTTTTCCTTAGGACAGTCTGTCAGAGGCATCTCACATTCCCGATCAGCCAGATAAATATTTAAATTTATTTAAATATTTCTTCAATATACATGTAGAAATAATTCTGTCTGTATTCCTCGAAAGGAGGTGCCACGAACCACTGCTCATGCCTCACACCATAATTTGCTAACCCAGACTAAGTGGGAGTTGCTACTGGGTGAGATGTGTCCATGCCTATAATTCAGCCAAATACTGCTCCTGATTTTCGGAATTCCTGATTAAGTCATAGAGGCTTCATTTCAAGCCATGTTCTGTCGCAGCGCTGGCATCTCTAGCATTGAATGTTTTCTTGTCATTTGAATGTTAATGTATTTCATATTTAGACAAGTATTTAGCCTATAGGTTTTTCCATGCTAAGAAGTATATTGAAGAGGTAGCATTGTGCAGTTGATGAAGTTCATTCAATTTCATTGAAAAATTGCTTTATTATGAAATGAAGTGTTTGACAGCTGTTGCTATAACAATCTGAAGTCAAATGATGCACCTATTCAATTATTGAGTTGGGCAAATTATATGATACACCGAATCATTTCCTACACGCCATACCAATTTCATTAAAATTGGTTGATTTTAAGAGACAAATTTGCGCGTTTTCACTAATGTTTCCTGGTAGGTATTTCTGGAATTATTCGTATTTATTTTTTAAATAGATACTGATGCCTTGAGAGTTGCTTTCAATTAGTTGTCAATGATTAATCGAAATACATATTACAGAGGTGAAAAATATAAAGACCATCAACTTCACAAAATGCTTAGCATTCGGAAATAGCTTGATTTGCACCTATATTTTTGTGGCAATTCTCATGTCCAAAATACATATCAGCAGTCCGATATCTAGTGAGTTTTATCCACAGTGCGAATATGGTGGATTGGGAATCAGTGAGATGAGGCAAAGTTCACAGTTCATTCAATTTTCGATTGTAAATAAAGTCGGTACGTTAATACACGTATCATGGTGATAGGATATTTGCCAACAGATTCATAATTCATGAATTCGAAAGTTTTGTATCATCACATGAAGTAGTTGGCGGTGATGCTCTCTGAAAACGAAGATCAACCATTGATGCGCGATAACAGCCTTCTCAACTACTGTGGAGAAGTCATGATACTCAGCATGTGCAAAATTTGCAAGGGTTGAACACAGAGATGAATATCGTGCTGGAATTTCACCATTGAATCACAGTAATGCGAGTATGCTCTTATGTCTATCATCGCTTGATAAGAAATAGGCGCTAATAAAGGGGGAAACTACGTTTGAAAAACACAAGCCAAAAGCACTAATGTGACTGCGAACTTAAATTTCAGAGCAATACCAGAGATACCGTCTTTCTGTCGACAGCAGGGAATAGCAGAAGCGGGCTTTTTGAGCAGAAAAAAGCAATATTGCTACTGTTACGAGAGAAGTGGTATATGACTCTTATGTTTTGGGAAATCTAACACAAGTATCTTGTCCTAAAGTGTAAACTATCCTTGTTCGAGGCACGGCATGATTAGAAATACCTACGTTAATAAATATTTGTCGTAGAAATTTGGAGACGCTGATAACAAGCGCTTTCTGATTCTTATTCGTCAATGACTTATGTATGAGTATATCAGCTAAATGTAGTGATGTTGTCGGTTGCACATCAAAAGCTGAACAAACACTTGGAGCGCTGCAACGTCTGATTTAAATATCCATCCTTTGACAATTTGCCTAATTTCTTTACAGCCTCATCCACACAGTGGCTATTTCGGAAGGGAGTTGAAAATGTGGTTTCTCGAAAATGAAGGCAAAATGCTTTCCAGTGCTGCTGTAGAGATCTTTCATCACACAAAATCTCGTCGCCACTGATCGTCGGAATAGACAGTCTATTGAGCATTTTAAAGCGTCTGTTTATATAATGTGCAGGAAGATCTAAAAAAATAATTATCTCTATAGATAGGCATATTTCTTCTGAGACATGTATGTCTGTGTACTGTGCATATTTACATAATTGTAATGTGCCCATTTTTCAACAAAGTGTCAATCAGCCTCATTCTGGTGCATGGCAACATGCGCAGTTTTATACTTGAACACTTGACTGCTATAGGCTGCGGGACTTGTGATCGTTGATCGGTTCATGAGCTGTGAATAAGTGTGATCTCAACTGAGGGACATGATGTTGCACAGTTTTTACGCATCTGTCTTGCAGTGTTAGGAACAAAGTAACGAACGAAGATGAATTTCATTTCGTCGCAGTTACATATCAGTATGAGACTGAAATGACACTTTAATTTGCCGATTAATTTGTTTTAATTGGATCTATTATCATTTCCTAATCGCAGCGCATCTACTTATCAGCAATTCCGTTTCAGTTCTGATGTTGTAGTGGGTCATCAAACTTTCGCTTATTGAAGAATGTGTCAAATGTATGTGAGATAGTTGTAGATATCATTTACATATTTACATAAATATGAGGGTTGTACAATAATAAAAATAAATAAGGTATCTATCAATATGCGTTATCGCGCTAACTGATAAGTTACCTAACAAAGTATTGGCAATAGCCGATAATTTATTTTCAATTAGTATTTCTTGAGCCTAGTGATTTTTGAAGATTAATACGTTGTAAATGCACTTGCAAGTGTAGTGAGTAATTAAATGTTATTTCATTTCAAATATGGCCTATTAAGCCAATGCTGTAAATAAAATTCGAAAAACAATTGAAATGACCAGAGATCATAGTTATTAACCGGATATCAGGATCATGAAAAATGTTTACTGTGCCAAACCCTACGTACATCCAATATCGATTATGTAGTGAACTTTTCAAAGAAGTAGAAAGTCACTGAATTTAACGGCATGACATCAAAAATTCAAGTAGTCATCAGACTCATTGGTGTCGGATTTAGGCGTTTTTGTGTTTTAGTTTAATTATAATTAATCTTTGATGCTTTTTAACCTGCTATGCTATTCGTAAAAACATGTTATTAAAGCAAGGCATGCTTTTTGAACCCCAGTCCAGAACTATGACAACGTTCATAGACAGCGTTCATTTCAGGAGACAGTCAGATTACCCCCTGCCTCTAGAAGTTGTTGCCAGTCATGGCTGAGCTTAAGATTAGCTACTGATATTCATTAAAATTGAGTCAGACATGGGCGTCCGCTACAAGACTAGACCGTAGACTACAAGATGCTATTATTAGGAAGATGGTCATATATCGTACTCAGTCACTCATGAGTTTCACAAAATGGGTTCTAGCTTCATAGAAAAGGATCAAATCGAGCAAAAAATACGATTACAATATGGAAACAGCTTGTTTTTGCAACCTAAGTTGAGGTAGCTATTTAAATTACAGATTCACCGAAGGTCTCTATTTCTTTCACCAGTATGTTCCATCTGCCCAGCATGTTGTGAGCAACTCTCTAAGCTGGTCCAATTTATTGACTACCTACAACGTGATACGGACCGGGTCGCATAAGATGTCAGTCTGTGGCATGTGACGCATCAAAATTTATCCACGTTTTACATGCCATTTTAGTATGAACCCCCCCCCAAAAAATCTACTTATGAAAACAAATACTCTTTTTTGCATTGACGGTTGAAATAAGTCGCTAAATTTAATTTAATTGTTCGTTAAGGTCATGGCAGTTACAAAATGCAAAATACATAAAACAATAAAAGAGAAAAATAAACCTTGCTATACTCGCAAGCATATGAAGCGAACGCCTATCTTCCATGTGGCCGTTTTTTTTACCCCACCCTCATTCTGCAGAATGTTTGGCAAGAAGGCAGAATGTACTACGTATTTCAAGAGTCTGAGGTTTGATCCGACCAAGTTTTGAACCCAGGTCTCCCGGAGGCAGAGCGAACACTCCACCACAAGGCCACAAAGCCAGTCGAACATTGTGGAATGTAAATTCTGTTTATATGTCCAATTCACCTTAGTGCCAAATGAACTGTCTGTGAGGTGGCCTCTGAGATTATAGGAGACATCAGGTGTTTTGAATTATGTTCATTGTAGTAGTGGCAATGTCGCCTAATAGGTCGGTCATGGCACGACCGGACATGATTACACCACAGACACAGAAACTAGGAGTTCTTTCCAAACGATGTATCATCGATCATTCCGAATCAAAGCAGAGAGAGGGAGAATTAGAACTAAACTGACGAAGCTGGCTCAGGTTTCGTTACTGAAGTTACGAATCATCATACTGATCATGCGATAACATTTAAAAATATCTAGTCAAATTTTAAGCTTGCTTCTAAAAGTCACAACTTTATTAGGTCACATGCGTGCACCGTGCAGCTTAAAATTAATTATGTTAAGTAATCTATTTCTATTCTTTTTCATAAATTCTACTAGCTCTGTTAAAAGAAATGAAGTTTCAACTAACTATACTGCATTTAGCAGTTCCAACCAAACTCGAAATTGACGAACCTTCTCAGATTTTTACAATGAAAATGAAATAATTAATTTCCAAGAAAGATCGCTGAAACCGGCAAATCATATACCTCCTTTTATACTTGTCTTTAGAAAGTGTCTAAAGTCTTCCTTTGTCTAAGTGATGCAGATGAGTAGTGCATTGTGATCGACAAATTGCAGTGGGTAATAATAGGTCACTTAAATCGACCTGACCATAATGAGTCACTTAAAACACATTGACCTCATTATCAATTGGGAACTTTTCGCGACGAACGGGTCGATGTGAACATGGATGATACTCTCAGTGTGGTCATGAAGAGAAGCAAGCTACCAAAGTTAGTTCATTTATGACCTGAATCGAATGAACCTCAGCAATGAATAGCAAGCGAAACATAACAAACTAGTGACTAGGGATTTAAGAACATCGACAATCACATTCACGAGATTAGAAACCCCTACCGGAAACGAACATTTATCAAAAAACGTTCTTCATGACTTAATTAATAGCAAAAATTATTCTATAATAATATCTTCGTGTAATATCTTTGAAAACATTTTTAATATTTTTTCTATGCAGCCTGGTGCGAGCATGAAGACGATGTTTCTTTCTTTCTCTAAATCATGCGCGGGCATCATTATTGCTTCACTTGTTCCAACCCCTTGTCCTCTTCAGTCATCATGATAGTACTTGCTGTATGAATCTCAGCTGGTTAGGACACGGATGTGAGTTGACACCCGGCTTCGGAAGTGAGAGCTACAAGGATGGATGTGCGATAGCGTTTGGATAGAAAGTTTGGTAGAAAATTGATGACGACGTTTCGAAGCGCGTGTACACACAGCTTGTCGGCTGAGATTATCGAGTGTCTGTTCGAGTTCACATTGATGCTGAGGAAAATATGTTGAATTAGATGATGAGACGAGTGGAATAGTCTGTGATTGGAAATTTCGATATTAAATCCTGCTGAGGATGACACGACTGGAATTATGGATTTGACGATCGAATTTGAATAATGTCTGGAATTCAAATTTCGAACGAGATGTTAAGTGGAGTGCTGGATGATGAAGCTTGAATTAGGTAATTTGATCGTTTTTAGTGTATTATGGTTCATTCCGCTTAATGTGGACAGTCTTCTTATGGATAGAAATGTCAGTTCTCCTCTATTAATCGCGATTTTACTACGGAAAAATCTTCGTAAAATTGGACATGTCTCCTCTTTAACTGGACTATCATGATCTAGGGTGGGGCCCGCAGCTAGCGGACATGTCCGCAAGTTTGCCATTGCCCGCAGCGCTGTCCGCATTGCTCGCAGTTCATTTATTGCTCCTGAGCTTAGTATGTCAAGCTTCTAGTCAACATTGGTTTTTTCGAGAAACGTGGAGGCTGGTAATGCGGGATGTTCTCACATCTGACATCGCGAAATAATGCAAGCTGCAATATCGGGAAATTCGTTGTCGTTGTCCCGCGATGACAGTGCGAAACATAAGTTGACGTCAAACGTTACACGTCACCCACGTCAAACCCAATCAAACTAGAGGATTTGAAAATCCTTCTGCCGTGATGGTTAGCCTATAACACGTCTTGAGCCCATGTCATGTATGCCGCCATGAATCCCTGCTGGCATATCCACTGACCGGTATGAATGCGCAGATTAAGCCATTATTGTACATGCCCGTGCCCGCAGGCGAATGTCCGCTGCCCGCAAAAATCGAGATCCGCAGCGGGCCACACCCGAGAGCATCTGGAATACTCAACACTCCACACAATCAGACAATGCTGCTTCTGGGAGATTAAGAACCCGGCGCACTAGAATCCATGGAATCTGCAGCATCTATAATAAGGTTTGAGCTTCATCAAGGCAACCGATAAGATTCAGTGCTAGACAGTTGATTCCCGTGTATGCTGTACGCAATCTCTCAATGAAGCAATCGAAAGTTTGGTTCGAAGTTAGTTTTGACCCTTTCCATTTCAAGTACAGTGTAATCCGGATAAGCGGGAGAAAAATCAGGAAACGATTCCATCACATAGAAATTCCTCCGGTTAAGCGGGACACTTTTCACAGTCACTCCGCTTAAGCGGGACACTTTTTTTACAGCAAAAAATTTTTTTTACTGTCGATTTGCATTTCTCCAGGGTACTTGTCTCGAGAAGAATTTTCTTGCATACAGAATCGTGTGACGACTGATTTAACTGGTTAACTTGACAGTCAATCAGGGAACAGCAAATTCCCATAACCGCTTCTGATTGATCGTTTACGCTGGCTGATTGCCATGAAACAGATGCTTGCTCACAGCTCACGGACTGAATGCACAATTGTACATGTAGGTAGATGGTTAATAGACCTAGAATAGACCACACACTGTGTAGCCTATACTTGTCGCTGAAATATCAGTGCAATGCAGCAAATTAACTTGTGTGCGTTGCAGTGCATTTAGTATATCAAGATCTTTACGTCGCACTTATACATTCTTGCTTGATTAGCTGCATCACAGAATTGAAATAACATCCTGGCCTAGGTTTTATGAATAAATCTACTATAGAACCAATATTACACAAAAACAATGCGTGGATATCATTTTGCTATAAATGCACTAAAAACCTAAGCTGAAATGACTTATTTTATGATAATATGTGCAATTCTGCTTAAGCGGGAACTCCGGATAAGCGGGAGACATATCCTACTCCAAAACTGTCTGGCTTATCCGGATTACACTGTATTATCTTCTACAATACCGTCGGACCATGTACCACAACAATCTCCTAGTCAGACATTTCTTTACATTTGCCTCAGTGATGATTCAAAATAAGTTTGTTTTGATATTTGCGGACCACGTTTTCATATCAATTCTGGAGACGTAAGTCCGTCGTTAATCAGGACAAATGGCAATTCTCCGAAGTGCCCTGATCAAGCGGAGTGCATTGAACTGTATGATTGATTTAATTAAAGATTGTTGCAATTTGATGTGATTTAAAACTTAGTACTCGTAGTTCATTACTGGGCTTGGGCGCGGATGTTATTTTACTCACAATTCGCTCGAATACTTGCCGCTCCAATGCGCGTTCGAATATTGATATTAGAGCATGAGTCAAACTTTACTTTCAATTTTATCATTCCTAGCCATATTCTTTTCACTATTAATTGCACTTCACTAAGGTTTCGTTTTGATAAGTACAGTGTGCAGGAAAGGTATACATCTTTGCAAGCAAGCATCTGTGGTATTTACTCATTTTATTCATGAATCTGATATTCGATATAACTTATTATTCTACTGCAGATCCAAAATTTTCATGTAACTTTATTAAAAAAACTGAAAAGTTCGAGCAAAGGTCGGAGAACTTCTAAAAAAAGAGTTCGTAAACCAATTACAAGACAAAAGTTAATTGGAAATTACAAATAAAAAAGCTTATGAGGATGATTGGTCTATCTAGAAATAATTGATCCTAAAGCAGCAATGGATGAGTTTGCTTTGGAGAAGGAACTTGATGGCCTTCAATGTTGCATGTTTTTTTTATCAGTTGAATCAATTTATTTGACTAGAAGTAGTATTTTTCAACGTGATCAGTAAGGATATTCGCAATTATACGTAGGCATGCACATGAATATTTAAAACATTAATTTTCAAGTAACCAGTCAATTAAAAATTTAGATGTGTTTTCGACCGTCAACATATATTATGCATTCAACGAGAACTAGTGTAAGATGGCATTTCACTCCGTGCACCTTTATTTTGATAAAGTGCAATATATCCACTGATAGTTGATGAATTTTTTGAATCAGGAATTGTTATTTTTCGGCTAATTTTAATCTCAAAACCACCAGATAAATGTTTTGTCGATTCTCAATGTTATGATATTTTTGAATTGAAATTTGCAGAAGAACAGCACGTTGATTTCAAAAGCTGATGTTATTGATTTGCCATCTACAGTACAAATATAAGTGAACAAAGATAGCTTCGAAAACATATTGTCATTTTGTCGGACGCTCACCGACTTCGACGGTTTTACCGTCAAAAGGTTTTCTGTCCCTAATATAAACTCGCGTCTCACTAAGCTGTACAGTCATCTGATTACAATCTCATCTACTTAGAAAATGATGATATCTGAGCCTGACTATTCAGTGTCGCCATGTTGAATATTGCCGGTGCATACATTGATAAATAGTTAGTCTGTAAGTTCTACATCTAATGTTTTCATACAAATACATCCAATAAGCTTGTTATTTAATGTTAATCTCAATCGCACGTCTATTGTCACGATTCCAGATCAAGCAGGACAAAAAATAAATACAACTTTGAAACAATAAAATTGGAATTTAAGATTCGTGCTTATTCTGTAGCGTCGAGTTATTCTTCTGCATCATTAGTTTGTTTGCGTGGGTTGTCACTTTTATAGCAGTTTTTATCGTAGTTATGTATTGCGTTCTTAAGTCAAGCTGTCTGGATGTTCAACTACTCATGAATGCTACTTGAGTTCTTCGATTTCAATATTCACTCATTTACTACAGAGGTGCTAGAGATGCTATTACCGAAATGATATCAATGAAATAGATTGGCGAATCCATGCCTGTCTGATCGAGCGTAACAAGTTATTACCGAGAATTTTCACCCTCAAGATTCATAACACTAGATAAGGAAAATGTCAACAGACTTAGACTATATGAGCAGTAAAGTATTTTTCAGAAGTTTCTAGCGTTGAACTTGTCAAATGCTATGGATCTAGTATATCTTATCCATAGACCCACGGGCGAACTCGCACATGTCTCTTCATAACTGTGTCGTCTTGCTCGACACGTCGCTTCACGTGCTTGTATTGCACTCCGTTTGAATTTTCAGTTTGAATCTTGGCAGATGTTGGCCTAAAGTTAATGTTCTCGATTACGACGGTATCACCCGAATATTTGATTTATTCTTCGATTATTCTCAACACATTTCTCCATAGAGCAGGTGTATAGTAGGTAGAATGCCAACTCAAAAATACCAGCATAAAGCGAACAATTTTTGATCTCTTTAAAACGATAAATTTTTGCAAATTGTTCCTGCGTTTGCATGCTAGCGATTTGGCACTTGATATTTGGATATTTAAGTAGTATGAACCATGGTATGAACCTTTTAAGATATCAAATTGAATGAAAATTTACTGATAATAAGCTTCATTAAGTTGAAGTTCAGTTGACCAACAACGTGTTTATGATATTTTGCTCTTTCAGTGTCACGAAATTAGTGACAAGCATTCTTATTAACAAGGCTGAGTCTTGCAGTAACAGTCACTAATTTTCAAGAATATTACCTCTCCAGATTGATTACTTTTCCATGGGTGGTGATTTCTCCAAAACAGTAGAAATTGCAAATTTCTCTTGTGGTACTGTGTAACAACAAGAATTCATCTCATACAATCGGAACTGCATTTTCTTTGGGATGTAATTAATACTAAGGTGTTACTCTACCTACTATACCTTATGCGTCTACCCATTCGAAAGGGTTGGCATCTGTTTGAGATTTTTCAATGCCACTGGGGGTCATTGACTCGCAAAAAGGCACCTATTCATTTCTCGTATTGTTTTCGACGTCAACCAATCGAGTCATTCCAGGTGAATTATTCTTTGATAGAAGTTGAACAATTTTCACCGATTCGCCGCTCCGATCCTCTTTCTTTCATATTCAAAGTTAGTTTAGATGTCATTCTCTATTTTGACACATTTCATTCCGATTTAGTTTCTGCATCGGAAATGTAATTGCGTCGAAGGATCAGAGGATAAAGTATTGAGTGAAAGAGATAAATGACCGCCGTTAGTTGTAAACATGAGTAAATGTCTCTAACAGGGAAAGAATAGGAAGGGGAACACAAGTAGTCGTGATTGGAATTGATTCGAGGTATACAGACGGGAATGACTCATCTTTCACCTCGTTATTTGATATTGATTTCAGGCAGTCGTCGAATGTTTGAGGACAATTTCGTTAATTTCTGCCTGTGATTGTACTGCTGTGTAAGGAGCGGATTGTAGCGATGTTGTTATGATTTCATCATGTTCTTCTCGAAGTAGAAAAAGGAAATGATAATAGGCGCTGACATTATAATTCGCACCGGGGTTTTGAGGAAATTTCCCCACCCCCTGAAAGACAACTTTTCACGGACATGGATGTATTTTTTGCGAATTCAAGGCTTATTTAGCAAATATATGTACATCATTAATGAATAAATATTTACATTATTAGTAAGGCTAAATTTCTATTCAAGTACTCTTGATAATAACAGACATATCCGTCGCAATTATTTTGCTATCAACATTGCACGTCGCCAAATAAAATTCTCTATGCAACTCGTGCAAAGATTGTTGTTTCATCATACCATTCGAGCTCACTATATTTACAGGACCCTCACCATTACTACATCATCCTACGCGATCGGGCAATTGAGATGTCGACGTGGAATTCTATAAAGAAGCAATCATGCATGCACTACTAGTTGCGTAGACAGCTTATCTTCGACTCATGGGTAGAAAGATTTTTCAAATGTTTAAAGCCAAAAATGCACGATTTTTGCTTTTCTAGCATTGTGTTTGTTTCCTCATTTTTCATCGTTTATTTTCAATTGAACGACTTAGTGCTTGTGTCGACAGCCTTAAAGGCTACTTTGAAATAGAGCATTTTCAATATCGAGAACCTACCCATAAGTTTGCAAAGTTGCATGTTTATAGCATTCTGCTTGTATATTTTGATAGCTACTCATTTCCTTGAAAGTATTTCAAACCTTCGCTTTCGCCTCTCTTGCAAACCAAGAATAGACAGTAGGATTGTTGGTTTACTTTTTCACAATCCCTGGTCAGAATTGACGATGGATTACAATGCAGTTTTGAAGGTTGGGCACCATCGAACCAGCTAGAGCAGGGACTCAATCTCCGACGTAGTTCCGCATGATGTTTGCAAAAAATGTTTCCCACTCCTCTTCAAATTATTTAGTCTACGGTTTTGCAATATTTTTGATTTCGGGCTGCCCAACTATTTTCTGGGATTTGATTATCCGTCATTTGAGGTAATTCCCTTCAAAGCGTCATTTTTTTCAATTTCTCATTTTTTCTGAAAAATATTTTCAAAAGTCAAAAATGATTGCCCATTATCAAAAATCCTTACCCATTATCAAAACCGCTCTAACGGAGAAGCTGATCTACCTCGAACTTGCCCTCATGTGTCTCTCCGATGCCATGTTTAAGTTCTAAGGCGTTCTCACTCATGAAGATCAAAGGCGCCCTCCTAAGGCTTCGGCTTTTCGTCATAAAGATCCAAGGCACTTTTCTGAGGCTTTAAGGTCCCATCATTAAGATCTAAGGCGTCCTCACGTAACTGTAAAATATGACCACTTGTGAACTTGAGCTCACTGTGAATTGATGATCTACGCTCAACAGTGAAATTAGCGCCCGTTTCATAGGGCTTTGGCACCCCTCAAATTTCCCATGAACGGCAATCACATCCCTGTGTTCTCCTATTCATTTTTCTTGTTGTTTTCCAATTCTACATGATGATGTGCACATTCCGTCTGTCCAGTGTTGTACTTCAGGCCTCCCAAAAAAACCTATAAAACCTATAAAACCTATAAAAACCTATTTTTTAAAAACTGACATATATTTTTAAAAAATAACCTATAAAACCTATATAAACCTATTTTTTCGGACTTCTTATGATTTTTGACTGAGATGATCACATTTCTTATGCTATTTTACATTTCACGTAAGTTTTCTTGATTATCGATAAGGAAAGCAATTTTTAATACAATCTGGTTTCAGATTGTGTGTTATTCGTCTTTTGAAGGTCGGTGATTGATTTTGTTCCTCGTGTGCCCAATGATCAGCAGTTATTACTCTTGAATGATTTTCGATTGGTTCAGTCTGGTTGTTGAACTGTTCGTATTGTTGTCAAACAGAAGGCCTTTTGATACATTATCTATATCCTTCTATGTGTGATTTGATAAAGTCTGTCTTGTTCCGCTTTCAAAACCAGAGTTATGTAAAAGAAAACTCAAAGAAGTTGAAATCAATCGATGTGTCACAGAACCATTTGGCTAATGAAGATATTGAAATCGGACATGCAGCCAGAGACGCGATTGAGAAGGTCGAATCGAAATCGAAGGATGAAGTCATGAAACAGATACTGTCGTTCTACCAAACTGCATCGCAGTACTTGATCGATAAACTTCCACATGATAACAAAATACTTTGAGCCCTCCGCGTACTACATCCAAAAGAACAATCCAACAAGAAAAGATGCCGCTATATCAAAATCATAGCAGCAGCGATGCCTCTTCTCAAAGATGACGACATCGTGAAAATCATCGACGAATGGAAATTGTACGGTGAAGAAAAAGTTAAGTCAGACATTCATGAAATCCGCATTGATGAATTCTGGTCTCAGATACTAGAACATGAATCAGTAAGTGGAAGAAAGAAATACCCGAATCTTTCCCGTGTCGTAAAAGCAGCTCTCACATTGCCTCACAGCAATGCCGACTCAGAAAGGGGACTTTCAGTTAATAAACGATTGCTTGGTACGGATAGAACAGCGCTTTCTGCAAAATCTGTAATCGGAATAAGAGCATGTAAAGACACTGTCCGATCATTTGATGGCATTACAAACGTTCCCATCACGAAAGACTTATCAGCGTGGCGAGGGCATCTTCGAAGGTGTATCAACAGGAATTGGAGGAAGAAAGGAAAAAGGCGGAAAAAACTTAAACAGGAAAAGAAAGAACACGAAGAAAAAGAAATTCAAGCAGAAAAGGAACACAATGAAAAAATAGAAAAAATGGACGCGCAAACATGTCTTATTGCGAAAGACGAAGAAAACATTAACGTTGAAACGTCGAGAGCCAATCTTCTATTAAAGGATGCACAAACCCGTCTCGATGAAAGAATAAAAAAGAATGATATGGATGGCATCAGTATAGCATCAGATCTTTTGCGATTGGCAAAAGAAAAAATCGAAACATCCGCAAAGAAGCAACTTGAATTACAGAATAAAAAGCGGCAGCTCATGACAACTTACCACGAAATGACAATAAAGAAAAAAAGACTGTAGTAACGAACTTCAACTCTGTTGATGAGAGATAGTTGACTGTAGTGATAGCAATTTGCTTGTCCTCATTTTTTGTATAGATTATTTAACTAGTGTCACATTTTCAGTTATTGAACTTTTTAACTTTTTAGTGGAAAGATTGGACATTTTTACAAGTGTTTGTTTTGAAGTTTTCTGTTCGGTAAAGCTGTAAGTAAATTTTGTACAAAACTTTACAATTCACGAAGTATTTTTCTTAATTTCCAAAGACTGCTTTCTCTAATAACCGAGAAGTTTGTAATTTTTTAAGAGTTTTTTTATAATGAATGTTAATATTTTATAGCTCCCTACATGTACAAAATATTCATAAAGTTAAATAGCACTTGAACGTATTAATGCATGTATTGGATGATAGTCGTTGACTTCAATTTTCAACGTATTTTACTTTGTCATTTACGTAATTTATCTACTTCTCATAATAAACCTACTTATTAATTGCAATCGAATTTACGTGAACGATCATATTAGTTTGGTTGGAGTTTCACATGTAATTGAACAAGATTGATGACATGATAAATTTAATTTCAATTAAACAATAATATGCCTATACATAATAAGATTATGAAAACCTATAAAAGCCTATATATTTTTTTGGGACCTATAATTTTAGCCTATATTCTCACTAAAATTCGTTGGGAGGCCTGTGTACTTATTTGGAAATGTTCCAACTCTGCTGTGCGTGATGTCGAATTTTAGATTGCTACATATATAACGTAGAGTGCATTCTGCAGTTAGATGATGGTTCTCAGCCTGAATGCGATGTTCTGTTTTTTCCATTTTTGGCATCATGTTTTTTCAATTAAATGAAAATGAGATTCCCAGATTTCATGTGGAAAAATGAAGTTCCATGTATTTATACCACAGTCAGGTATCACATTGGAATAGATATTGGTAAATGAAATTCATGAAGCTCTCAGACAGCTAATTATGTCGTCTTGTGCACTTTTGCAAGCTCAAGTTCTTGCTAACGGCCTACTCCTTGGAAGAGTAGCATTCCACTTACGAATGAAGGGAAGAGGGCGGAGCATGAACGTTTTAGGGCGTAGCTCATGCGAAGAGACTGGTTGGCATCATCACATCTCTTAAATTACGTAGTTTCTTTCGAGACCTACATGTATAATGTTATGTATAAATCTGCATGTAGTTCGCCATCTTGTGACGTTTCGTGCTTTGATGAATGATTACTAGCCCTTCGAACTAGTAGTTTAAAAAGTAGTATATTTATGAATATTGATAGAACTTTAACTTTTTGATTAGGGGAAATTTAAAGAAGAGCTGCTTAGAATTCCATAATCATCCATGCAGCTGATATGGGTCATATACCAGCGAAATAAAATGACCAGGCGCGTGTAAAAATGACATGAAAATGGCAAAATAGTCTGTTTTGAGGTAGTACTTGTGAATTTGAATAAATGTTTGTTGGATATTGGATATTTGCAATATTTTATAGTCCTAGCTACAATACAAAAGCACGTTGTGGTTAAAGCAACGTACTCGCAGTGCGATGTTTTTCAGCAGAATTCGAGCATTTGATAGCCTTGCTAAAACTTGATTGCTACAGTATGTATAAAGTACAATTCTCAAACGTGAACCAAATGTGCAACAATCTGTAACCTGTCTCGATAAAGGCAACCGTGGAAACGTCAAGTTTTATTTTATTTGTACACACCACGTTTTGACTATGAATTAAACGGTCGTGAAAAATATCTTCTTGTTCTCTTTAAATGCACATGGTTATCTTTTGAGAGTTAGTGATAACATTTTCAACGTGAGATAAGGTGCATCGTGACTCCATTCAAAATCGCCCGGTTCACAGCACACGAGTCACCAACTGACCCATGACCCGTCTGAACTGGCCGGAAAATCTCAGATGAGTGACCCCCGTGGACTGTGAGCCGCAGACCCATTTTCATGTGTCCTTACTATCAGTTTTTTAAATTGTGTTGTGATATTTAAAATGGTTTTACCTACCTGCATTGCTTTGTAATTGAACAATGACGCATATGCATGCAATCCGTGATGAGAGGGCTCATTGTTGGCTTGCGTTATACTGCTCCATTTCAGCCGACATCGCTGACCTATCTGTTGTCTGTTCCTTCTGTACAGTTGCTTTCCAAGTAATTGTTATCTACTTCAATTTCGGCAATTTTCTCAATGAAATTTTCAGTTGGTGTCATTTTGTGAAACTTACTATGGTCAGTAGGAGACTTGCTTAGTACCGTGGTCGAGTTGAGAACGGTTTATTTTCCAGTGAAGCTTTCGTCTAACAATCCTCTTTCCAGCTGTCGTATTCACCCGATTAACCCGCGTGATTGTTTCTAGAATGATGTTTCTTGTTCATCTATTTAGTGAGCAATGTTCTCGACACACGACCTGCAGTGTTTTATTAGTAAAGCATGCCTCTATGCGCATCTGGCTACGACAAAGTAAGACCTGCTGTTAGCATTGGTCAAAATTAAGTTGCTAAAAATTTCATGTTACAGAACTTTGTAATTTTGATGCTTTCGATTCGCATGCATCATAACTGAAGTTTGAAAATTGAATCAGCAGCAGTTGAAAATAAAACAAGTGCTTAATCATTAGAAAGAATTTTTACGCAATCATTCAGATCACAAGAAAGAAATTCAAGGATTGCAAGCATTGAAGATTAACATGATTTCAAATGATTGAAACTATTCTCCCCTGGGGAATCCCGTCAAAACAATGTGTTAGTCAAATCAGATTGTATTACGAGATCTTTCAAACTTACACAGTTCTGTGTTCATCGTCAGGCAGGAATTATGAACATTGAAGCGTAATAGAAGGTTCACAGAATTCACATTTTTGGAAACTGAATATTGTTGCGGTATCATTCAAATATCATCTTTTTCACTCATCCTTCCTTTCTCCACCCCTTGGTGCGAAGGCATGCTATAACTGGTGAGGTAGGGTAAGGGAAGTTTTCACAATTCAGGCACTCGCAATGCTCACCAATTAGAGGTTGCGTAACCTCTATCACAATGGTTCCCAACATTTTCATGCTGTGTACCTCAAAATAGAAAATCATAGGATTTTTCATTATTCCGCGCACCCTCACCTACACATATAAGCACAATTCACCTACACATATAGCTAGAATTCAATTATATTAAAATTTAATTACGCATATAAATATACGAAATTCGCAATTTAATTACACAAAAATTTAACTAGGCGTAACTGATAAGCGCTTGTATAACAACACAAACGCAGCGAAAGTCATGCTCCAACATCAAACGAGCTCTTTGTTTGCTTCTAATCATTACTATGGTGGAGAATCCGGATTCACAAAAGTATGTGGTCGAGTTGGTGGTTGCTAATTAGCAACGGTTGCTTCAAGGCCAGATGATGACAATCCAATGCGGAATGCGCACTAAGTTAACAGTTCAACTGACCCATGAACATGAAAGTTATCGAAGTAAAAATGAATTATAACAAATCTCCCATATTCTGCGTACCCCTCAAAATTCCTTCGCGTACCACAGATTGGAAACCCCTGCTCTATTATGAATAGCTATGGTATTTCCAGAGGAACTAGCTTGAACTCTGGATCGGATCTTCCGTACCTCTATACCCGTGTGCAGCCCTTTACTATCTGAACTATTCTGTAACCTAGTCTAACACGTCAAATTTGGGTGACAAAACATAAACCAAGAGCATCAGATTTACAGTTTGTATTTGCTTGAAATGCGTCCGGATATTTTTTGTACAATGTGTCGGTATACTTATTTAAAGTACTTCGCTGGGAGGCATTAAATTCCATTGCGTAAATCGTTATTCTCAAAATGTTCGGTAAACACATTCTCTAACGTTTTCCTACATAATCTTTGACATGGTTGAGTACATGTTGCATGGAGCGTAAATAACAGGGTTGCAACCGGTCAAAATGTTAGATATTTCTAAAAGGTTGATCGTTTTATATTCTAAATTGACCGATATTGCTTAGCAATTAGTTTACGATTGGTAGAAATTTCATTCGAGTAACCAATCAAGCAATTTTCGTACCTCAAAGGAAATATCGCACTAGTTATGTTTAAACTGTGTAAGATTTAGAGTTATCAATAATTGATTATTATATGTGAATGATGGTTAGCAATCATCAAGCTATCACTCATCAGCGTCATCTAACATGCACAATGCATACATTGTAGACACTACATATACATGTTTATGTTTGTTTTCAAATTATCCTAACAAGTGCAACATTACAAGTATTTAATAGCGAAATTCCATTATTATGAGATGAAAACATTGTAATTTCACATCATACTCAGCCGTGAATGGTCCCTGAGTCTAAACATGATTTATGTAGATCAGTCCCATAAACATGCATGTAGCCTATGTGAAGAATTATCTATCGGCTAACCGTTAGAATAGTTATTTACGCAATTAGTGCATGATTGCTTCTTAATAGCATTCCACTAGTTGCCGCATTGGCGTCGCTAGGAATCTCAGGTTGGGGGGGGGGGGCAAGGATATTCATCAAAACGTCAGTCGGCCTATTGGCAAGTAGCTAAGTGTAGTAATGAAAACATAAGGCATTTTTATTCGCAGAAAAGAGTTATATCAAATTATTCAACCCTTATATATAATAATATAAATTAATAATAATAATATAATACAATAAAAACCGTGATATATATATATATATATATATATATATATATGAAAATCATTGCTATATGACAATACTGACATTTGAGAAACAACTGTTGACACAAGAGAAACAACTGAGAATTATTTGACGAAGCACAAGGGAGTTTTGACGGAGCAGAAGTGTGTGAGTTGGTTGGTTTATTTCTCCTATCTGAGTTGACAAACAAATTTGGAATTCATAATATTGGACTTTACCGAGACGATGGACTAGCAATTGTGAAGAATGCATCAGGTCCTGAAGGCGATCGAGCAAGGAAAGATATAATCGAAATATTCAAGAAGTACAATTTGAAAATCACAGTTGAATGCAATATCAAAGCAACAGAATTTCAGGACATTCATTTCGACCTAACCACAGGAAAATTCAGACCTTTTGCAAAACCAAATAATACAACGATGTATGTGAATAAAAACTCAAATCACCCACCAACGATTCTAAACAATCTGCCAAAAATGATCGAAAAGCGGCTAACAGTCTTTTCATCTGATAAAACTGAATTTAACAAAGTAAAAAAACATTACCAACATGCTCTGAAAAATAGTGGTCATGATAGCACACTGAGATATAGCCAAAATGACAATATAAGAAGAAAACGAACAAGGAAAATAATATGGTTTAATCCTCCTTACAGCCAAAACGTCAAAACAAACATTGGACGAAAATTCCTTCAGCTTATCGATAGCCATTTTCCAAGATGTCATCGTTACCGAAAACTATTTAATCGAAACACAATCAAGGTCAGTTACAGTTGTATGCCAAACATGGGCCAATTGATCAAACAACACAACAATAAACTCCTGACTTCAAAAGAAAACGAAAATCAACATTTGAGAAAATGCAACTGCCGAAATAAGACTGCTTGCCCAATGAATGGAGAATGCTTGCAAAAGTGCATCGTTTTTCAAGCTACGGTCACAAGTGAAATGATGAATGAAGCTTTTACGTCACTACTCTCCATACTAGGGGCTTGGACGGTGCTGACATAGTCAGACTTATGGAGCGTTGTAGCACTTTTAGTCCGGATGTCCTTCCTGCCGACTTCCAATGACACTTTCGGGGCTCGACCTCTGGATCAAAAGATCGCTAGTCCAAGCACTTAACCACTGTGCCACGGAGACCACAAGTGAACGGTGCCACGGTCACAAGTGAAAATGAAACGAAAACATATATTGGCCAAACAGAAGATGAGCTCAAGTCACGATTCAATAATCACAAAAATCTTTCTCAAATTATCAATATATGAATGAAACAACACTGTCGAAGCACATCTGGTTCCTGAAAGAAAATGATAAATCCTTTACAGTCAAATGGGAAATATTGGAACAATCAAAGAAGTATAAAAGTGGTACACGAGTTTGTTGACTATGTCAAGCAGAAAAATATCACATACTAACAAAATACAACAGCAACATGTTAGACAAAAGGAATGAAATAATATCAACCTGCAGACATAGGAAAAAGTTCCAACTTTCTTCCATCAAGTAAAAATTCTATGTTGGCCTACCTAAGATATTTTCTACATAACTTAACTTCTATGAATTTCCTGCAGTAAGACTTCTACTAAAGTGACTTTAAAATTTAAAATTATAACATTTCCTTTGTTAACTCGTATGATGATCGGTTCGCCGTGAAACTAAAAGTACTTATAGTTACGAAAGAAGGTCTTTTCCAAACTTATTATTATTAATAGGCTCTATTCGCAGGATATTGAGCACTCTAAAAATAATTTGATGGTAGTGTTCGATAAATAGTGATTCAAGTCTTTGATTCTGTTTTTAAACTCTTTACTGCCTTCAGCAATGAACGGAACGGACCAATATAAAATGGCTTTCTTATCATCATTTTTCACAATCGATTGCTGGCTTTGAAAAATCTTCTGTTCTACTTTTGATTTTGTTTCATTTATAAGATGATCTGGGAAGCCGTTTTGTTTAAATATTTCAGTTATCTTTTTTACAGCATTATCGTACAAAGAACGATCAGAGCAAATACGATGAGCCCTGTAAAAGAGGGATCTCATAGCAGCTAATTTATACTGCTTGGGGGCATATGCGTGGAAATGTATATAAACTCCTGTATTGGTAGTTTTCAAATGAAAGTCAATTTTGAAATGAAAGTCAAACCGGTTTTCAAAACCTCCAAAATGAGTGATTATTTTCCTAACAAAGATAAGATTGCCAGCGGTCTGAAATCGAATGTTGTTTACAAATACTTTTGTGACCGTTGCAATATGCGGCACATCGGCGCTACAAAACGCCATCTTGATACTCGCATCGCTGAGCATCTTAAAGGTTACCCTGTCTTGACAGAAATTTCTATGCATGAACACAGTCCTGAGAAAACGAACTTTAAAGTCATAGGTCGGTACAAGTTGCCCTTTATTCTGGAATCTATTTTTAAATCAAGCAAGATGTGAAATGCCTGTCCAACGAACGGAACGGATCTCACCCTCTCTACCTCGGATTGTCTGACTAGCAATTGTTAATTTTATTCAATTTCCATGCTTTAGTGATTTCATATATAAGGCGAATTTTACTTTATTTTAACGATTTGTCCGCTGATGATGGTGTAATGAACACTGAAACATGTCCGGTTGAGAAAAGACAATTTGTTTTTTATCATGAAATCAACACTGGGTTCACTATGCGTCAACGTATTACGGTCAACCTTAGGCCCAGAAAAGGATCCACTCGTCAAAGATGGAGTGAAATTAGCCGACAAAAAGGTTCGAGCAGAGCTTCGACTTAAATTTCTTCGAGATTGCTACAGTGACCATCTCATCCCCAGATTCCTTCAGTTGAAAGTTCCAAAGACACTGCAGAATTCAAAACAAGGAATTCGGAAGGCTCAGAGATCTGCTTTGAAGCAACAGATTGGTGAGGCTACACGTGACTGAAACTTAAAGCTTCTCATTTAGCTGATTTTACTAATTCTTTTGATTCTAATCTCAAACCAATTTTGAAATCAATCCATTGAGCAAAAGTCTAGCAAAACGGTCAAAACCATTCAAAATGTTCATGCTAAGAAGTTGTCTTCCCTCCGGGTCAAACAGAAACCCGTGATCAGTCCTCGATATAAGCAAGATAATGACCCTTGTGTCATCAATATCTCTTCAGTTCCTTTGTCAAGAGAAGAAATGGATTTGCTTTCTCTTGGCTTTTCTATGTGTTTCCCTCATAATAAGATTAGATTAAATGAAGAAAAGGCAGAGGCTGAATTTCTGATTTCACGTCTGAAATCTTGTTGAGAATGAGGCTAATGTCAATAACGATTTCATTGGTAAAATGAGGAACGCATTTAAAAGTTATTTCAGTAAGCATAAAGTTTCCAAAGAGTGGTCAAGCAAAATAAAATCTTTACGAAATTTGTCAAAGAGAAAAAAGCTGATGATTTCAAGATTTGATAAAGGAAACGGTATCCTGATCGAGGATAAAGAGTCCTACATTCAGAAAATGCGAAGTATCCTTGATAACAAGGATAAGTTCAAACCTCATACAATTGATAAACGCTCTAAAAAGAATCCATTTATCCTTGAGGAAGATCGCTTCAACCGTAAACTCCAGCAATTGAAATCTAAGGGTTTGATAAACGATGACATTTTCCAGGTGGTTAGGTCTGTTGGATCACAGCCAGCTCGTCTTTATGCCTGCCCAAGGTTCATAAGAGTAACTCTGATCCTCCATACCGACCCATTCTGAACATGAAAAATTCCTATCTACCAACCTTGCAAAGTGGCTTGATCAATTACTGAAACCTCAAATCCCAAAAACCTTTTCTTTGAAAGACACTTTCAAATTTGTTGACCAGCTGAAAAATCTTGATGTTTCTGATCAGTCGTATAAAATGTATAGTTTCGATGTTGTCAATCTCTTCACCAGTATTCCTTTGAAGAGGACCATCAGACACATTGTCTCAATGATTGATTTCAGCAAATTACCTATAAACTCGACTGCATTATCGAGTTTATTAGAACTGGCTTGCGAAAATATTTTGTTCTCATTCAATGATAATTTGTATTACCAAATCAACGGCATGTCCATGGGGTCCAGTTTAGGACCTACCATGGCAGCCTTCGCTATGGATCTTCTTGAAAGCCAATTTCCTAAGTACGACGGCAATCAGCCATTTTTCTATCGTCGCTATGTAGACGATTGTTTTTCTCTTTTTCGTAACGATAATGAAGCAGAAAATTTTTTGAATTTTCTGAATTCCCTAGATGATGATTTGAAATTTACGATGGAAAAAAGTGTCAACGATTCTTTGGTTTTTCTTGACACTGATATAACGTTGAAATCAGAGCAATTCAAAATTGACTTTCATTTGAAAACTACCAATACAGGAGTTTATATACATTTCCACGCATATGCCCCCAAGCAGTATAAATTAGCTGCTATGAGATCCCTCTTTTACAGGGCTCATCGTATTTTGCTCTGATCGTTCTTTGTACGATAATGCTGTAAAAAAGATAACTGAAATATTTAAACAACACGGCTTCCCAGATCCTCTTATAAATGAAACAAAATCAAAAGTAGAACAGAAGATTTTTCAAAGCCAGCAATCGATTGTGAAAAATGATAAGAAAGCCATTTTATATTGGTCCGTTCCGTTCATTGCTGAAGGCAGTAAAGAGTTTAAAAACAGAATCAAAGACTTGAATCACTATTTATCGAACACTACCATCAAACCACCATCAAACCGTTTTCAAAACCTCCAAAATGAGTGATTATTTTCCTAACAAAGATAAGATTGCCAGCGGTCTGAAATCGAAAGTTGTTTACAAATACTTTTGTGACCGTTGCAATATGCGGCACATCGGCGCTACAAAACGCCATCTTGATACTACCGCATCGCTGAGCATCTTAAAGGTTACCCTGTCTTGACAGAAATTTCTATGCATGAACACAGTCCTGAGAAAACGAACTTTAAAGTCATAGGTCGGTACACATACAGTCCCTTTATTCTGGAATCTATTTTTAATCAAGCAAGATGTGAAATGCCTGTCCCAACGAAATGGAACGGGAATCTCTCACCCTCTCTACCTCGATTGTCTGACTGACAATTGATTAATTTTATTCAATTTCCATGCTTTAGTGATTTCATATATAAGGCGAATTTTCTACTTTATTTTAACGATTTGTCCGCTGATGAGATGGTGCGTAATGAACACTGAAACATGTCCGGTTGAGAAAAGACAATTTGTTTTTCTTTATCATGAAATCAACACTGACGTTATCTATGCGTCAATAATATATATATTATTATATACTATATATATATATATATAAGTAATATAAATATTTTTATTATTATATATATTATATACTATATATAATATATTATATACTATTAGTATATTATATATATATAAATATTATTATTATATATATTATAATATATTATTATTAGATATATTATATATTATATATAATTATAATAATATATAGATATATATATTGGTGGTTATCTATCTGTTGAGATTTGATAAATTTTAGTCAATTGCCAGGTTTTACTTGTCTAAATGTGTATAGATATATATACTAGGACTAACTATGTACCTCATATATAACCTTATAAAGTTTGTACTGTATTAGTTACACATATTGATAATCCAGAAAACGTTTTAAGTTGAACTAGATAAGACTTTTTACTTTGGAAGTAATCAATTTACATCCAACCACCTCATACAACTTATGGTAACCAGAAGGATAAATCTTATCCAAATTTCAGTCGTCTATCACATTTGCCAGCAAAACGGAAACTAATAGACTGTGTCACCGTCGAAATTGATCAAGATGTCTTTTTCCACAGCTGCAAAAAGAAGAGCTTCTAAACGCTTCACTTGCCCCATTGTTGACCTAAGTTTAGTGAGTTTAATTTGTGGCAAGCCGTGAAAATCCTCTTTCAACAGAGGCTGTTGTTTATTACTGGCAAAGTCAACAGACCTGGTACAAATATCGTAAACTGGGAGAAATGTTGAAGGCACTCTATATGACTATAAGAAAAGCAAAATGAGGTTCTGTCTAGTTGGTAGTAGGCATGTTCCTACAAATAAAACGCCATTTGGGACAACACATGTGTAGTGTGGTAGAGGTAGCTTGAAGTGATCGACCGTCGACAAACACGCTCACGCAATGACTACATAGCTGTCGTCGCGAGCCACGAATAACAGAAAGGGAAGTGATGACATCGTCTACTGCTACCCAAAGGGTTGGGGGGCAACTGCCCCCGTTGCCCCCCACGTGGCGACGCTAGTGCTAGTTGGACATCTTAAAATCTAGCTGGTTCGAATGCTATGAAGCATATCTCATGCACGAGTTGCGAGTAGATTTAAATTTAAACTTTATTGTGGCGACGTGCTATTGATGATCGAAGGAACATGTTGTATTGACATGTCTATGATTATCAATACTATTTAAAAAGAATTTTAGCTCTTGACCAAACTCTGTAAATATCTATTCACAGATCTAGTCTAGCAATAAACCAGGTAACAAGGGCACTTCATAATTGGTATAGATTACGCTCCTTCCAGAGCAAATGTATTATCTCCCACTCGGGCAATAAGTCTGCTTAACAGGTCAAATAAAGCGATAGAGGAATAATCCTACATTACATGCACGGAGATAAATAAAATTTTTAACCGCCTCCATCCCTGGTGATTACAAGTTATCTATAAAACGGTGAGAGTTTTTTGTGAAATTTCATGAAATTTAGTTACGTAAAATCTATAAATAAATAATTTCAAGGTAATATTATCTTGAAAGTCGTCCCTTCTTTTTGTTCCTGTTCCTGTCATTAGGTCCGATAATATGGTAAGCATTGGTTGCCATGGTCGACGGTTTTGAATTGGGAAAGAGATTTTTGGGAGTATGGAAATTGGAGGTTGACATCTATAACACCGTCAAAACAAATGTTTCCCCAACGTATGTGCGCGTGATGTTGATCGCACTGTTTCCCTAATTACTCTGTTCGTCTGATAATAATTTTTATTTACAACAACACACATCTTCCCAAAATGGTTTCAAGAAAGGCGTGAATATTCACGATCGAGTGTTATCATGATTAATGACAGCTATATTGGGAGGAGACTTTTTACGCAGGAATAAGTTTAATGATAATAAAAAATATATGTCCATGCGTCTTCTTTTACAAAGTATGAGAATTCGCGCACATAAACATTGTAGAATATGGCACATTCAGTGATCTGTAGGTACATATCAGGGTTTGAACCGTTACCGCGCTTGACGCGGTTGGTTTTGTGTCGAAAATCAGTCGGCAGCAATTATTAAGATCGATCGATCAGACAAGAATAGCAATTTATCCCACAATTCTATCTATGGCTTACGTAAACTTATTTAAAATGTCCCCGATAGATGGTCCGTGGCAACATTTCTAAAATCGACACTAAGATTGTTTAAAGAATATGATCAATACTCAAAGTAATATTCGTGATCTTGTCAGCTCTACAATGCTTACGCATCCCAAAATTCATGTCTGATTCATTCTTAATATGCCTAATTCACTCATTTAAAGAAAAACACATGATTGAGATACTACTCGTCGCTTAATAAAAAAATTAGAACATATATACCTTGGCTCATTTTTTTCCTGAGCTGGGAATAGAATTGTGAGAAACCCAAAGTTGGTGCTACTAGTAAGTTGCATTATTTTAATAGACAATTGTTATAAGAATAAATCAAATAATTTCAAAAACCAATTTAGTTTTTAAAAGATAACGCAAAATATTCAAATGAAGTAGATTCAATGAATAGAATAGGTAGCATATAACCACCTAAGGAAAAATACTGAAAAACTTATTGACATCACAAATTTCAAGAAGGTCGAGGCCAAGGACCTGTCAGACTACAAACCAAAGAACCCTTTGTCGCATTTGGTGTTTTAATGACAAAGTGGAAATGTAGACTAAAAGACGATCATAACCATCCGTTGGATTTTAGCCGGTCAAACCGGTCTGTTGGTGTTTGGCCGAGCGGTTCATGTTGCTTAGTTCAGAGATTTTTAGTCAGGATTAAAGTATTCCAAAATGATTGAATTCGGTGTTATTTTCACAAATCAATGGCCTTCAGAAATGTAGAAATGTAAGGAATTAAAGTTTTAATTTGATATTTACTAATGCAATAACGAGTCCGATGCCATCATTGAAATGATGTAGCCATACTCACGTAACGAAGGAAATTTCTCATGTGTTCGAAGCATGATTCAAATAAAGTATGGAGGAAGAACCAGTCCCAAGACAAATTTTGTAGAAAATAATCCAGTCACTACTCATTTCTTAGATCGCTGTTTTCACCATCACGGTCAATAATTTGAGTCAAGCAAATATCACCATTTTTGAAACGAGCATTGCACTGAACCACCCTTGCAAAGTCACTTAGGTGAATTTCAGGCGCAGCATCTCTTTATGTATGGGACTAAACAAGCTTCACTGTTGTTATTCAATTTTTTGCAGTTATTGTGTCAAATGCAAATAATTGAAAGTGTTTTTCTTACACCGACTTTTTCACTCGGATGTACTTGACGAGGTCTCATCGACAATCCAGTCGATTGATTCGAATGGGCCTACGTGTCAATAACGATTCATTGTAGCTAATTGCGTTCTCAGGGTTTTGTTTCGGTGTTCTGTTTTCTTCATCTGTAGACGATTGAACGTGCTGTTTAGTTTTGATGTGATAATGGCATTAGCACATCTCGATAATGCTGAATGAATTTCCTGTCCGTTGTTGGGTACCTTCATTACCTCATGAAATTGCTTCCTTATTCTTAGTGGTTGCTAAGTGACAATTTATGCGATAATATTCTTCTCAACAAAGACGAATTCACGAAGAAATCTCAGTCTCGATGTTTCTTTCCTTTTGTCCATTCCAGTGAATTGACGATAGGCATTGAAAGTCCTTCTTGAAATTCAATTGTTTTAAACATGCATCTATTTAAAATCAGAATCTCGAAGAATATATCCCTTAGAGCATTTGCGAATAGAAAGAAATTCCGCTGTTTTTCGAAACGAATATTGAACGCCCGACGTTGTTTCGTTTCGGCCTAGCTCAAGTTTAACAATTGACTAAACTGTACAACCGTAATCTCTGAAGGTACGAACACTTGTCAGATTGACAATGACAAACTGATGCAAGTCACAGAATTAGATTCATCTGCGCGCGAATCGGTTTCCTAGAAAGGAAGAATTGTATGCAACCTTAATGTCGAAATGGCACATCAACACTTTGCTCCTTCTCGAATGGATAAATTCATGTATGGCTTGCTAATTGGAAAATGGCACAACCAATAAAGCTGTCAGCATAAAGAGAGGAACAGTGGAGCCAGTGAGAGATGCGGCGTTGCCTGTGATATCACTTCGTACACACCAAAACAAACACAAACATCCCTGTCTTGGCTATCGGAATTCAAATGGTATGCACTATACAGTGAGCAATGCCGAGGAGAGGATCAAATAAGTGAACTTATTTGCGTACGCCTGCTTACTTTCTTTAATAATAATCCGAAGGGTCAACATTATGGAGAAAACTTGTGCGCAATGATCTGAAAGTTCCTTCGAATCTGAAAGGAATTTTGGGCAATCGAAGCACTTTGCTGGAACTCCACATTAATCCGCAAGCGACGGCAACGACTTTTTTCCCTAATCTCTGTAAGGTATTAGGAATTCCTTCTTGCCCACCTAATAGGTTCCTCTATGTGCCGTCATTTGCGTATTAATCACACTTGCTACAAGTTTCTAGTAAAATCAAACCGACAGCAAGAATAAACAAAATATTTAAATTCTGTGGATGCAATTACTGAAGCAATAAAACTAACTCTCGGCAGCCCCATCAGCAGAAGTCAAATTCGGCAGCATAATAGAAAAATGGAAATCGTTTGACTTAATACTGTTGCTATGCAATGCACTTACAAATGATAATAGAAATTGAATAAGGTAAGAAAATAGGGGCGGAATAATGAAATAGCTGAAAATCAAAAATGCATAGCAGAGATGTAAGGGACTAAAGATGTAAGATGTAAGAAACAAAAAGCAGGCCTACACTAGAAATTGTGTACCGGACCATCTGTTGAGAAAGCGTGAAATTAGCCAGGAAGGCACTGCTTTAAACGTCAGGGCACGTGCGTTAAAGTGTGCCTGCGTTAAAGCAGTGCCTTCCTGGCTAATTCACGCCACTGCAGCAGATGTCCGGTGGCCTTGTGGTTAGAGGGTATGCTTGCACGTCCACGCAGCTCCAACGTCCCGCTGGTTCAAATCTACCCACAACTGATGAGGCCCAACAGGCCGAAACATGTCACTCGTGGTGCGTTATACTCTGCTGAGATTCAATAAAATTGGATAGACTTGATCAGTACAACACCACTAAGAAATCTTAAGAGTCCATTTACACTGGACGCGGCGCGGCACGTATCCTCATGCGTTCAGAACCTTAAAAAACCGATGGGGCCGCCGCTGCGTCCAGTGCAGTCCAGTGTGAATAGCCCGGAGTTTATTAGGGTTCTGAACAAAAAATCTTAGACGCGTTGAAGACGCGGCGCTCCGCGGATCGTGTGGCACCCTTTGCTTTCTTAAACCCTGGGATGGAGGATTAGTCACTTTGATACTCATACTTAGAATATCAAGATAACGACTGTGATCATGAACTTCGTGGGATTAGTTGTCTGTGCAACAAAACGAAGTGCTGTGAATTCTCCTACAAACCAGAGGAATTTTTAACGCACCCTAAGATCAAACCACACTTTTTTCGACGGTAGTAAGACTACACCTCAGGAGCGAGAGATGATCGCTGACGATGCAAGTGCAACACTCGCGAGTGTCCAACAACATAAAATGTGGGGAGGGGGGGGAGAAATAAAAGTATCACACCATTGATTGTCAATTTTGCAATTTAGGCTCATTTATTTCAATTTTTCGCAAATTCCCAAATTATGGAAATGGAATATATGTTAATAACGTCCTCGTCGTCGTTACTTTTATGTATTTTGTTCACCTTGCTGCTCCTTCATATTTATATGTTAGAATCCACTTTGCTTTCGAAGAAATTCATTCCTCACTTGTCCTCTTGGCGGTCATTTGGTCAATTCGATCGTTATCTAAATTTACCATTAATTCAACCATCACCGCAGTAGTGTTGACGTCGGTAGCCGAGATGGCATATTTATGTTGAACATCAAGTGACAGCATTTTTTCCTCTTACGAGTCTCCAAAACTTTCTACTATCTAAGTAAAACCGTGGTCCTTCTTCTGCAAACAGAATTTGATTGGAAACCGCTACAAAATGGATAAACCGAAAAATTCATGTCGTCCTTGAAACGCAGTTGTGATGGTGAAATTTAATTTCCTGTGAAAATTGTTTGTCTCTTGACTAACAAGGATATAGGAAAGACTAGCAAAACAGGGAAAGTTACTTTGGCCTGACCTTTGTGGTGGGGGGGGGGGGGATCACATGTATACTAATGAACAAAGCGATATAGTGGCGGAAGTTTGAGCTCATTAGCAGATACATTAACTAAATTTGGATGAAAAAAATGTCAGCGAGCTGCGCAATAGTTGACGACGTATGTTAATGCATGAGTTATGTCAATTAAAATTGGAATTTCGTGAGTGAAGAAAAAGGAAAAATTCCATTTTGCTGCAAAGTTTTATGCTATTATTCTATGACAACTATAGCCTCTATAGGTGCATGATCTCGTTGCCATGATGATGATGATGAGTTACTCTGCTATGCTGCTAAGTTCATAAATTATTGGTTTCAGAATTCAATTGAGGGCGATGCACCGCGCTTATGATTTAAAAGGAATGTTTTCTATTGAACATGAAAGATTTACCGACTCGTCTGATGATCAGAATACAAAACAGAAATGTCGGTTGACTTGCTGATAACACAGAATAAGTGGTTCACGCTGACTGTGCCAGATAGTGTTGCATATTGCTCAGCAGGGTTGGAACCGGCCGGCCCGGCCCCGGCCGCAAATTTTTAAAACCGGCCGGCCGGTGCTTTTTCAGGCCTTTTTGTCAACTGCCGACATCACCAACTGCATCACTGCTACAGCATTGTAGGAGCCTGCAAATATATAAAATAATGTCTGATGTATATCTACCCATATTTAATATAGATTAATGTACATATATAAGATATATTAAATATACACACGATATATATGCCCTTATAGTCTTGAATGTGTTTGTCATTAACCTACTAACTGAACATTTGAAGGTGGATTTGTTGAATAGAGCTTATGATTGCTCGGGAAATCTAAGACCCCAAAACTATTGAAGTGTACTACATACACATTCTACTATGTCGATAATTTTCATATCAAAAAAGTATTTAACACAGAAACGACATTATAGGCCTATTTTTGGAAAAGTTAGGGAGAGGCCCACATTTTAGAGGCACCGAATTATTGGTAGTTTACAATTTTGTTTTAATATACTATCTAGCTTTATTTCAGAATATTGCGGGCTTGAATAACATATATTACGTGCTTATAATTCAGAGCTTTATATGTACTTAACAAGTACAGTATAATATTTGCACTTCCAATGCATTGTATGATTTTTGGAAGTCATGAGAAAAGTAAAACTGCTTCTTGTTTTTTTGCATCTTTTTTATGTGAAAAATACACCAATAAGACACAGAACGAAACATCGAACTAAAATCAAACTACACGTAGTAATACTCATCTACACGCGCATGATCTTCAATGACTATGAAAGCATCAGAATTTTGAATAGGCCGGCCTCCGACCAGCCAGTTTTGGATACGCCGGCCTCGGACCGGCCCGGTTTTTGAATGCAACCGGCCAGCCGGCCGGTTTCCAACCCTGTTGCTCAGTGCCCTCATCAAGGATTATCAGAAATCGATTACTATTTCAATCAAATGAATATGAAATTTACATTGGTGAACAATCAATTATTTTTGAAAACCAATGAGGGTTGCCCCCCCAATGCATTTGAGAAGAAATAAGATCACCAAAAACATTTTATGAATATTTATGAAAAAATACATGCAGCTGGAGGAATTGCTCGAGCGCTGTCCGTGGCCTCTGCTTCAGCGCATAATGGCCGACGTAACGAAGCTGGCCAAAGAATAATGGGGGGGGGTGGGGGGGGGGGGGGGGGGGGGGGGGGGGGGGGGGGGGGGGTAACATAATGATAAAGTATTCACACAAGGGTTAAGATGAACAAATGGTCTTTATATTACATTTTTGGGGGAATCCGGTAATATTTTTTCCAGCAGCCAGACCAGTATTTGGTTGTATGATACGTAAACGTATCCCCATCCGCCCCTCGAAAGATCCCATACCCTTTGTCAGCCGGTACCATGTGATTTACAATTTCGAATGTGACTGTGGAGCTAGTTACATAGGCCGCACTGACAAACGTTTGGTACAACGCATCAAGGAGCATCTTCCGCGTTGGCTATATACCGGTACAGTCAAACTCGCGGCTGATCGTTTTCTTCGGTGTGTGAGCATGTTGTAAATTGTGATGTTTTTCTAAAGTCAACTCTCGTCTTACTTTTCTTTATCACTACAATAGGGGGAGGCTACATAGATTTGAAAAATCCTCCATTTTTACACAGTTGAGATGTTACCCTTGGTGGCCTGTATTTTTACATTTTTGCCAGCATGGTGTCCACTATGCCATCTACACGTGTACTGTATTCTGGTGCATTTATACACAGTCTTACGTCATGCCCAACAGCCATTGGTTCATCTATCCTTATGTGAAATATTGTATCATTATGCTGTAGATAACTTCGTTACTTCGGCCTCTTTTTCTTGTGAATTTTATTAAGTTAAGATGCTTTAAGAGGAATCTTCCGTTACGATGTAATTTCTTCAATAATATATCAATAAATGTTTTGGTGACCTTGTTTACTTCTCAAATCAATTATTTGTAATTGCAAGCTTGTTTATGCCTTCTAATCAATTCAACAGCTAGGGTAGGCCAATAGTTGACCGATGACGCATGAATAATTTGCTGAACAATCTCGACAGTAACAATGCAGCTAAGCTGACATAAATACATTAAGGGTACTTTTCATTGATCTAGAAAAAACATTGAAAATTTCATTTTAGGGCCACAAACTGGAATTCTGCGTTCCATTGGATTTACATGTGTTTTTCTTTGTCCCGTCTGACAAGAAGAGGAACTCACTAGAACTCGGCAGACGTGTAGATTCGTGGTGTACATCGGGTGTACATCATTCAGTTAAAAGTCTCATTTTCCGGTTTCGTTCCTTGCAGAAACTCGTTCTGGCTGCAGCACTATATAGTTTGTTGACTAATGAATGGATCCAGATATCAGATTGGAGGCACTATCCTGTTGCCAAGCAGCTTATAGCTACAGGCGTCTGTGAGAGCATAGAGGGACTATTTAAAAAATAAAGGATGTCCAGAACCAGAATTCTAAAGTGTGAACTACTTCAGGATCTAGTACGTGTCGGATAAGCCAGAAAAAGTGGTTTCACGCTGACTGTGCAGATAGTGTTGCATATTGCTCAGCAGGGTTGGAACCGGCCGCCCGGCCCCACCGGCCGCAAATTTTTAAAACCGGCCGGCCCGGTGCTTTTTTCAGGCCCTTTTTGTCAACTGCCGACATCACCAACTGCATCCCTGCTACAGCATTGTAGAGCCTGCAAATAAATAAAATAATGTCCTGATTGTATATCACCCATATATAAGATTATGTACATATATAAATATAATATATATATAAAATAAATATATATAATATATATAGTATATATATATATATACACACATATATATAGACTATATACTTTGAATTGTTACATTACCTACTAACTGAACATTTGAAGGGTGGATTGTTGATTAAGCTTTGATTGCTCGTAAATCTATGAAAAAAAAAACAGAAAAAAAAGACAAAAAAAGAGAGACCCCAAAACTAGTGAAGTGTACTACATACACATTCTACTAGTCGATATTATTTTCGTCATAATCAAGTATTGTACAACAGAAACGACATTACTCAGGCCTATTTTGGAAAAGTTAGGGAGAGGCCCACATTGTAGAGAAGGCACCGAATTATTGGTAGTTTAAACAACGATCTAGCTAATCAGATATTTGCGGGCTATAAATAACAAAATTTAACGGTGCTTTATATTCAGTCTAAAATTTAAAAAGGTTATAAAACTTTTTAAACAAGTACAGTATATATTTTGCACTTCAATGCATGTAATGATTTTTTGGGAATTCATGAAAAAGTACAACTGCTTCTTTTTTTTTTGCATCTTTTTTATGTGAAAAATACACCACTAAGACACAGAACAAACATCGAACTAAAAACAAACTAACGTAGTACTCCTCATCTACACCGCCTGATCTTCAATGACAATAAAGCATCAAATTTGAATAGGCGGCCTCCGACCAGCCAGTTTTGATACGACGCCGCGGCTCTGGACCGGCCGGTTTTGAATGCACCGCCGCCCGGCCGTTCCAACCCTGTTGCTCATGCCAACAATGATTATCAAGAAATCGATTACTATTTTTCAATCTATGAATAACATAATTTACATTGGTGAACATATCATTATTTTGAAACACTGAGGGTTGCCAATGCATTTGAGAAGAAATAATCACACAAAACATTTTATGAAGATTATGAAGAAAACATGGCAGCTGGAGAATAGCTCGAGCGCTGTCGTTGCCTCACTTCAGCGCATATGGCCGACGTAACGAAGCTGGCCAGAACATAAAGATAAATATTCACACAAGTAATGATGAACAACACACTTTAATTACATTTTAATCCGCCACTTTTCAGTCACCAGACCATTAATTTTTGTTTGATACTAAACGAATCCCCCCCCATACCGCCCTCGAAAGATCCCATACCCTTTGTCAGCCGGTACCATGTGATTTACAATTTCGAATGTGACTGTGGAGCTAGTTACATAGGCCGCACTGACAAACGTTTGGTACAACGCATCAAGGAGCATCTTCCGCGTTGGCTATATACCGGTACAGTCAAACTCGCGGCTGATCGTTTTCTTCGGTGTGTGAGCATGTTGTAAATTGTGATGTTTTTCTAAAGTCAACTCTCTTCTTACTTTTCTTTATCACTACATATTTTGGAGGCTACATAGATTTTGAAAAATCCTCCATTTGTACAGTTTGATGTTACCTTGGTGGCCATGTATTTTTACATTTTTGCCAGCATTGTCACTCACCACATCTACACGTGTACTGTATTTCTGTCATTTATTACACATTACGTCATGCCCACAGCCATTGGTTTTCATCTATCCTTATTGAATATTTATCATTATGCCAGTAGATAAACTTCGTTACTTCGGCCGTTAAGTGCCTTTAAGAGATCTCCGGTTACATGTATTTCTTCATAATATTCAATAAATGTTATGGTGACCTTGTTCTTCTCAAATCAATTATTTGTAATTGCAGCTTTTTATGCCGTCAATCAATCATCTCTAGGGTAAAGGCCCTATAGGATTACGATGACGCATGAATATATTTGCTGAACAATCTTCGACAGTACATTCACTAAGCCTGACATAGAATACATTAAGGGTACTTTTCAGTTTTGATCTGAGAAAAACATTGAACATTTCAATTTTAAGCCCAAAAACTGGAATCTGCTTCATGGATTTACATGTGTTTCTTTTCCCGTCTGACAAGAAGAGAACACACTAGAACTCGCAGACGTGTAGATTCGTGGTGTACATCGGTGTACATCATTCTGTAAAAGTCATCATTTTCGTTTCGTTTCCTTGCAGAAACACGTTCTGGCGCAGCACTATATAGTTGATTGAGTAATGAATGGATCCTAGATATCAGATGGAGGTCACATCCTGTTGCCAAGGGCAGCTTATAGGCTACAGGCGTCTGTGAGAGCATAGGGGACTATTGAAAAAATAAAGGATGTCCAGAAACCAGAATTCTAAGTGTGAACTTCTTCAGGATCTAGTACGGTGTCGG
>CAJQUW010004089.1:0-19580 GCA_907163375.1 Prostheceraeus crozeri | reverse complement strand
TTTCCTATGTCATCTTAAATATCACTGGTTATTAATAATAGTCCGGGAGCTATAGCGTGAAGTTGTGCAGGGAAGATGGTAGTATCATAAAACTTTCACATAGCATAGTACACCTCTAAACTACTGCAAAACTTCGCGTCTGCCGGATCAGATTAATTTGCTTTTCAGAAATAGAGAGGGACTACACAATCCTATGTATTTTCAGTGGTAAAATTGTGACATTTTAGGTGTTGACCATTTTTTTTCGAATTTTGCTCATAAAAAAGTTACACAAATTGGTATTTTGTTGAACTGATTATTATAGAAATCATCTACAGATCATGATCTTTCAAATGAGTTATCATTCAGTGACAGAGGATGAAGCAAAGTGTACAAACAGACACTTTTCGTTAAAGTATATAAACAATTTTCCTGAAATTTCTATGTTAAAATTTGCAGTTACACCAACGTGCTCAATTGAAATATAATGATGATCAGAAAGTTACAGAAAGAAAGACGACTGCTATCCAATACACGCAAAATCTGACGATTAAATGTGCACTTCGAAGCATGAGGTTGGCCAATCAGTTTGAATACACAAAATATCGCCGTCAAATAGCACTACTAGGAGCTGCTAAAGATTACCCAGTTCCAGTCACCTGGGAAAATGCTCTCATCCGAAGCCTGAGACACCTCTCAGTTCGCCCCACGTAACTGCTTCCAAAGTCACAAGCGAATTTGTAGTTGAGTGAAGAATGTATACAGATCTAGTTCTTATTTATACAGTAGGGTTTCAAACCCGGTATCCCGGGATTATTGCATTTTTACAGGATTCTGAATCCTGGTATTAGGCAACATCTGTTCAGGGTGTCCGCGACCTGGAAAAACCTGGATTTTGGCGCCGTTTGACCTGGAAAAACCTGGAATTTCGGTCTCGAGAAACCGCGGACACCCTGTCTGTTCCTAGGCAGTTAGGAGCCGTGTGAAGATGGAGTAACAAGGCTATGGACAAGGAACATGGAGTAACAGATGCAATGCGTGAAAACGTGATTGTTATACGCGTTGCAAGAACTAAATATACTTCACAAGATCAGCTTAACAATAGACACTTGCAAACTCGAGACGGAGCTGCTCCCATACAGAACTGCATAGAATAATATAATTATTGTCTATTTCAACCAATTCATTGATGTCAAAATATAAAAATATGTTCAGGCAATCGAGAGAAGGAAAAAACAGCGTTATACATGCAGGTGTACTAATATCTAATAAATTTTGAAGCGATTATTATACAATGTCGGACGTCGTATTACTATACCAGTCGTCAAAGAATCGCAGGAGTTGCATTTTGATTTGAAAATGGAATTGAATACCAGGTTTTAATGCGACAACGCATATAGTGTGCGACAGTGTTCCCATTCTCTGCGGAAAATCAGAGGGAAATTCTTTTGCTGCGGAAATTTTTTTAACAGTGAATACAGTGATAAATGAAATGAAGAATTGTTTGAAAATTATTCCACAATTAATTTAACAAGCTAAATCAAACTAATTTAGTTTCTCTCTTATCCAATTTTCACTCTGTGACGACTGTTCGCTCAATATCGTTCGCGGGCCCTTATAATCATTATCTGTACTATACGAGTTTGCCTATCTCAGTTTGTGGAAGAATGTCAAACGCCTATTTTTCCTGTTTGTTTGACTTGATGGGGTAATGTCTAAGATTATATAATTGAGACACAAGAAGATGCATTATAAAGGAAAAAGAAAATAAAATTACATGAAAAGAAAAGCTCTATTTCAAATTGCCATCAATAACTCTTTTGAGAAATAGCAAAAACAATTAATTTCATTCAAAGTAAGTTCTGTTTTGTAATCGAAGGATATAATTGGTTCATATATTTCTATTATTATTTAAGCTGAGCTAGAGCTATATGAAATGGACCCATATTTTTTGCAGATCAGCCTGTATCAGTGGGCCCCTTTGTATTATTCGTTGGCATCAATTGTTGAATGTATTCATGTAGATCATTCTCTACGATTTTTCCTTTTTGCTGCAAAAAATTCATCTCGTGGAAATGTATTTTATAGCTACTATATATGTAAGAGAACTTGGCGTATGAAAAATTTGTGGTATAGTCTTGCTTTACATGGATTAAATTGATTTTAACTCAAACAGAATTACATCAAAAACGTAATTCTTCGATGAAATAACTTGCTCCGGAACGGTCATGAAATATGCCAAAAATTGCTGGCCATTTCTTTGTATCATTGCAACATGGATCATTTGAACACCCCTTATATTGTCTTCATTTCTTTTTTTTTTATTCCGTTTCTGCGGACCACTAGGTCCCGCTAGCGTGGTTTGAGAATGCTTGGGTTGAGAAATCGACACGTTGAGTGAAAATGAGTTTAAGCCCTTAATATCCATGAAAAAACTGCTTTAACTATATTCATGAGGTAGGTGCTAATCATGAACACATGGGAATTGGGCTTGTACCTAAGCACGTCCAACTCGTTTTGGGATTTGATGGATTTTTCGTCAAAATTAGACTGCGGAAATTTTTTGCAGCTGTGGAGGAAATATCAAAAACTGGAATGGGAACACTGCTTAGTAGTGCTGCTTGTCGGCATATCATCAATTGTGACAGCTTTAGAGGCAATATGTTCTCCTACTTTTCAGTGTTAAGTGTTCCTCGCTTTTCTTTTACTTTGCCTATCCTAAAGTCTCTTTACATTTCTCACCTCCGTTCCTTACTTTGTGTTCAAAAGGAACTCAAACATGTTTCGTCTTTGCCTTGTTGATTTTTCTTCTGTCATTATGATTTTCCGTCCCTTTTTATCTTATTTACACTTTATTTTTTTGTATCTTAGTTTGCAATGTGAGTTATGTGCCCTCTGCCTTTAGTAAGTTTATTTGTTATTGCTTCGTTTCTACCTGCATGACGTCATGTCAGTGGCTTATAGATCCCTGTGTCTCTATTGATTAAGTATTCGTTGTGTTTGTGACATTCTGTGTTTCGTCTTTTACGGCCGTACTCCTCATGAAGCGCTCAGGAGTCTACCAACAAAAATTCCATCAAAATGACGGCGATATTTTGTGTATTCAGATTAAATAAGTGCTTCGATTCGTCCAATAGAGATCATGCAATACACCCTTCAAGCTCAAATTGAAATAATTGCCAAGTAATGTAGTATGATAGAATGCAATGAATACCAATGAAAGGACAGTAATTGACATGAAGTTATAAAAGACGTACGGATAAGGACATTGAAACCACTACCTTATTCCGTTGACATGCATACGGAAAATGTCCTCTCCCTCCTGTCTGTGAAGTCGGAAATAATTCAATCTTTCCGGAACACAGCAAGTCAACCTTCGAGGTACTGTGAAAATGAAGAGATCACAGAATTAGATTGTTTCATCGTATCACTTTGCTAGAAGTGCAAACTGATTCAAACAGATGGCACATGCAGGAACTTAATAAGTGGACAAGAAGAAATTTTTAATACCTTACAGAGATAGGAAAAATAGTCGTGCGTCGCTTGCGGATTGCTCTGAATTCCTTCAAAATGCTCCGATCGCCACGATTCCTTCAGATTCGAAGAATTCAGATCATTGTGCAAAAGTCTTCTCGATAATGTTGGGCCATCCGATCATTTTAAAAAAGTTAGCAGGCGCATGAAAAAACGTTCATGTAGAATTTGACATCGACTGTGTCTCTTTGCTGTGTGATCCGGTTGATAACAGTCACTGAAACTTCGCAGAAATTGACGCGTTTAATGTTGAACTGGCTGCTCATTGTTCGATTGCTATGGTATTTAGTCAGGAGATTGTGCCATTTCATTTAAATTACATGTTCCAATGTTTCCCTTCTAGTCAAACAGAATAAGAGACGACCTGTCTAATTCTGTGGAAGAGATTAAACCTTTCACTACATAGGTGACTAAGAATTGGTCCGTGGCTTCAGGTCTGTATTCAGGCCGCATCTGCTTCAAGCTACAAATCTTCTACTGCTGAAGGCTCAATTATCGATCTCTTCTGCCAACGAAGATATGAAGCAATCAGTTGAATATCGACAATCGCTCGTTATATTGATTAGCCATTGTGAATACATTCCTCGCCTTCAAAACTATTCAGAACAGAATACAAACCTTAGAATTGACTATAAATAATATTTCGACAGATTGCCAATTTCCTAGTGAATATATTTCCTCCAGTAAAGTCGAATTCCTTGTCGAATCGTTAAGAGTTCATTTGAGTTCACATTGTCTAGCGATCATATTTTCCTTTCCATTATCGATGGGATAATCTGTTGATGGTAATTACATGTATTTGAAAAGGATGGTACATTTTCATGTTCATTTGATCAATCACAACTGCGTGTTTCTCAGTGGAAAACTATTCTTTCCATTACCTGACTCTATTGTTCTAACCTTTTGCAATGATGTTTTGTTACTTTGTACTTCGTTGTGAAATATCGTGTTGTTGCAGAATAATCTCTTTGCCAACCGAATCAATAACACTGTTTTGGATGCGGACATGACAACATGTCGGAATTATGTAAACTTATGTAACTGCTGTGATGTGGGTCTCTATGTGATTCATGATGCGTTGAACGACATGGATTAATTCCATTATCATTTGAAATTGCATATGCGCTCGACTTGCAGACTGCTGCAGATGCTGCTGTAATGGTTGAAAGTAGCCAATTTGTAAAAAACGATCGAGTTCTCTTCGTATTATTGTGTTTTTTCCCAATCTCATGATAATTCCGCAACGAAAAAAAAAAAAAAAAAAAAAAAAAAAAAAAAAAAAAAAAAAAACCCCGTAAAAAAAAAAAAAGAAAAACAAGTTATGTACAGAAAGTCGTTCCACGTGCTTCGATGGTTATGAATTTTAAACAATTGAAAGGTGCTGTGCATAGGGAATGAAATAATTTTTTCTATGGGGCTGAATGGCAGAAATTGACGGACGTTAGATGGCATGAATAATTACAAGCAGCTCGTATGTCCGAGTTCATTAAAGGGAATTGAAAAGATGAATAGCTATCGACTCGAGTTTGATAGAGGAATTGAGTGGCCCGGTTCTGATTCTTCATTAGATGTCAGTACAGCGGAAACCGAAAAAGTGGAAGGAATGAGAATTGAAAATGATTAGCATCTTGCTGAAGATCTGTCCTATTTATTTTTCGTGGCTATTGAACAATGATGATAATTCTACGTAAACTTGAAACCTCCGATTATAGTGATTTAAACTACGTACATCTGTACTACCACTGAAATGTAGCACGAGGTCGGAAAGCCGAGTTGCTACATCTTTCCTATGGTCAGTAGATGGAGTAGTTATATCATATTATCAATCGATCAAGGAAATGTCAATGAACTCTATGGACCTGTGACGATATAGACCAATTGTAAGAACACAAAAACTGTGTGGTTGTGGCTTTCCATGAGCATCCTTAAGTCCTACCCCTATGATAGCCTATACCTTATGGCTCGTCTTTGCTTTCCATATGAAATTAATACAAATACTTAGAAAAGTACTATTATCTACTTCTATGGGCATTTCCTTCATTTGAATTTCAAGTGTAAACCGATATTTAAACTGGCGTTTGCACTGGAGGGTGTAGCCTTATTATCTCTACCCAGTTTCATCTAAGCTTACTTGCAATTTGGGTGCATTGTAGGGTAAAAAAAATGTAGCACGGTAGCCCATTGGATTACATGTATTTTGATTCATAGAAATTCCGTTCTACATTAGAAAATGTAGAACGCATAGTTCAACATAGTGGAGATAGGAAGGGAGTTTGATAATATACAATGTTCCTATCTCTTCGCTAATGACAAATGTCCTAACAACGAAGACTAAGATTGCTCCGAAATGGCGGCAAATTGAGAAAGAAACTTGAGTTGATTTCAAGATATCTTTGGTATGATTTTAACGATATGTTTTTGAACTGAACATTGTAGCTGGCACGCGATTGATAGAGAGCTAAATTTCATCGGTGACATCAAGTGTAAACTACTGAATCGATGCCACACGTGCATGATACTGTTACGGGCTAATCAATCATTTATTCATTTTTCTGGTCCTTCTTTTATGTTAGATATGTGACGATAATTCATGATGTTGTCGACTCCAGCTTCAAAGTTCTCGATGAGTTCGTGTGCTTTCATCTATTCTCGCTATCCAACTCTTAACTTTAGTTTATTGAGTGGGAATTGCAACGTGTTGTCATACCTTTCTTGACGTCCTTGTGATGCGTTCAGATTCCAGCCTGATGTATAAGGTTTATACGCTTGCCTACTCTTCCAATCTTATCTTCTCTTCCCATCCTGTTAACATCAAGATAACCGTAGCCTCGTGGTGTGTTTCTTATGGCTCTTCGTTGTGTAGTGATTAAATTATGGATAATGAAATTGATTTAATTTTTGATTCTCTGACAAGATTAGGTTATTCCTCAGCATGCATTCTTAAAGCTTTTCGCAAGGCCAAATATTCTTTCCACAAGACTATTCAACGTTCTGATGATACTTCCCATTCTTCATTTGTTTCCGGTCCCTTTTGTTCATTCTCTCAATATCCGGACTCAAGTCTCCCTTCGTTCCAATATTTAATTTTGCAATTGTTAGGTTTTTCCTATCCCAATAAATTGAATCAGTCCTTCACTTCCAATGCGCCTAGAAACTACTTGTAATAGTGGTGTTTATCGTTGGTATTAATTGCAATAATTGCCTAAATTCTTTTTTTTTGGTGAACTGGTCGTACTTTGCCCCCGTGTTAGGTGAAACAAAGAGATTTTTTGAATCATAAATGCTAGTAATTCTATGTAAGTTCATTTGTTGATTTTGATACTTCTTTTGATTATAGAAGGCTTGAATTGATTTAAATCTAAAGCTTTGCATCTAGGAAAAGTGATGGAATCTTCATTTATCAGATGTATCCAAAACCAGAATGTCAATCTGTTCCACGCGAGGGTATAGGCATTAATGGACATATGGCCTAACTCGCTTTGCGAAGCGTTGATCAGCACGGTAGGGGTTCATCCGGGCCGTCGCTCTGCCTTCCTGTCTAATTGCATCTAATTACATAATAGATAATCCCTTCTTATTCTGTCATCTCATGTATTTCTTTCATTCCCATGATTATGCTCACTGTATGTAGGAACCGAGTACGTTATTCCTGTCCATGGATGTGCATCTACGGTTATTATTACCTTAAATTTGATTTTTCATTGAAGTACTTTTCATCATTGACAATGATTGATACAACCAGCATCGAGGCGAAGTCTGTACATGAAATGACTTCTTCGAAATCAACCAACTGATGTTTTTTCTGCTGACTATCTTAACAGATTATGCAAAATTAATGATCTTTTTATTCCATTAGCTCTATCAGCCGTCATTCAAGAGAGAAAGGACATCATTTTGATGTTAATTCATCAATTTCAATCCATTTTACCGTCAATCTTCTGCAGAATTTTTCACTCAGGGAATTCATCGTTGCTTTTTTGTTGAACGGTAATTATGAGAGCTATGAAATTGATTTGAATTGTAAAGGAATTCTCCGGTAGTATTCGGTGATAAGATTCCATTCCTGCTTACTTTGTACCATTGACGATTTTAGGAATTCAAGTGGAATTGCAGGCGTGTAGCAAGACGCCTCACGTAGTCTATTTTGACGTAGGTACAAGCGGATGTCTTCGCGGATATGCTGTGTATTCAGCGGAATGCGGAATGTCATTCATTGGACACAATGTTTGTCGCAGTTTACGACGGAAGGAGCAGGAGGTGGTTGATGTGGATGTCTAGGAACTCATAACACGGGAGGAACCTACTGGGCTATCGACCCTGAGTGACAAGCTGTCAGCAGAAAGGATTGAGGAGGGACGTTCAGGTCGACGGGGTCGTTGGTATGCGCAGAGTACCGGCAAGTGCATGGGTCTCTATCAAACATTGAATTTCGATTGGCTTGGATAAAAGTGTTGAAGGTATTAATTCCATTTCGAATACGTTTCTCGCAAATTTTCGAATACGTGGAAAATGTCCAGATGATTACTTGGTTATTTAAAAGCTAACTTGAATGGGTTCAATGGCACATTCTTGTTGAGGATCCAGCAGAAGTAAGTTAATGAAAGGTCCTAACAGATGTCGCCTTCCAGGTCTTTCGACAATCTTCATTCTGATCTCTATAAATATTCGAATCTGAATACCAACGATTCTTTATTAAAGCTTATCACATTAGTGCATTATTTTCAATAATGTATCAATGGAGGGTATGCGGAGTCGGAGTATCTTCAAAATGATAGTAGGACTCCGGGGACTTCGGCTAGAACCAAAATATGTTTATACAAACAAATTATTTATCTATGCAAGCTGTTCATTGTTTGATGTCAACTTTCTCCGTCAAACAAATGTACAGAGACACTGCTGCATGCAAAGCTTGTAATAGTTGAGGGAATGAACCGTGATAGTGAAAAACAGATCGTCGTTTCACTCGGTGATTTAGTGGAGAAGACAAGCCTTCCTAGCCTCGATCACACCTACATGTACGCACCAAAGGTCACATCGGAGACAAAAGCAAAATATTACTACCCTAACGTCAATCCTGTGTGATGACTCCTCCAAAGCGCATATCAAAATCGAAAGTGTACTCATATTTTTTGGAGAAGGATGGGAGATTTTCCTGCATGGCACTGGAGAAACCGTGTGAAAAGGCCCAAAAACAAAAAAGAAGTATATGCTGCAAAGTGATGAACTTCAATTGAATATGTTTGATTTGATACTGCAATGACTCACTAAAAATCCAGGTCAGGTAAATCTATAAAGATCTATCAGTGTAGTGTTACCAGTATACTGCACCCGGAGTCAGAGTCGGGGTGTATCAAAACCCCGGAGTCGGACTCCACATCTCTGGTTTCAAGTCATTCACTTCGCTTGAGTTAAGGACTTGATTATTCACTGAAGTCATTGTCTCAATGTAATATTCTATCATTTCTCAGTTTTTGCACCAGTGACGATGTGTATTTGCGCAAATCGTGCTTTTATTTTCGCTCGTTAAAAGTTGACTTTGAACTTGAGCATATTTGATTTCAGATCGTAAGAGTTCCAGCGAAGGCACTTTCAATGATGCATTCGCGTATGCTTTTATATTTACACAGTTGAGTTTACAGCAAAAGAATCATTGTAATTATAATTAAAACTGTGTCACTGAAACAAACTTAGGCACACACAACCTTTAAACGAGGAATACGTGCAAAAATCTGTTCACCGGACTCTAAGTACATTAGAAATCTCATGAAATGCCAGCACGGGTACATTGAGCTGAACGGATGAGAGCACGATGATCAACCGCTTCGTGACAAATACAAGTTAGTGACTCATCTCGGAACAGTTGCCAGCACCTTTATTGTTCTGACAGCAAAACGTCGCAAACAGAACAAAAGAAAACACTTAACTAATTATTTGACGTTCTCTGTAATGCCTCGAGAGAAAAATTTTGTGGTTGTGTGAAACACATTTGATGAGACCCAGTGAGTCATTTTTTCCTGTTGTCAAAGGATCCCAACTTTATAAGTTGGCGATGATCTTTTGAATCCCAGATATCGATATTATAACAGATTTGCACGGAAATTAGAAATTTAAGAATGCCTTTGTTGCGTAGTAATGTGCGCTAGTATACTCGTCTTTATAATTTTCTTCGGCAGAATCTCTGTCATTAACCTCTTCGACGTCACAGCATTCGTCAGTGACGCTTATAGCAATATGTTGACAGACATCGCCGCATTTGCCTTCCTTGAGCTGATAGTTTAGTTGGGTAAGGGTCGCGGTTCGGTGGGGAAGTGCAGAAGGTGCAGGGTTCGAGTCTGTCCAGCTCGGGAGGCACAATGTCTCTCATTAGAGGTTAATGACCCCAACCTGGTTGAGAGAATGCGAGAGGGTTTGTGGTGTGCAGAGGGTGCAAGGGTTTCCGAAGGGTCTGTCCTCCTCGGGAGGCACAATGTCTCTCATTAGAGGCTAATGACCCAACCTGGCGAGAGATGTCAGTATGTGAAGTGCAGAAGGTGCAGGGTTCGAGTCTGTCCTCCTCGGGAGGCACAATGTCTCTCATTAGAGGCTAATGACCCAACCTGGTGAGAGATGTCAGTATGTGAAGTGCAGAAGGTGCAGGGTTCGAGTCTGTCCTCCTCGGGAGGCAACAATGTCACTCAATTAGAGTTAAATGACCCCAACCTGGAGAGATGAATGAAGAGAGGTTTGAGGACCAGCAATAGCCCTGAGGGTATCAAATCCTATGTATACCAGCTCCAGGCGGCTCATATTTCTTCATTCCAGCTTATCCATATTATCCATCCACTTCGTGAGGAGATCCATTCCAGGTCTCAAGTGCGCATCCCCTCCAGGGGTATCGAATCTGTCATCCTCGGGATCTACATCCCATCCAGTCCCCACTTAGGGTCCCTCACCCCAATCACCTGGATGTATATAATCGGGAGGGTTATGAAGAGCAGAAGGTGCAGGGTATGAGCGAGACTGACCAGCAAGGTATGCACAATTTCTCCTCATTAGAGGTTAATGACCCCCAACCAGGTTGAAGATGCGAGGGTTAGAAATGCAGGCCGGTGCCAGAGGGTACGAGTCTGACCACCTCGGGAAGGAACAATATCACTCATTAGAGTTAATTGACCCCAACCTGGTTGGAGAAGATGCAAGGGTTTGAAGTGCAGAAGGTGCATGGGATCTAGTCTGTCTGTCCCTCGGGAGGAGCACAATGTCCTCTCAATAGAGGTTAATGACCCCAACCTGGGTGAAGAGAATGCAGGTTTGAAGTGCAGCCGGTGCAGGGTTCGAGTCTGTCCCACTCGGAGGCACAATGTCTCTCATTAAAGGTTAATGCCCCAACCTGGGTGACAGATGCGAGGGTGTTGAAAATGCAGACGGTGCAAGGTTTCGAGTCGTCCTCCTCGGGAGGAACAATATCTCTCATTAGAGGTTAATGAACCCCAACCTGGAGAGAGATGCGAGGTTTGTAAGTGCAGAAGGTGCAGGGATTCGGAGTCTGGTCCAGCTCGGGAGGCAACAATGTCTCTCATTAGAGGTTTAATGACCCTCCAACCTTGGTTGAGAGATGCGAGGGTTTTGAAGTGCAACAGCCGGTGCAGGGTTCCGAGGTCTGTCCAGCTCGGGAGGGCGACAATGTCCTCATTATAGGTTAATGACCCCAACCTGGTGACCAGATGCGAGGGTGTGAAATGCAGAAGGTTGCATGGGTTCGAGTCTTGTCCTCCTCGGGGAGGAACAATATCTCTCCATTAGAGGTTAATGACCCCCAACCTGGTGATAGATGCGGGGTTTGAAGTGCAGAAGGTTGCAGGGGTTCGAGTCTGTCCAGCTCGGGAGGCACAATGTCTCTCATTAGAGGTTAATGACCCCAACCTGGTGAGAGATGCGAGGGTTTGAAGTGCAGCCGGTGCAGGGTTCGAGTCTGTCCTCCTCGGGAGGCACAATGTCTCTCATTATAGGTTAATGACCCCAACCTGGTGACGAGAATGCGATGGGTGTGAAGTGGCAGAAGGTGCCAGGTGTTCGAGTCTGTCCTCGAGCTCGGGAGGAACAATTATCTCTCAATAGAGGTTTAATGAGCCCCAACCTGGTGAGAGATGCGAGGGTTTGAAGTGCAGAAGGTGCAGGGTTCGAGTCTGTCCAGCTCGGTGAGGCACCATGCTCTCTCATTAGAGGTTTAATGACCCCAAACCTGGTAGAGAGAGATGCGAGGGTGTGAAGTGCAGAAAGGTGCAGGGTTTCGAGTCTGTCCTCCTCGGGAGAAACAAATATCTCCTCATTAGAGGTTAATGACCCCAACCTGGTGACAGATGCGAGGGTTTGAAGAGCAGAAATGTGCAGGGTTCGAGTCTGTTCCAGACTTCGGGAGGCACAATGTCTCTCATTAGAGGTTAATGACCCCAACCGTGTGAGAGATGCGAAGTTTGAAAGTGCAAGAAGGTGCAGGGATCGAGTCTGTCCAGCTCGTGAGGCACAATGTCTCTCATTAGAGGATAATGACCCCAACCTGGTGAGAGATGCGAGGGTGTGGTGTGGCAGAGGGGCAGGGTTCGAGTCTGTCCTCCTCGGGAGGCACAATGTCTCTCATTAGAGGTTTAATGACCCCAACCTGGGAGAGATGTCAGTAATGTGAAGTGCATAGGTCCAGGTTCGAGTCTGTCCTCCTCGGGAGCAACAACATAGTCTCCTCTTAGAGGCTAATGATTAAAATGGTCGGAAATGTGCTTTGGAAAATTGTGTTTTTGTAATTAATTGTGGTTGGTGTTTTAATTTGTATTGGTGGTGGTTTTAGAATTGTTTGGTGTGTGAGTGTGGTAAAATTGATAAATGTATGAATTGAAATTTTAAATGGGATAAAGGATTGAGATAAATTTAAATGTGTGAGTAAAAAAAATGGTAATATGTGTTCAAAGGCCAAGAGACGCCAACCATACGCGTCACCAGTTTAAGATATCTGAAGAGCACACATGACAGGTAGATCACAAAATTAACCACCATAAAATCCCAAAAGCTATCCTGTATCAATATCATAATCCAACCACCCAATCAAACTTAGACCAATATTAATCACCCCCAAGAACAAAACCATCAATATCAATCCATATATCACCAAGCATTAAAGATCATCATACCATTCTACCATATTAATATGCCATATACATTACATCTACATTATTGACCAAAGATGCCAATAATATATCATTTGATTACCGTACAACCACAGTCCACCCCACACCACCCATCCCTTTATCAATATTAATAATTTTCATTAATCCACATACCCATAACAACCCACAAACCCATAATACAAAAAATATACCAATATTAACCACCATCCCATCCTATATCACTATTAAATATCATTTGATACAACTCAAGATTACCCAACATATTCACCATATTTTTCAGTATAAAATATCTTCACCATTACAAAAAAATACACCCCATCACTATAAATCACAATTATCCATTTATTCCCACCATTATCCTTGGATAAATTTTTCAATAAAAGCTGAACACCATTTATCGAAAAAGTTCAAGAAATCATAATCCACCACCCATTAAACCATAATGTAACACTTCCAGCCAAATATGATATATAAATTTCTATAACTAAATAACATAAAAAAAAATTATTCACAATTTAAAATAAACCCAATTCCACTACCCCAATATTAACACATTAAACAATACCGACCTAACCATCCGATAATCCCCACACTCACCCCATCCTCACACCATATAATTCTAATTTTATATCTATATCATCCAAAATTTTCATAGATCAATAATATTCCAAAATAAACAACCATAAAATAACCTCAAATACCAATAATTGTCCATCTTATACCCTATATATCACCACAAATATTATGAAATATCCTATAAAAAGATGATACCATTTCAACATATTAAACTCCAGTTATATGAAAATATCCCATAGCCATATTCATAAACTGCACCAAAGATATATATAATATTAGGTGGGTGGTGGGGGGGGGGGGGGAGTGTGGTGGATGGGAGGGGATACTAAAACCAAAAGAGCAGCAAGAAAGGATAAAATTACCGCAATCAGTGTAGGGCATTTTGGGAGATGTGATGGAGGGGTGATAGGGGTGGTGGTCATGGGGGGGGGGGGGGGGGTTGTGTGTGCTTTGTTTGTGAGATGGGTGGGAGGGGGGGGACACCATAAGAACTCATCACACACCATGAGACCAAGATGCTGTATAAGAATCAACAATGAGATTATATTCACTAATAATTATGCAACCAAATCATTTAATAATATATAAGAGGGGCGAGTTATGGAGGAGGTGGGAGCACGCGAGGAGAGGTTAATCTATCATATAGAGTGAGGGGGAGCGTATGGCATCAGTGGTGATAAAAAATACATACTAACTCATAGAAATAAATAACAATATTCTTTCACCACTATCCGGGAGGATCCCACCCAATGAGCCATGAAAGCGAGGGAATTGAAGTGCAGAAGGTGCAAGGTTCCGTCTACACTCACTAACGCGCAGGCTATCGTGGGGAGGCACAATGTCTCACAAAAATATAGGTTAATGACCCCAACCAGGTGACAGATGTGGCTGAGGGTTATAAGCTGCAGCCCATAGCACACCCCTCCTACAACATAGCTTTGTACCATGTCTTGAGGAAGAAATGAATAAATGGAGAATATTTTACATCAAGCATTTGTTTTTTTGAAGGAGTTTTTGTGAGCTATGAGAAAGGATCTAAGCAACTTTATTCACCCATAATCTCTGACTGTTTGATCAACAGGATTATTTAACCACAAAGACCATCTTTCAAAGACAATTTCATCTTCCCTTTTTTCATTGTCTTCGTAAAGCTCTGCATCGTTGGAGGGTGAAGTCAAGTTCCCCAATTGGCTGATAAAGGAAATATACGACTTCATTGACCCTATCTACGACTACCATGTGGATTTTCTCAAGGAAGTGGATCGCGGTTAGCACATTGGGATGGAAAGATAGCTGAAGCGGTGTCCTCGATGCCATCCTCGCCTCCGTTTCTCCAGAAGATGCTTTCCGTCCAACGAATTTGGAGATCTCATCTTGCCAATATGAAAATGCTTCCAGTAAGCTCCGACTTATTAAATAATTTACGTATCATGATGTAATGACTTTTTTTATGGCAACTATAAAAATCTTCATTACACGAAACTAAAGGCAGCGAATGTGAAGTGGAACTTCGATGTCTGTGGTTTATTACCGTGAGCAGTAAGAGAATCTTGTGAAGATATTACAATTTCAGTATATTTCCAGTATTTCTCTGACAGGAAAGATAAATTAGAAACATGAATATATTTGAGTTGCATCTCTTCAAGTTGAAGAATGATAGCACACGTGAAAGATAAGTAAATTTCGTATGCGCACCGACCATGTTGAAGCTCTTAAGATGTGTACTGGTTTATCACAACAAGGTACAAACTCACTCTTACCTTACGTTACCACCCTCACAATGATAGTGCAGAGTAAACCTACGCTACGAAACCGATGAAATGTCCTGCTGCCAAATGCATTATTGCTTTTCATTTGGTCGCGTTATTTACTGTTTGCAGCCAAGCTACCAAGATCTGTAAGGTGGCCTACCAAATGCTTCTTCTCTTTCTCCTAATCGCATAAGTATTTAGTAAAGCATAGCAAGGTTAATTTCCTGTACACTTGTGGAACTATTTGCCCGTTCACCATAGAGAAATCAATATGTGAATACATAAGATAGATTAGGTTACAATGGCAGACCATAGTCTAACTTCATTATAATCGTCGATTTAATTATCGCCCTAACTTCTTTTCATGGCTCATACTGTGGTTAGGGGTGAAAATTCTGTAAAAAATTAAATTCAGTTCAGTAGGACACATTTTATTAAATTCAACTCTAGGCCAGATTGTTATTATTTTGTTTTCCGTTCAGTTTCTCCTGGAGTGTAGAAGGAATAAGTGAATCTCCGCTTTTGCAAGCTATCAAAACTAAGAGATGAACTTAGAACGCATTGATTTTTGACTGTTCCTTTGTCTATTTCACATAATTTGTGGAGATTTACTTCCTATATCGTATCGAGAGGCATTTTAGAGGAGTGAAAATGTTTATGTAACAAATGATTGATTAAAACAGCTCAAGTTAATTATCTACAAGTCAGTGCCTTGATGTTTATTAAGTCGATAAATCCGCTAAAAGAACATTACGATAGAGAAAGTTATTTGCGGTACATAGATATTTCAAATCATTTTTAGATAGAAATATGAATTTCAAATCTATTCACATTGAAAAAATTCATAGACTTTCAAGCTTCGTCTGAATTACCATCTATTTAGAGAGCAAACTTTCATAGAATTCAACAGAAGTCAATCAAAGATTTCTTCATCTCTCCATTATCTGTGGCAACAGTGATGAATAATTGCAATATTCATTGACTTCTAAGGAGTTACATACAATAGCATTATATCATGGATTTTGCGGGCAGAAATATCAGACAACCTCGCCTATATCTGATATTACTGCCCTAAAAATCCATGATATAATGCTACATTACTCTTTGAACATCACTTTCAACCATAGAAGTGGATAATAGTACACTAGAATGGAAGTTTGATATCTTGCCTATGTACAATGATGGCACATGGAAAAATCTATGGTTTGTAGATCAGATTCGATCTAAAACATTGTATCATAGTCAAACTATTTGCCAAGTTGGTTGTGGAAGTTGTTGACAGCAAATTACAGGATTTTCATGAAGAGAATTGCAAGTGAGAAGGCGGCATTGTTTCATGTGAAATAGCCTACTGTTCCATGGATTAATATACTCTGTCTATTTGTAGCAGTCATTGACAACTATTTTTCAATTTTTCAATGCTGGAAAACGAATCAAAAATTGACTCACATAATCATAATTGAAAGTCGTCGGTTGTAAGAGCATCTCAAGAATTCACAGATGAAAATCTAATTATTGGATAATTTCTCCTTCAAGCGGTAAAGAAACCTGGCGCTTTTCTGGAATAAAAAAACATGAAAGTTTCTTTACCGACAATCATTTCTCAAATAAATGAAATGTCGCTGGAACTTTTCAATTAATCATTTGAATGACACATGTGAGTATTTTTATTTTGTTTTTTTTTTTTTTTTTGTTTTTTACTTTTTGTTTTTTTTTTTTTTTTTTTTTTTTTTTTTTCTTTTTTTTTATTTTTTATTTATTTATTTGTTTTTTATATTTTTGATTTTTTATTTTTTATTTTTTATTGGAGGTTTTTTTTTGGTATTTTGGAAGCTGAAATACGATGCATGCAAAAGGTTTTAAAATGTTCAAATATATTGACACAGGGGAAAGAAACCATTTAAAAGTAAAATGGAATACTCTCTCAATTTCTTGGTCCTCTGATTTCAAGCTGGGTTAATGCATGTTTCTGTAAATCGACCATTTTAAGTTGCATAAGAGTCTGGATAATATTCTTGTTGAGCGTATTTCAAAGTTGATGAACGTACAGAACGTTTTACAGATTTCCTTCTTTTGCCCCATCCTGTCAGCGCAGCATTTTGTAAATTCACTATTGCTTTTGTGTACATGATCTTTGGACAAGGGGCAACAATCCAGATCACAAATTGGCTTGATAAATATAAATGCCAACCAGAAAAAATGGAAACTAGCTCGTACAATTTGCATTTTGCCCCAACTAAGTTCCCCCAGCGTGTGCCATAATTTTCATGCAATTTCCATTCTAGGACTTTCTATGGTATTATTAATTTCTATGCTTTCAACTGAATGTCGTTGATGAGTTGCATTTCTATGCCAAGGACATTCATTTCATGGATATCTTTGTTACATATCTCTGTAAATATATGGTCTGATTCATTGATATGATCTGTTTTGAATGTAATTTCTATGGTTGATCGCGATGTCTATATTCAACAATAGCAATGTTAATACTCGTCTATGCTCGCTTCGCTCGTTCTACATTCTGAATGTCGTATAGACATCGTATTGACATAGTTATAATGTCCGTGAATTGTAAAAGCGGCCGGAATTCTAGCGAATTGAATGAATTCTATGGTTTGAACACAGAATGATAGACATCCTCGCAACACGTATACCTGTCTTAGATATCTTGCAGTTGCTATCAAAGACTGAGTTCTATGGATTTTATTACATAGTCAGGTCGTCGGGTTCAGACATATCTAGGATCAGATATCTAGGTTCAAATATATCTAGGAGTCCATGGTTCAGATAGGAATTGAAATGCCTATAAAATGAAATTTGTGTCATACGAATGAAGACAAAAAGTTCGTAAGAAAGCACAAGACTCCTATGATGACGGTTCTTGACTGGCAATCTAATGCGTGTAACATTCGATATCGCATAATTCTATCGCACTATTTGTCGACGATTCCGATAGAGAATTGCTGTACTCCTCAAGAAATTAATAGTGCTATTATAAAAGCTGTTAAAAATAAAAAATTCATTTATAGCGCTTTAAGGCGACATGACGCGCTCATAGCGATCCGCTAAAGATTTTATGTGTCTGTTATGCGCTATGAGTTGCATGGTCTCTATCAATGAGAATAGTTGAAGGCTGTCCGCTCGCGTCTTTTAATTTTTAAAGTTTATGAATTCTACGCAAGTCATTTGCATTTAAGAATGACCATTAAATTGTCACTATGACTGAGATACTTCTTAGTTGCTGCTAAACTAATGTAGAGACGCATATCGCTCAGGATCCGCCAAAAAAACGGGCTCTGTTATTCGGACCGCTACTTGTATGATAAGTGTCCTTAGATAACTGTCGTTATAATGTGTCTGAACTGCTAACGAATTGTAGGTCCGTCGTCGTGCACGAGGAATTTCATAGAGAACGCTAGCATTAATTGGTTGGTAGTCAAAGTAGTAGCAATAAATAGACGCTAAATTAAAATGTTGTGGTACTCAAATTGTCACCACAGAATTCTGTTTTAGTACTTCGGTTGAAGTATGGTGACATGTGAATTCATTGTCTTGGGGCTACTTTAAAAACGACCATAATTCATGAATTAGACCCTTTTTCAGGTTTTTAAGACCTAAATACATGAAATTTAAGACCGTTCCAGGACACCATAAAATTCAAAAAAAAATAGTATCTTTATAAGCGACATAAATTCATGAATTTAGTCCCTTTTTCAGTTTTTAAGACCTTAATACATGAATTTAGTCCATTCAAAAGTACATTTTTTCAAAAATGGTATTTTTAAAACGACATAAATTCATGAATTTTGAAGTCTTTTTCAGGTTATGAAGACCTAAATTCACAAATTTGGGCGTTTTTAAAAATACCCAATTTTTCAAATTTTTCAAAATCTCAAATTTGAGAATTACAATTTTCACCGCTTAAATCATGCTTTTAAAAAACGTCCTAAATTGATGAATTTAGTCACTTTTTCAGGTTTTTAAGACCTAAATTGGTGAATTTAGACCATTTTCAAAAAGATTCATTTTCATTTTTCACTTTTAAAAAAAACGACATAAATTCATAAATTTATTCTTTTTTAGGTTTTTTAAGACTTAAATTGATGAATTTACTCAATTTAAAAAAGTACCAAAAAATAAAAATATAATATATAAAAATGAAATATATAACCTCCGGACTCTTTTATAAAAAAATAAAATGAAAATATAATATATAAAAATGAAATATATAACCTCCGGACTCTTTTATAAAAAAAATAAAAAATAAAAATATCAATCTAAATAATAATAATCAAAAACAAAAATATATTTAAAAAAATATTTCTTTAAAAATGGATAAAACGAAAGTGGAAGGAACTTCAGAAATGGAAGAAAACGCAAGAATATATCCTTCTTTATCACAATTAAAAACAAGTTAATTGGACATTGAAAAAATGAACAAAGAAAAACACAAATATAGAGTACGCTATATGAAAGATAAGGAATCTCAATTATTATTAAGATTAGAGCATTATAAAAAATTAAGAAAGAGATGGAGTAAAGTTAAGAATGTAACACAAGGAAGTGGCATATTCTTAACAAT
>CAJQUW010004088.1:0-123509 GCA_907163375.1 Prostheceraeus crozeri | reverse complement strand
GAATTGACAATTGGATCATGCTTGAATTGTATGAGGAGTTTCCCGCTTTGAGTCGAGCTATAAGAGGGTGAATGAGGAGGTGAAATACAACAAATTAGTGATTTCTATCTCTTTTGAGCTATGTTTGGAGGGATAAGGTAGCCGGAAACTATTTTAATTGTTCTTTTTTTCTGCTCAGAATTGACAATTGGATCATGCTTGAATTGTATGAGGAGTTTCCCGCTTTGAGTCGAGCTATAAGAGGGTGAATGAGGAGGTGAAATACAACAAATTAGTGATTTTTATCTCTTTTGAGCTATGTTTGGAGGGATAAGGTAGCCGGAAACTATTTTAATTGTTCTTTTTTCTGCTCAGAATTGACAATTGGATCATGCTTGAATTGTATGAGGAGTTTCCCGCTTTGAGTCGAGCTATAAGAGGGTGAATGAGGAGGTGAAATACAACAAATTAGTGATTTTTATCTCTTTTGAGCTATGTTTGGAGGGATAAGGTAGCCGGAAACTATTTTAATTGTTCTTTTTTCTGCTCAGAATTGACAATTGGATCATGCTTGAATTGTATGAGGAGTTTCCCGCTTTGAGTCGAGCTATAAGAGGGTGAATGAGGAGGTGAAATACAACAAATTAGTGATTTTTATCTCTTTTGAGCTATGTTTGGAGGGATAAGGTAGCCGGAAACTATTTTAATTGTTCTTTTTTCTGCTCAGAATTGACAATTGGATCATGCTTGAATTGTATGAGGAGTTTCCCGCTTTGAGTCGAGCTATAAGAGGGTGAATGAGGAGGTGAAATACAACAAATTAGTGATTTTTATCTCTTTTGAGCTATGTTTGGAGGGATAAGGTAGCCGGAAACTATTTTAATTGTTCTTTTTTCTGCTCAGAATTGACAATTGGATCATGCTTGAATTGTATGAGGAGTTTCCCGCTTTGAGTCGAGCTATAAGAGGGTGAATGAGGAGGTGAAATACAACAAATTAGTGATTTTTATCTCTTTTGAGCTATGTTTGGAGGGATAAGGTAGCCGGAAACTATTTTAATTGTTCTTTTTTCTGCTCAGAATTGACAATTGGATCATGCTTGAATTGTATGAGGAGTTTCCCGCTTTGAGTCGAGCTATAAGAGGGTGAATGAGGAGGTGAAATACAACAAATTAGTGATTTTTATCTCTTTTGAGCTATGTTTGGAGGGATAAGGTAGCCGGAAACTATTTTAATTGTTCTTTTTTCTGCTCAGAATTGACAATTGGATCATGCTTGAATTGTATGAGGAGTTTCCCGCTTTGAGTCGAGCTATAAGAGGGTGAATGAGGAGGTGAAATACAACAAATTAGTGATTTTTATCTCTTTTGAGCTATGTTTGGAGGGATAAGGTAGCCGGAAACTATTTTAATTGTTCTTTTTTCTGCTCAGAATTGACAATTGGATCATGCTTGAATTGTATGAGGAGTTTCCCGCTTTGAGTCGAGCTATAAGAGGGTGAATGAGGAGGTGAAATACAACAAATTAGTGATTTTTATCTCTTTTGAGCTATGTTTGGAGGGATAAGGTAGCCGGAAACTATTTTAATTGTTCTTTTTTCTGCTCAGAATTGACAATTGGATCATGCTTGAATTGTATGAGGAGTTTCCCGCTTTGAGTCGAGCTATAAGAGGGTGAATGAGGAGGTGAAATACAACAAATTAGTGATTTTTATCTCTTTTGAGCTATGTTTGGAGGGATAAGGTAGCCGGAAACTATTTTAATTGTTCTTTTTTCTGCTCAGAATTGACAATTGGATCATGCTTGAATTGTATGAGGAGTTTCCCGCTTTGAGTCGAGCTATAAGAGGGTGAATGAGGAGGTGAAATACAACAAATTAGTGATTTTTATCTCTTTTGAGCTATGTTTGGAGGGATAAGGTAGCCGGAAACTATTTTAATTGTTCTTTTTTCTGCTCAGAATTGACAATTGGATCATGCTTGAATTGTATGTGGAGTTTCCCCCCTTTGAGTCGAGCTATAAGAGGGTGAATGAGGAGGTGAAATACAACAAATTAGTGATTTTTATCTCTTTTGAGCTATGTTTGGAGGATAAGGATAAAATAACTATTCATATAAAATAAAACAAGCGTAAAAAAGGTAAGAAAGGTAAAAAAAATATAACAACAACAGTTGGTAAGTTACGTACTAGAGGTATGTTAAGGGTAAATAAAAAGTACGAAGTAAGATAAGTAAGAGTAAAACAAAAACAAACACCGGGTAAGGGTAGTACAACACTAGTAACAGGGTAGTAAAGAATGTAGTACGGTAAAAATCCAACCAAGCAGAGGTATCCCACGAGTACACCGGTAAAGGACGCCAAGTAAACGGTACATATACCAACCGCACTAATAGTCAGGTCACCCCCAAGGTACCCGGTATTGTCCCCAGGACGTAACTACCCAGAGTATACACCAGGATACCTATCACCGAGATCACCAAGTCACCTAAGGGGTTAACAACACTGAAGGGGTCACTACAGTACCCCGTGTACCTGTAACCCGGCGTCTAGTCCAGTCCAACGTACCAACCATACTGTACCCCACAGGCACCCCTCTATCCCTCGACTGACATTCCTCGGACGACCCTGCACCCACTGACGACAATACGTACCGGACAACTCCCACCCCGTACCCGGACCACCTAACATCCCGGACCCGATTCCTGGGACACCATTAACCACTGGTCCGTCACAACCCCCCGCCCGTCCGACATCCACACCTGTCCCAGCATAACCCCCCTCGCCCTGACCTCCGGACCCACCGACCACTCCGTTCCACCGTGTGTACGCTCAGCCCGGATACAATACTCAGCCCTGACCCACCCCCCACCACCCCAAACTCCCCTTACCGTCCCGCCGTGACATTCGACCCCCTACCGACCCTCCCCAACCTACAATGTCGACCGACCCACCCGACACCTTCCCTCCGCATTTAGAGGCACCCGGTCTCACCAGTACCCCCTCACCCCTTCCGACCCCCCCTCAACTGCGGTCCGGTCTACCCCCGTTTCGTTCCCCCGGACACCCCCCCGGACCCTCTCCGCCACGGAACACCCCGACTCACATCCCCACCCCCCTGAACCCTATCCGACCCCTCCTGAGCCCGGTCGACACCCCCTCGACCACCCTTACACCCCTCGAGAGGACGGACACCCGCAACCCGTGTCCCAGAGATCCCCCTACCGCCACCCCCCCACTCCACCAGTGACCCCACCATTTCTAGCGTTCTACCCCCGTACATCACCCGTCCACCCGGTCCCCCACGTCCCCCCTTTTCGAACACTTCCCCGTCAAACCCCCCTCGACAACAACCCTTCCCCCCCCAACGCCCTCGGCCGACCCTGAGACACGCCCGCCGTCCCCCCCCTGGTCCAATACACCCTGTCCACAGCCGGGGCCCCGCCATTCCTACCCGAACACCCCCCCTCCATCCCGACCGTAACCCCGGTCCCCCGGAACCGTCACTACCCCCCCCCACCCGACAACCCGCCTGACCTCTCCACCCTCCATGACCAGTCCCCCCTCCCGACTCCCCCACCACCAATTTCCCCACCTAACCCACCCCCCCCCCACACCTTACCAGGACGCCGCTGTGAACCCCCACGGACCCAGCCTAGTCCCGGACATTATCACCCTTTACCACCCCGACCCCCGACCCCCCCGCCCCACCCGTGACCCCCCCCCGGACGTACTCCCTCTGACCCAGTCTGACCCACACGACCCTTCTCCACCGACCCCGTCCACCCCGGTCCCTAACCTAAACCTCCAACCTACGTCCACGTAGTGGTCACTGACACTACCGCCTCCGTCAGAACCCCGGACCGCTGTACCCACCGAAAAGACCTGACACCCGCGACCCCAAACCGTCCCACAGTCCCTTCCTGTTCCCGAACAGGTTCCACCCACCCCGACTCCACCCCCGTCCACTTAACGTCCCACTCGTCCCGTTCACACCGTCCAAACCCCCCCCCTCCCACATCCCACTCCCTCGAACCCCCCCTCCTCTACTAACCACCGCACCTCATCGTGAACCCTGAACCCCCCACATTGACCCCCCCCAGACTCGGATGTACCCCCTTACCCCGGACTCGGACACTTCGCGACGCCCCCTCCCCCCACGTACCCTTGAAACGTCCCCGGTCAAGAGCGCCATACCACTCACTTCTACACCCCCCCCCCGGAATATGGACAGGGACGACAGCGCCCTTTCCACCTAACCCTGACCCACGACCCCGACCCCCCACCACCGACCCTTACCCATACCCCTACCCTCCTGACCCAACCACCCTTACTTACCGACACGACAGGACCCGGGTACCTCCCCCCCCACCCGTCACAGTCGCACCGACACGACCTACCCTACCCCCCTCTTGCCGTTCCATCACACATCACACACCAACACACCACCCGACACGGACCCCCCAAAACCTCCGCACCGGACCCCCGACTACACCTTGAACTGTAGAATTACTACCCCTTTCCCCCCCCCCCTTACCATCCGGTACACTACCTACTACGCCCCCTGACTACCCACCCCCGTACCCCCTCACTACTACTACCCCACCACCTACCCTACTACATCCGTTCCGCCTTACCCCCCACCCCTGACACTCCCACTTACCTCCCCTTCACTTTCAACCTTTCCTTCCTCCCTGACCGACCCTACATCCGGACCCCACCCCACTCCTTCCTTACAACCCCGTCCCAACCCGAATGCACCAACCCTCCCACCCCCCCTCCCCCCACCCCGGACCCTACCCTCCTACACCTACCCCCCCGTACCCTGACGGACACCACCCAACGCACGAAGCTACCCCCCCCACCCGACCCAGACCATCGTCCGCCCCCCGTTCCCCGTCCCGGACCTCGATACGGTTCCCGGACCGCCCCACATCCCCCGCCTAGACACCCCCCCTCCTACACTATACCCTGACCTCCCAACACCGTCTCCCCCCCGGACCCCACCCCCGGACATCCACCAGGACCTCGACCTACCGCACCCTCCCCAAAGATCCCAACGTTACCCCCTTACGACCCTATTCACCTCCTCCTTGGTACCTACGTCACCCCCTGACCGTTACCTCCCCTCCCGGACCCCCCCCATCTTGACTCCACCGGTGGTCCCAAACCCCCGTTTCTACTCTCCGCAAAACCCCACACCCATCAGTCCCGACCTGGACCCACCTCCCACCCTGTACCCACCCCTTCCACTACCTGACTACCTACCCCCCATCCCTTCTCCCCACCCCCCCAACCACCGTGGTCCCGACCCCGACACGGACGACCCGCTCCCAGGTTCAACTACCACCACTCACCAGTACCTCCCCGGCCGGCCTGTCCCCCGGATCCGTGTTCCCTCAGGTACCCGACCTCCCGCCTCGACCCCTGGCCAAAACCACCCGACCTCCCGGACCCACCACCTCCCGGACACCGCGTCCTCCCGGTCCACCCACCTGTCCACCACCGAACCCATGACACACTACCCCTTACCAACCGGAATCCCCCCCGGTCCCGGGGACTACATCACTCCGGAACTCCCCACCCCCCCTACCGTAATCCCTCCTCGTACTACCACCTCCCGGGACAGACACCCCCCCACAGACCTGACCCTGGCCACAGTCTGACGACCCCCACCCACACTTACTCACCCCACACAGTCTCCACCCCCGTACACCACCACCTTCCCGGTCTCCTTATCCCCACACCCCCTAGGACGTCCCCGTACAACCCGACGCCGGTCCCACCCCTACGATATAAGACACTCCCGCACACGGTCCATGTCCCCCCCACCACGACCGCATGTAGCACGGACCCCACCGGTCCTCCCTACTCCCCCCAGACGGGTACGGACCTACTCCCGTCGGTACACCCTGTTCGACCCACCCTCCTGTTCCTTTCCCTACCCGTACGTTCAGGACACTACAATACTCCTCCCCCCGCCCGGTCGTCGAACCTTCTAACCGGACCCCAAACCCCTGTCTGCTTCCACTACACCCCCACACCCTCAACCAAACACCCCACCCTCCCGTACCCACCCCACTTCCCCATTTTCCCGCTACCCCCGTACCACCCCTTACGATTCCATTACACCGGACGTCCCCCGGTGCCAAAACACCCGCCACTCGGACCGACCCCTTCCCGTCCCGACCCTGCCCACCCCACGGTCGACCCCCCCTCCTCCATACCAGGTTGTGTTACATCCCCATTCCAACCTGTGGACCGTACCCACGACCGACACCACTACCGACCCTACCCGCTCACTCCGAAACGCCCCCCTAGTCCCTCCCCGGACCAACCCCCGGACACGTCTTGACCCCCCCGGTCCCCTCCCGGCCTCGCACTCCCCCCCCACCGATCCCCCTGACCCTCTCCTACCCACCGGTCGCCGACCCCCACCCTTTCCAGCGGTCGAGCGCCGTTACCCCAACCTGACCCAGGCCACCGACCCCTGCCCACATGACAGAGTGCCTGTACCCGGACTCCCCGGTCCTCTACCTGACGCCCTTCTCGATCTGAACCGCCCCCCCCGTTCCCCGTCTACGACCCCGTCACCCTCCCGTACCTCCGACCAGTCGTTTACTTACCACGACCACCGACGCCCCCGGTACCCACCACCCGACTACACGGGTCGTCTCACAATCCCTACTATTACCCCACCCTTACGGTACGCCCGCTATTCTTGACCACCCCCTGACTCCTCCCGAACCACGTCCCCCCCTTACCCACTCACCTGACCCCCCCTGTCCCCACCACGTCCCCCGGAACTAGTCCCCCGAGTGTCTGACCCGACTACCCAGACTACCTACCACACACCTACACGTCCCCCCCTCACCACGCCCCCCCCCTTCGCCCCTTAACACCTCAGTCCCAACCCACTTCCTCCTCGAACCTACCCCTACCCCCACCCCCTCTACGTCCCAGTCCCACCGTCTCCCCCTCCTCTTACATTACCCCTTGTCCCCATCCCTGTCCCCTCCCTCTACCCCCCCCCACCGTCCCTCACCCCCCACCCTTACACCCCTCCGCCTTACCCTCCCACAACCTCCGCACCCCACCCCCCGTTCCCGTCTACTACCCAGGACCCTTACCGACCACCACACACCCTCGGTCCCAGATCCCTTACCCTACCTTACCCACCCCCACCCCCCGACCCGGCGTGCCTTAACCCTCCCCTACACCCTTACCCGGTACCCCGTCCCCACCACCTTAGCAACCGGTACTACTACAACACCACCCACCTCACCACTCCGTACCCTGTACCCCGTCACACACCCTCACCCCGCTACCCCCGTACACCCCTGCTGACACCCCGCCCAGACTGCGCAGGACTTCGTACATACCACGTCCCCCCCACCCCGCGAACCGACCCACCTTCCACCCCTTGACCTACAACGGACGTCCACCCGTCACCAACCACGTAACCCGCCTTCCACCTGTGTCCCCCGTTGACAACCACGCCCGACCCCCGACCCCTCCCTCCCCCCGGACCGTCCGCACAACCCCCGGACCCCCCCGGACGACGCACTTTCCTACACCCCGACCCCTTACCCTCCTATTACTACCCCTTACCCTACCCTTACCCCGGACCCCTACACCCCTGTACCCACGTGTCACCTCAAGCACTCCCCACTCCGCTGACGGACCACGCCGACCTAAACCCCTCCCTGACCCCTACCGACGTTCCTAAGTAACGAACACTACCAACCCCATTCCCCCCCCCGGTCACCCCCCCACCATAGTACTCACACACCCCTGACCCATACGACCCCGCCTTACCTTCGAGTACCACGACCCACGTACATCCGCGAGACCGACCGCGCCTAAGACCCCTACCCTCGCAACCCCCTGCGACCTTGACGACCCCACGGTACCCCCCGACGACCCCCCATACCCGGTTCCCCCCCACGACACCCCCCCCTCCGCCGACCTCACTCGACCTTACCCCCTTACCTTTTACGTCCTCCCCACAAACTTACCCCGGACCCCCCGTCTACCACCCACGCTGTCCATAACATGACCCGTTACCCTCCCCACACCCACCTGACACCCGGATCTCCTCCCAACAACGCAACACCATAGGGTCCACCGACCGTCCCGTCCCACATCCCCCATCTGTCCCACGGGGGTCCCCCCCCGTCCTCCACGGTCCACCCCCGGGAACGTACACACCGACCACCCCCTCCCGCGTCAACCCAGGTCAGGGTCCGTTACCAAACCGGTCCTCCCGTCTACGTGTACACCGGGGGGCACACCGCGACACGCCTGTTCAGACGGACCCTCCCGGAGACCCCCCGGTCAGTCCAACCTGACTAAAAGAATCCCCCGGTGCTCGACCCGGTCGCGGTACAGGTTAGTCCACGGGAGTCAACCGGTCCCAGTAATATCGACCCCCCCAAGACCGTGACTATACCCACCGTCACACCCGTCAACCAGGCCCCACCCCCGGTCCCCCCCCGGGCAACCCCGTACCGGTACCCCCGTTCAACCCTACCTCCGACCTTTCCCCCCACGAACACTTTACGTTCCCCGGCGTACCACTCACCCCCCCCTACCTCGGACCCACCCCACACTATCTATTAGATTCCCCCCCCGACCGGTAGGACCCCCTTATGCCCCTGCACACCAACCCGGGACTCTACCGTCTACCTGACCCCCGCCTGGGACCCCTCCACTCTCGTACGTACTTGAAACACCACCCCACGACTCTACAAGACCGTTCCCCCCTCCTTGTCGACTACACTCCAACTGACCTACTAGTCCCGACCCCACTCCCACCGGTTTACTACACTGACCGCCCCACACTACCCACCGTCCCCGCGGGGTCACGACCCGTATTACCACGCCGTGTCCTTCGACCACCTACCCCCCCCTGACACCCCCCGACTGGTAGCGACAACTTACCCCCCTACCCTACCCCACCCAGGGTCCCCACATTCTCCCCTCCCGGACTCCCCGGACCCCGTAGGTACCCCAACCGCCATCCTTGGGACCTACACCACCGTTCCGCACCACACGACCCCCCCGACACCGGTCACCCTGTCCCCCCACCCCCCATCATACCACCGGTACCCCCCCGCAGCATGACACCCTAACGGTAGTTCCCACACGTCTCTCGACTCCCCTGTCACCTCGTACCCGTCACCATAGGGTCTCCACCGGAACCTCGCCCGGACACAGTTCCTTACCTCACGACACGACACCCCTGTCCCCCTTTCCTCCCGTACGCGTGACCGCACCACCGTCCCCGAGGGTCCACCCACCCATCGGACACCCCGCTTACCCGACCACCGTTCATCGTCCCCCTTCCCATGTCACCCCTACGCCCTTAACACCACTCACCCCCCCTTCACACCGGGGACCTTCCTCCCCTCTTACGCCCCGACCCGTCACCGACGACCCCGTTGGCTCTGCCCCTGGTACAGTCCACCCGTCCCGGACACCCTGACACTCGAACCATCCGTTTCCCCCCTTTCACCCGTACGCCCCTTACGACCTTTGTCTCGAACCCCACCCGACCCGTAACACATACGTCCCCCCCCCCTCGGTCGGGACCAGCGACCTCCCACTGACGACCCACAAACAGGACGACCTGTCCGGACCCCCCCTCTGTACCATCAACGGTCCATGGGGACGGACACGTCCCAGTCCGTACTTTACCCCCCGGTGTCCAGGTCCATCCCCGGAAACCCGCAATTCCCCGCCCCTCCGGACTACCCCCCCGTCCCCCTTACCGGAACCCCGGGTCCGACAACTTTACCCCCGAACCCTACCCCCGTGTACACCACCGTACCTACCGACTACACCTTCCCCCCCCCCGACCACGGTCCAACCCCGTCATTCTGACCCCCTGACTCTACTGACCACCGGCGACAGCTTGACCACAACCATACCCTTAAACGACCCAACCGACCCCATACCTGTACGTCCTCATACTTACTCATTTACCCTACCACACTGACCTGACCAGACACGGTTACACCCCGACCACTACCCCCTCGTGACCACCCGACGGTACCACCACCACATTACCTACCTACCTCCACTTACTCTCTGTCCCTGACCCCGTATCACCTACCCCCTGTACCCGCCTGTTCCCAAGTACCCGTAACCCCCTCTCCGGACGGTCCCCCCTTCCTAACCACCTACCCCCCTACCACAATCCACGGACCGTCCCCACCTGAGTTGACCCTCTACTGTACCACACTGACCCCGCTGACCTACCTGACAAACCCACCGACTCCTCAACCTCCGGAAACATTTTAATTTGTTCTTTCTTTTTTTTTCGCTCAGAAATTGACAATTGGATCATGCTTGAAGTGATATGAGATTTCCCGCTTGAAGTCGACTATAAGAGGCCGGTGAATGAGGAGTGAAATACAACAAATTAGTGATTTTTTTATCTCTTTTGAGCTTATGTTTTTGGGCAGGATAAGGTACCGGAAACATTTAAGTGTCTTTTTTCTGCTCAGAATTGACAAATTGGTTCAATAGCTTGAATGATATGAGGAGTTTCCCGCTTTGAGTCGAGCTATAAGAGTGAATGAGGAGTGAAAATACAACAAATTAGTGATTTTTATCTCTTTTTAGCTATGTTTGGAGGGATAAGGAGCCGGAAACTATTTTAAATAAAATTTGTTCTATTTTTTTTTTCTGCTCAGTAATTGACAATTGGATCATGCTGAATTGATGAGAGTTTCCCGCTTTGGAGGTCCGAGCTATAAAGGGGTAAGAGGAGTAAATACACAAATTAGTGATTTTTATCTCTTTTGAAGCTATGTTTTTTGGTGATAAGGTAGCCGGGTAACTAGTTTAATTGTCTTTTTTCTGCTCAGAAATGTGACAATTGGAGCATGCTTGATTGGATGAAGGAGTTTTCCCGCTTTGAGTCGACTATAAGAGTGAATGAGGAGTGAAATACAAACAAATTAGGATTTGAGCTCTTTCTGAAGCTATGTTTGAGGGATAGGTTTGCCGAAACTATTTTAGTTGTTCTTTTGTCTGCTCAGAAAGTGCAATTGAGATCCATGCTTGAATTGTATGAGGATTTTACCGCTTGTGATCGAGCTATAAAGAAGGGTAATGAGGTAGGTGAAATTACAACACATTAGTGATTTTTATCTCTTTGAGGCTATTTTGGAGGATAAACGGTACCGAAACTACTTTAATTGTTCTTTTTTCTGCTCCGCAATTGACAATTGATCATTGCTTGAATTGGTATAGGAGTTTCCCGCTTTTGAGCGAGCTATTAGAGGGTGAATAGAGGTGAAATACAACAAATTAGTGATTTTTTTGCTCGTTTGAGCTATGTTGGAGGATAAGTACCCGGACACTATTTTAGTTTTGTTCTTTTTTCTGCTCATAAATGACAATTGGATCCATGCTTGAATTGGTATGAGGATTTCCCGCTTTGAGTCGAGCTATAAAGAGGGTGAATGAGGAAGTGAAAATACAACAAATTATGAATTTTATCTCTTATTGATCTATGCTTGGTAGGGATAAAGGTAGCCGGAAACTATTTTAATTGGTCTTTTTTCTGCTCAGAATTGACATTTGGATCATGCCTTGAAGTGTATGAGGAGTTTTCCCCGCTTTGAGTCGAGCTATTAAGGGTGAATGAGGAGGTGAAGAACTAAATAAAAAAAAAAAAAAAAAAAAAAAAAAATGAACAACTGATGGCCACGGGGGGGTTGGGAAATGTCCCTTTTCTGGTTAGGAATCGTATACTAGTGTATGTCAAGTGTGACAGGGATGAAGTTCGTATGAAGGGAAGTGGGACAGCATTCCGATAAACACTGGTGTTTCGACATCGCGCTGATAAGAGAACATGGACGAGTTAGGACTGTATCAGTTGTCGGTACATTTGGCGACGCAATTGGAGTAAATGTGAACATGATTTGTTTTATGCAGAATTTTGGGGAATGAATAGCTGAGATATCATGACTAATTTTTCTACTGTCAAAGCAGCTCTCTAGTTGCTGTACACCCTCTTGGAGAGGATAGAAATGAAAGAAATAGCTTTGAATGCGTTTACAATCTCGATTTTATACGTAAACAATAATTTAAAAAAAACGTGATTAAACGCCGATTTAAACATATATATTTTTTATTGAGATTTGCAAAATCGGATGAAAGTAATATGCTTATAATCGAGGTCTGATTAGTATAGTAGCGAAGTTTCATCGAGCAAGTCCGCGTAATAACTGCGTATTAATCGTTTCACTAAGTGTTTCGTTGTTGGTTGCACTATCTGTTTTGAAAGTTTCATACGTTAGCTGTTTGATTGTTATTTTAAGAAAGTGAGAAATGCTGATTAATGATCTATAAGCCTTTGAGTTTGAATATCCATTGAAATGTAGATGTTGCTGCTGAACCCACTAGGTATATCTTTCGTTGTTTTCTCTTGTAAATTTGCAGTTTCATCTATAGCCTACCTGAGCTAGTAGAGTTGGTTACTGTGATCGATCGTCTTAAAAAAACAGCGACTGGAGTTACCCACACACGATCAAAATTGTTGCTGACTCAAAAATCAAAAAATCTACCTTTACATGGAATTGAAAATCTGAATCGTTGCTGAAAAACGATTAAAAAAATGTCTTTCAAAATTCATACTCTAGATTACTTACAAGATATCTCCAATCTAATCACAGACATCTATATACATTGCGATCATTTGTGATATTTAATTTACAAAATATCATTCCAATGTGATCCCTGAATTATCATAGAAGTAACTTTAACATTAGATGATGACCTTACAAAGGAAAAAGTTCAGAGTTAAGAGGAGGGTAGGAATTTAAAATTATTAACGTTTAAACAAATTACTTTTGTTAATACAATTCAATCAGCGAAAGTTATTAATTAGTATAGAAGAATTATGCAAGTAAATTAATTATTTGGGAAACACATGAAATAGTATTTCCCAAAGTAGATCAGCGCCAAATTTGTAAAATCAAGCTGTGACTCTGAGGAATAAATCGCCAAAAATTTTTGTTGTACGATCGTGAACTGTGACTGAACAGAATTTAGATCGTCATTCTCTGAAGCTGTTTTAGCTGAAAAATATATAATCATCAACAACTTCATTGCCAACAGATCATGCACACCCCGGCCCACAGATAACGCCCGCTCGTTATGCTTTTTCTAGTGGCAATCAAGATTTAGTCCCTATCTGTCCAAGTAATTATGCTGTAGGATGGAACAAAGCCATTATTTCAAAAAAGGCTAAATTATAATGAGTCGCTGGTATTCTTAATGAGCCCGAGATAGAACCCACCCACACAAGGTGGCCCCCCTCAATCAGTCATACTTTTATTACTCTACTTCTAGTGAGGTATGGTTGTTGCAAAGTTGGGCGCAATCGGTTTGGGCGCCTCTGGTGATCGGGGACCGTAAAGGGTTCCCGAAGGAAAGTCCTTTAAAAATGCCTTTGGTGATCAGTCACTAGTGTCTTATGAGACAGAGAATGGAGCCTGAATCAATCAGTCATACTTTATCAAGCGGCATTGTTCTGAATATAGAGAGGTTACTCACGAATCCACGAAAGCATCTAAAGTTCATCTCTACTACGGAACTCCCTTCATCGCTATCAGTGTCTTTGGTAATAAAATGGGCAAGAATTCAACTCAAAACGAAACTGAGTGACTGAATTGAATGATGCAGTCGATCTGATCAATTTTACTCAACTCCTCAGTTGCAACAAAGACACTGTTAAAACTAGTTCCTAATGCAATTTATAAACCGATGTGAGAATTATTTCCATTATATATCTCCACGACAGGGCTACTCAAACGTCTGATATCCACATGGATGCTTCCACTACAATTGGAAACCTGTTGCGAAAGATAACTTTCCATCAACAGACTACTTTGACCAGTGATTCTCAAGTACAACCCTCTCCTACTAGTCCGGCAGCCAGAAAACGATTTCTGCAGGGAACGAGGCGGAAAATGAGACTTTCACAGAATGATGTACATCTTCTGCATACTACGAATCTGCACGTCTGCCGAGAATCTGGAGAATTCCTCTTCTGTCAGACAGGATCAAAGAAATAAACACATGTAAATCCAATGTGGGACGCTTGATTGCAGCTTTTGGCTTTCAGATAACAGCTTCAGAGAATGCCGATCTAAATTCTGTTCAGTCACAGTTCACGATACGTTCAAACAAAATTTTGCGATTTAATTCACTCAGAGTCAACAGCTGATTTTTCAAATTTGGCGCTGATGTCTACTGGAAAATAATATTTAGATTTTGGTTTACCAAATAATTAATTTACTTGCTTAATTCTCATTACTAATTAATAACTTTCGCTGATTGAATTGTATTAACAAAAGTAATTTGTTTAAACGTTAATAATTTTAAATTCCTACCCTCCTCTTAACTCTGAACTTTTTCCTTTGTAATGATGGCCATTAGATGACTCAACAGCTGTTGATGATGTCTTTGAAATAGCTACATAGGTAATTTATTGCAAGTTTTTTTTCTGTCAATCATTTACACTGGTTTTCTGTTCACAAATATTCCATAACTTCTTCACTATTTATTAGTTCTCCCTAGTCCTTTAGGACTAATTGACACCATGAACAATGACAGTCATTCAAATGAACATGACGTATTCGGGATCGTGTAGCACGTGTAAATGATGCCTCCGTAAAACAGCAATGGCATCACCACCAATCCTCCATGAATTAAGTAAATCAAGACGGTCATCATTTAACTACTCACATCATGACTGACATCATGCTACTTACATCATCGTGAATAGATTAACTAACTTAAAAGGTAATGATGTTTTCTCGAGAATTCTGGTTGCCACTATTTGCGCTTAACGGAACACGACGAATGAATGAAGTGTGTCTCGGTACTCCATCGTCATTTGCTTCAACTGATACATCCGAAATTGCCGCAATAATTTAATATGGAACAGCCCAAATTCTGTCAGAATGGCTGTTCGTTCTCAAATATGCTTTTTCACCTACTGAATAAAGATTTTCATTTGAATTCAAGTCTGGATCATCATTATTCACAATACCATTATCAGTTAAAACTCAATCTTCTGTTCGATGTGAACGAATGATTTTTTTTTCGGAAAACACAACTGTGTAGTCTCTCCCCAAGCTTTATTGCCGATGAAAGTGATTTTATAAAAGAAAAGAAACACCGGACCAACGTTTCGCTCACCGTCCGAGCTTGCTCACGGTCACGCGCATAAATGGCGGGCAAGAAGTACAAATTACTTTAAATAGCAAGCACCTCAAACACAGTTCTTAATAAGTTAACTCGTGTTTTCTATTGATTTCAGGTTCCAACATTCTAATATATCGACTTTCAGCAGTTCTAGCAAGTACAGGCGTACTGACTTGGCAAAGAATATCTAAATGAAAGTCACTGATGGTCATAGAGATATTGCGATGTTCGGCGATTATGTGTTCGGACAGAGCACTATGGCGGTCTTTATTGTCTATACTCCTTTGTGTTCATGAAAACGAGATTTAATAGGACGACTGGGTCTGTCCGATATACGCTTTGTTGCAAATACTACACATGAACCTATACACGACATGTCTGCTCAAACAAGTGTGGGGGGAGTTATTTTCACAAATGTCGCACGTACAATTATTTAGATTAGCATTATATCTTAATTTGTTGCTAATGCTCTTACCAGGCTTATTAATTACACTTACAGGTAAATTGTACTTTTTATTAGACTTTTTATTTTGCGGTTGCAACTATCACTGATGAAATCAATGTCTAAAGTAGCTTTGTTTATTTCTTTGATGTATTCGCAATATCTCTATGACCATCAGTGACTTTCATTTAGATATTCTTTGCCAAGTCAGTACGCCTGCACTTGCTAGAACTGCGGAAAGTCGATATATTAGAATGTTGGAACCTGAAATCAATAGAAAACACGAGTTAACTTATTAAGAACTGTGTTTGAGGTGCTTGCTATTTAAAGTAATTTGTACTTCTTGCCCGCCATTTATGCGCGTGACCGTGAGCAAGCTCGGACGGTGAGCGAAACGTTGGTCCGGTGTTTCTTTTCTTTTATAAAATCACTTTCATCGGCAATAAAGCTTGGGGAGAGACTACACAGTTTTGTTTTCCGAAAAATTATGGCATACCTCCCGTCAATAGTCATCCGAGAAGTGAACGAATGAAAGGTACACACAAAACATCATCTGATAAGGACTGATTTTTCGAGCACCCTTTGTAACATTACACAGTAGACAGCCTTGTCGAATGAAATGTTGGAGCGAGCAACTACAGTCCCGTTGCCCGGGTGTCGATAAGCGCAACTGAACTTGTGCTTCATGTCCCATTGTGACATTAAGCTCTGCACCTCAGAATTTTTGAAGGATTTCCTTTGTCCCCGTTTTGAAGTAACTCTTAGTCAATGTCGTTTGATTGACGTGTGCTACGTGTCGTTAGTGTTCTAGCATTTGCTGCAATGTCGCAACTCAGAAAAAGGAGCATGGCCGCCAAATTTTTGCATCGATTCCATTTGGGATTTCTACACAGTCTAATAGGCATCTGTCAATTCATATCCAGTAATTTTGAATATTTTAAAGTAAAATTCTGCAATAAACAAGTAGGGATGAATCTCAAATTGATAAAAGATGGAAACCATTCATGTAATGGCTAGATGTCGGACATTGATTTCTATGTCTATTTCCATGCAATGCCTTACCTTCAATATTTCTTTGCTAGATTGTCTGCGGTTGCTCTGTTCGACTTTAGGTGTTTAGCATTCATTCCTTTGACAGTGGTTCCACCATGATATACGTATATTCACTCCCTCTCTTTTTCATCACCTGACTACGGACTTACAAAGTCTGAAAGCAAGTGCTGTTAATCTAAAAATGTTATTGTGAAATATTTGTCGGATCAGTAAAAGGCATAGAACACAGACAGAAAGGTAAGATGTGCAAAAGAGATGAAAGATGGGAATGTGGATACGTAAACAGAGTTTAACGATATCATGGAAAAATAGGATGAATGGGGGTAAAGGAATCAGCGTTGCGACTAGGCTGTGCGCTAGACGGTGCATCGTGTTTTCGTGCATAATGAACGGCGTTCCGTTCGAACACTCTTGAAGTAAAGGCGAAATACATTTCGATTTCGATTTGCGTTCTATGCAGATCGTTGTTTGATAGTCAATTTAAGCCTCGAAATCTTGAAGGCAGGCTCTATATTTCATAATGAATTTCCCCATTCTCCAGAATTATGCAAATTTTATGGAGGAAAATTCTATCAGTGCTAAAGAATTTGAAGCAGACTTGCATATAGACCTACAAATTGCTATGCAAGAAAGTCAACATTTCAGAATTACTAAGCGTCAAGTAGTCTCTCTGTCATGCGAAATGTTATCATATGCCGAAAATATCTTTCGCCTATGTCCTACCAACAGACTCAACATCAGGGTACGCAATGTTCAGTATGACTTCTGAAGTAACAGTAATATAGACTTCGTTGTCTGAAATAATTAATCATGAACTTGAATATAATTTTCTTCACATTTTTAACATCTTTTTCTCAACATCAAGAAATGCATCGGTTATTTTATGACGTGATTTTCAAAAGGTTTCATTTTCATTATATAGAGATTTAAGGTTTGACTTTAATTGATAAATAGAGCTGAACAATATTCTCCTAGTTGGAATTCGTTGCATAGGTCGTCCATCAATTTCAATTCAACGCTGACAGTGTTAGAACGCAGATTTCATCTCATCATCATTTTCTTTGATTTTTTCTTGAATCTTGAATAATTTCTCCAAGTTGACCAATATTTTGTGGTTTTTTCTAGCGAAAGCCTTGAGGTGACATCAAAAAATTAATAGGTGAAAAACCAGGCGAACGTAGCGATATTCTACACTTCCGTCTCCCATCCTCATATTTAAATATTTCTGATCAAATAAAGATGACACACTACGTTGGTGATGTGGTAGGGGCTTCACCATGTTGAAATTGCATGTCCATTCCATTGAAAATTTCATTGATGATGAGTATTGCTCGAGTTTGTATGAAGATTGATAGATCTCTATTTTACTACACAATGATGGATGGTGAATGTATCACATGATGAATTGTATGAAATAAAAAGGCGACATAGAAGAGAGCTATTAACAATATCTGATAAATGAAGCTTTATATCGTTCAGTTCTAGTCTTTGGACGTATAAAAACAGAATAAATTCGTGTTTGTAGCTGAGTTCTTGAAATGAAAAAAATGCGTCTCAAAGCATGTGTGGGCGTTAACAGTGCTTGTTTATGTAATCTTTCACAAATTCTATCGCCAACGTTCGGTAGTGAAGACAAACGTTTTGTGAATCTTCAACAGTAATATTTGAAGCACGCTTTTGACATTAATAAGTCGTTTAAGGAGGCAGGCTGTGTTATGTTACATACAGTCCCAAAGGCACACAGAAAATCGGTCGCACAAAGGTGGAGTATGCTTCATAATCAAAATAAAGTCACATCCCAATCGTTTGAGATGCAAGATCAGAAAAATCCTTTTTGAGACTTTCTTCAAAGTAAGGAAAACATGATTATTTCATTCCAAATTGTCTAATAGAGTACATCCCATCAACTTCTAGCATATGGTAAGCTTGTACTATCTTTCGCCTTTCATCGGTTCTATGTTCTATAGTAAAATGATGTGCAAAATAGAAATGCCATGAAAGGATATATACTTTTAGAAGTTCTAGGGTAAATTTTTAAGCTCAAAACCTCATGTCCTTCAAAACCCATGGAAGATAAATTTCCGCAAATGGAAGAAATTAACTAAAGATGTACCTTGACCGGTTAAAATGTGCGAAATTCAGTTTATGGCTTTCTTAGTAGCATGTAAGCAAAAGTTGCCGATCTCCTGTTGCATGTGCATTCGGTTCCCGTTGAGAAGGTTGAACTTTGAAGTACAAATACTTGGAGAAATGGCCAGATAGATTTTACTTACAAAACATGAATATTTTTTCCAACCATGTGTATGAGAATAATCGTCTCGTTCATGTTTATTTTTCTGTTCTTTATGCATGTGTTAACATGGAAGAAAAATTAATGCTATCTCTAGGAAATTACTTAACACAAGATGCACAAAATTGCGATGTTGATGCGGAACAGCGCATTGGTGAGGCTTGCTTGGTATCTGTCGTCCATGTATCGTTAAAAGCGAGTTCATGAGCCGGTCACGGGTTGCAAGCGATTTTCACAGCGCGATCGCAGGTTCAAAAGGAACAAAGAAAGCTGCTTTAGATGACACACCATAATGAATCCGGTAGCGTTGAAGAGCGTGAAATGATCATGTATAATGAGTGCTTTTGCGTCGAAGACGGTGTCTTGAGCAAGTTATGAGCACATAATACGCTGAATATTGGAAGCAGAAGGATATTGGAAGTAAATAAGCAGTAATACAAAGCATGAAGCATGTTGTAGCAAAGCGAGAAGCATGTTGCCGACAGGAGGCGTGTAACTTACGTCTGCACGCCAGCTTGCTAGGCGAGAGAATGAGTATCAAGTATACTACATCAAGTATACAGCATGATATCTATGGTAGAAGACATGATGCATGCACTTTGTTTCGTGTATCACCGCAGTCTTTTCTTTTGTCCCTTACCTTTGTTACTACCTTCGGTGGACAAACACAAACAACTCTTCCAACTAAAATGATTTTTGCATTATCTTCATTCTCTTATTGCAGTGCACTCTTCTGAATTCTAAGTAGTACAAAGTATGATCAAGTATGATGGAGCGCTGTACTTTATCTCCTTCTTCCGTTCATGCCGTGCTGCACGCTTGATTTTAATTCATCGATGTTTGATTGTTGGCCGTCTCAGTTTGCTTGTAATTCACTCTGGCACGATTAAGACAGACGAAAAATCGTCGACCGCTCGCCACGTATAGTATAGAATCGACACACTGGCGCACATTATTTTCGGAAGTATTCGAACCATAATTCCAAATGTGATTAACTGATCAGTCATTCACTCTAACATATCTTTCTCTTGCCTGACTTATTTATTTGTTAATTTAGTGACTTGTTATTTGTTAGCTTCTCATCAAATAGGTTGATTCATGTCACTTGGTATTTCAGATGAATCGTCCAGCTCGTCACTTACTTCTTCACACGCGTTCGACAAGAATTCGAATCTTAGCTCGTTTTCTTTATGCAGAACAGAGCCGCCAACTAGAAGCTCTTAAACTGAATGGTTCTTTAAACTATATAGCTGGAGAGGCGAGGAAGGGTCAAGGAGAAGAAGTAGAGAATCTTTATCCAGCGACAGGTGAGAAAATAGTAATATTATCATCTGTACTTATAATCTGGCTCGAAAATTTTGAAATTTCACTGAGCAACTGATAGTTAGACTAAAAAAGAATTAGGCACATGACTTTTATTAAGATGCATTGAAGTTAATATATGAAACAGGCAACTGCAAGATTTCGAGCGGCCTATCTTGAACTGTATATGAATCATTTGTAAGTAGTTAGTTGGGCTGAATAAGTGTAATTGAAAAAAAGAGAAAGGGCAATTCCATTGTAAATTATTGTTTTCAGAAAAAAATGATCTCACCATAATCTCAGCTCGAGCCGTTCTAATTAACGGAATTCAACCCATCCTTTTTTCAACTTTTCAATTCAACCTTGGCCGGTAAGACAATGTATGGCAATTTACCTTCGCCGTAGCTTCTGGAGTTTTACTCCGAATCACATGGTTCTATGTAAGGCCCATTTAGGCCTAACTGTCAGAGACTATTTCCTGTCTGGCCAAAATTTTAACAGAAACCTAGGCTTCAGATCTTGATGAAAACGTTGCTGTTATTAAAATTTTATTTTGTGACTTTCCCCTTGACAGTTTTAAAACGACCATTTTGACCCAACACCTTTCCTTCAAAAATAGCTATTCCGATGTGTCTGTGAAGCGGCATCCTACAGTTCTTGGTCATTTTAAATGCGCTTATCAGGAAAGAAGATTATTGCAAATACCTAAAGAGTTCAAATGATTAGCAGATGACACAAAATGACAGCTTAAAGTAGCCATTCATAGAAATGTTTAATAAGTAGTATTTACAGTACATTTGATTTTCCAATTCTCTATTCGTTGTTTGTGGTGTAGTAGATCATCATGACATGATTCATAGACTCGTATTTATAAGATGCTGCATTTATTTTGAAAATCGATTAGTTTCGTTAAAACTTAGCATCCAAAATGTTGCAAAAAGGTGTCAAAAATTCAGACATTCAAAGGAAACACTTTTCAAAATAGGTCATCATTTTGATCTTTAAGTTGGCCAAATCCAACGCAAGCGGGAAGAACGACCTTGAAGCGGAATGAGAGAATGGCTAAACAGAGAAAGCAGCATCCTCCTGGTAGGTAAAGTCAAGCACGGGAAGCAAGTCATTCAGATGATGATGATGATGAAGCTTGAATGTCACTACTCCCCATACTTGGGGCTTGGACGGTTCTGACATAGCCAGACTTTTCTGTAGCGTTGTAGTACTTTTGGTCCGGATGCCCTTCCTGCCGACTTCCAATGACACTTTCGGGGCTCGACACCTGGACCAAAAGATCGCTAGTCCAAGCACTTAACCACTGTGTCACGGAGACCACGAGAAGAATGAAAATGAGAAATATGAAACATTAATTTCAAACGATGTTGTCGACGTACATGCATGTAAGAATGGTCCGGCAGCCAGAACGAGGCCGAAATGAGATTTTCACATAATGATGTAGACCCTCTGCCAACTACGAATCATTTCCTATCATGTGTAGCTATGTGATACTATCATGCCTCGGCGATGTATGCGGTAATGTTGTTTGATGTGGATAAAGTGAGCCAACTTGTTGGTGCTTACCGACAGTAGAAGACTTGTCAAGTCTGTATGTGTGTAGCTTCACAGATAAATGCTCTTGAACATGATGAGAAATGACTTGAAGACATTCCATGTCGAAAATTGTGACTCTATACTTAATACTTTTCAGATGATGAGAGAAAACATTGAAGATTTCATTTTTGCTAACTGCGATCTGCGTTCCATTGGATTAACATGGGTTTTCTTTGATCCTGCCTTACAAGAAGAGGAGCTAACTAGAACTCAGCAGACGCGCAGAATCGTAGTAGGCATAGGGTGTACATCATTCTTTTAAAGTCTCATTTTCGTCCTCGTTCTCTACAGAAACTCGCTCTAGCTGCCGGACTAGAAATTAATCAAAAGTGGAAGAGTTCCATTAGAAGAAGAATTTCATTTCTATCCCTAAGGGACTCTTCTGATGTACATGTATATGGCAACTTGCAACTCAGTGCGCGCGTATTATCTAATCGATTGTTCATAAATCAACTGTAGCACAGCTTTAACGGTTGAGGTGAAAGGTTTGTCGAGGTAACTGCTTGTGGATGACCGCGTTTGATCATGTTATATCTCTCTATACGTCAGCACGAGTTCAGCAAATGAACTTTAGTTTGAACTCGTGTGATTGATGTTTGTGTAACAGTCACATGGTTGTATAGTTGACGTTGATCGCAAACAGTAGTCAAAATTTTCAAGACTTGTGCATACCGGGTATTGATCTGTACATTATGTGAATTTCACATGCGTGGATCTCTATTCACTTAAAATTGAAAAGTGTGCCATAACGCTATAACATGGGTTAGTGCAAGGGCAAGTAATGAAATTGAACAGAAAATCTTATACATTTGGGTTAAAATAATAATAATAATAATAAATTAAAGCTCCAGTACTGATTCTGGAGTATCATGATCATCCCAACAAGCTAGGTAGATTGCAAAGGATTCCGTTATATGGTTGAGTGAGACTACAGGCTTGAGACTTTATAGGCTGTATGATTTATAAACTTACACGATGAAGCATAATTTACGAATTGAAAAGACAAGTGATTCTAAATTGGAAGTACATCACTAGTTTGATTTTGTCTCTCCTGCCAACTATCGGGACATTAATCATGGTGTAATTGCGAAAAATGCTTTTCTGAAATCGATGTACTGACTGAAGTTTTTCGCCAATACTATGAGCTATTATCACTGTCAAACTCAATTCGTTTTTTAAGTCATGAAATGTGCTAAGAGTTTTTTCACACTTTTTTCTATAGTTTTCCTGTTAAACTATCAGAAACTTCTTTGCAGTCTATAGAATCAGGCAGAATCCATCAGTGCATATTTCAGTTAGATTTATCAAGTTTTCACCTTTCCGGGCACTGGTGAATTACAGGTACATCAAAAAATTAAGCGCCAAGTCATGGAAAATGATGTTTCTTGATGTGCATGTTTTTATATTTGCTATGTCACGAACTATTTAGAGTATTTTGCCATTTGTACTAATGAGAAAGCTTAATTTCAGAATATCAACCACAATAAAACTTAAAATTTCGTGAAAGAAGGACTAATATAACTCAATTATTAATTGATTTTTTTGAGGAAAATTAGAAATTGAGATATAGTATAGGAGTTATATCAGCCAAAGATCTTCCGCTACCATCCTTCTTATCTTCGGCCGGTACATCAAGAGAAATGTATTTGGCTCATTTACTGAAAGAATTTCACTGATGTTGACCAGTGTCTGGAATTAGCTGGGAAAAGATGGTGTTCATTGACCCAGTCTGCTGTAATCCTGTCATATATTAGAACTTTTTGGACAAAGCAGTATCTAAGGCTAAGGCGAATGATCTTCTAGCAAAAACAAATACTCTCACGTCTCGAGTACGCCTTCAGAGCGTCAGAGGTGCTTTCGCGGGAGCTTGGCTGAACTGTCCGCCATTTCAGTCTCTACAAAGCAAATAAACGAATGATGAAATTCATATTGCAGCTGGCCTTCGTCTCGGGATACCTCTGTGTGAGCCCCATAAGTGTTCTTAAGGGGATGATAAGAAGTATTTGAATGATAAGAAGCTGTTGATAAGACAAGTATTCAGGTACTATCCTGCTCCAGAGCTGCTGGCTGCTCCAATCGTCATCATGCGGCCAACAATTTACTGTCAAGGCATGGTTGCCACCGCAAGCTTAAAAACGGGAATTAGCGGGAATTTCAGTTATTTGTCTTCCCATACGGGAATTTCGGCTAATTAGAATAAAAACGGTAATAAGCGGAATTTCTGTGTTATAGACTTTTAAAATCTTTTGTTGTCTAAAACTTTTGCCCTAGCACAAGATATCAAAATGGCATTCTGAAAGTAAGATATTTGCAACCCCCCCAAAAACCTATAAAAAAATCCTATTTGTAACAAACTGGCAAATGTTTTGGAAATAACCTATAAAATCTATAAAAACCTATTTTTTACGATCTGATTTCATATGCATTCATTTACTACTAGTTTTTATATGTTCCAGATACAAGTGTAGGTATGTAATATTTCAAACAATCTCTTGATGTCTTTCTTTTTTCGAGCATAAAGTGAAAGCACTCCCTCTTTTTATAATCGTCTATTGGTCTGTTGGTAAAGGTTAAAATAAAATAACGTGATAGTACCCTGACGTTTCGTCCTGCAAGGACTTCTTCACAGGTTTGACAAAGATCTCTTCAAAGACAAAACAATCTCTTGATGTATGCATAGATTTTATAAAAATCTTAAATAATAAAACACTTTTTAATTGTGAATTTCTTCATCCTATTTTCTTTAAAGAAAAACATGTAATATTATTCATTATGAAAAATTTAAATGCTCACATCTTTCTACAGTTTTTCCCTTTTTATCTGTACTTTGATGCATTGTTAATTAGTTTCAATATCGTAAATTTAAAATAACTGCAATTATATTTATGTTAACAATACTTAACAATACATTTTTCATGCTAGTTACAAAATCTAAGCTTATTTTTATGCATATAAAGTGGCAATATTCGTGAGATTACAACTTGCATTTTCGAAGCGGAAAAAAGTGGGAATTTTGTGAGACAAAAAAGTTGCAACCATGGTCAAAGACTTTGGATTCTATCAACATACCGTCTGTTCTTGAACCTTCAGGTTTTGTGCAATCTGATAGTGAGCGGCCTGATGGATTATTATGGACTGAATGGTCACTTTTTGTTGCTAATAATCTGCAAATAAATTAAAAAGAGAAAGGAAATAATGCCACCTTGCATATGTAATTCAAAAGTTGCGGAATGTTCAAAAGGAAAAAGTGATTATTGTGTGAAGCTTAATTCATTTTTAAGCGGTAAAATGTTATGCAGAAGCAAGCGATCCGTCAATGAAAAAATTTTCGCTCAAAATTTTATCGCATGGCCATTCTTTAGAATAACATCGCGCATTTGGTTGGGAATGATCCTTAGGATGTACAATGTTCTTGGGTAGTTGCGTTTAGTTTCGAAAGACTGTAGTATACACCTACTCAGCCTGAAAGAAGAAATCAAGTGGAATTTTTATTTCATGTGATTTCTAGTTTTGTTATTAGTTTTATTTATTTTTCATATTTTTCATGGTTGATTTTGAAAAAGTATTATTATTATTGTCAGTACAAATGGCAAAATACTCGAAATTATTCGCAATGTAGCCATTATAAAACATAAACATTAAAAGCATTTTTCATGACTTAATTTTTCATGTACCTGGGTAGCTGGGGTGCTCGTTTTTTTGATGTATGATTGCGCTGGCAACTTTAATCGAAGCAATCAACCTGTCCTCTGCACGTGTTTTACAATCGAGTTAATTTCAAAATGTCATTTTTTCAGGAGAGGCATTATTCGCCTACAGAAATGCATCACCTGAGGATGTTCACTCAGCTGTGGACGCTGCAGCCAAGGCAACACTACAATGGCAAGAAACACCAATAGAGGAACGAGCCAATTTTCTACGACGTGTCGCCTCTGGAATTCGATCTCGTCGCCTTCTCCTTGCTGCTGCGGAGACTCTAGACGTCGGGAAGCCTCTTTGGGAGAGTCAGATGGATATCGACAATTGTGCAGATTTGTTCGATTACTATGCGGGTCTAGGACCTCTTCTGGCCGGTCAGTACGTCCCCCAGGGAAATGGGAGCGCCTGGTATACACAAAGAGAAGCATTGGGAGTATGCGGAGCTATCGGTGCTTGGAATTTCCCATTTCAAATGGCGAGCTTTAAGAGTGCACCAGCCTTGCTGTGCGGGAATTCGTTGGTCTTTAAGCCAGCTCCTGCTACACCGACTACCGCTCGAATTCTGGCAGAAATCATGACTGAAGCTGGTGCACCAGCGGGGCTCTTCAATGTAGTGCAAGGTGGAGCGGAGGTTGGGAATGCACTCTGTGGGTCAACGAAGATCAATAAGCTGTCATTCACAGGTAGTGCAGCTACAGGAAGCGTGGTGATGAGAGCAGCAGCCGAAAGAACGATTCCAGTGACATTGGAACTTGGTGGAAAGTCAGCCTTGATTGTTTTCGAAGACGCAGTTATCGAGGATGCAGTCAAGGTGAGAAATAACCAAGATTAGATAACTTCAGTTCAAATTGCATTCACAATTTGGTTGAAGAATCCCCCAGTAGCACGTATATTTCCATTTGGGGGAATAGGGGATAGGCCGTCGCCATAGAGTAATTATATTAGGTAGGGTATCAGCTCAGTATTGATTCAATCCCCACTGTGTAAGCAGTTTCGATTTATTAAATGAACTCGAGTTGAGACCCAGTACCAAATGTGAGATATACAAGTTGTTACACTTTTGGAGAAATCTCAACGGATTTGACTGATGATGATAGCAATATAGAAGAACGAATAGTATTCCACAAATCCTCTGTGTCATGACAACTTTGGGGTCCGCATGTTTAGCATGTTTTGGGCAACTTGTTTATTTAATGAGCAATTCGATTTTTTGGGTGAATGAATTTGAATGAATTCGAATTTGATGAATGAATTCACGTTAATCAAATCGTTTGATGAATTACAGCGTCGCTGCCATGGTCATTGCACATAATAATTGATTGATTTTTGCTGATGGTGAGCGTGACCATAGCACAACTCTGCTGAAATGCATCAATCGTTTTGATTAACATGGAAGAGTTATCATTCATCAAATGGCAAACAACGGAGGCATATCCTACCATCTCCCTCTTGAGAATGCATTCAAAATCTTCGGAAAGGTTTTTCTAGATTTCATAAGTTATAAGTTTATTACCAAAAATCTTGGACAAACAGTGTGACATACATTGTAATAATAATGGATAACATTTTAAAATAATCTGACTTATCAGCCAAAAGGAAGACAAAGTCGTGAATGTGCTGCACATATTCTTATGGCATCTGAAATTCTTCAGAAATATGTTATAATACAATGCTGAGACATATTTACACAAATCGCTGAACAATATTCATGCATCCAAATCACTGTTCAATAGTTGATATACTACATGCATCATCAGAGTACAAGTTTATGTGGATGTACACAATTTGTCTGTTAATTGTCCCACGCCCAGAAGTATTTCCAATTATTAAGTATTATTAATATGAGGTGAATCGACTGGGTTGCATCTATGAAAATCAGGCTCAATTACACAGATACTATGTGGAATGTTAGCACAGAAAAAATGTCTCACCTGCATGTGAGAGATGAGAGAGTGATCTAGCATGCACCTAGATGTGAGAGATCATAAATAGCCGTTCGGTAACCTGTCGGCCGGTTCACCTCGATTTCAGTTATTAAGTTGCAGGTGGCTTCATAGGTTGATGCAGCTCATTATCAATCTAATTGGGCATTTATTATGATGCAATTTGTCATTCTTTCGACAATGTAGCTAATACGCAGATGCACACTTCAAGTCGATGTCATCGTTTGTATAGACAAAGTTTTGATTAAACTACATGATGTACTCCTAGATATCATAGCTTACTTACAGGGGCGTAGCCAAGGGGGGGGCACCAGGGCCATGCCCCCAAACGTGTAAGCAGTGTTAAAAATAAGTAGTTATATAGTATAAGTATAACTACTTACAAGTATAAGTAGTTAAAAAGTATATGTAAATTCTAAATCTGAATTTTAAAATATATTGTTAAAAAAACAACTCTTGTTGTACATCGACATGTATTTTATTTGAAGTATTGCAAGCTGACTTAGATTAAGAGGTACGACTTTCCTCATCTTTGTTAATGCAATTTCATCCAGATTTGCAACAATCATCAAAATTTTATTACGAATATTGGCTACTCTGCCGATCACAACTGATGAAGCTGAAAGGACTTTCTCAAAAGTTGAACAGACTTTCCTCAATTCGATCAAAGATGACAGAGACCCGTCTGGAAGCACTGGACCTTTGTCAGATTCATAGGCGCCTCACATCAAGCATTGATGGTGTTATCAAACGTTTTGCCTTGAGCTCACGCCGACTAAATTTTGCACTTGTTTAATAGATCTTTTGTCTGAAGCAGTGTATAGATTGTGCACAACATCTTATCAATATTTTAAATCATCACTTAAATGGCTCGGATGTATTTTTGGTTGCACGTTGTCGGTTACAGCGAATATAGGCTAATATTTACATTTACCCAAAGACAATAAATAATCAGCTGTCTTTGAGTTTAATAAAGTTTGCACTCTAGATCGATCGATATGCGGCTTCTTCCACCAAATTTAACAGCGGGACTAAATCTATAGGGCCCAGTTTCTCAAAACGTTACAAAGAACTGAATGTTTTATAATATAATCTAATAAAACTCCATAAACGTGTAGGTGCACATTTTTTGTAATGTTCTTAAGTTATTCAGAGAGGTCAACCGGAAAACAATAAAAACTATTTTGCAAAAAAATATGGAAGAGCTATTATCGGATTTTTATCGCAAAAAATGCATAGAATTATTGAGATTTTTTGTACATGTATATTGGTTGACTTGATGTTTATCGAAAAAGGCATTTCATTTTGAATTAACACTATCCAATTCCTTGAAAAAGACTCGGCTTTTTGATTATTTATTCATGTGCAAACCAGGGTATAGAAACATCCATCTTATAATTTTGAATATAACATGCAAATGAGACGCCAAATCATGAAATGAAAGTTGTTTATTATCCAACAGGTATTTCAGATAAGTTTCAGATACTAATACGCTTACACGTAGTTATACAAAGTGTTAAAATGTATATTCCTTAAACGTCAATTAAAATCAAAGGAAGTAGATGCTGCACACGTATTATGTAATATAATGAAATGTGTATAACATGTATAATGTAATTAAATACCAGTTTTAAGAATTGCAATTCATCAGAACCTTGTCCCCCCAAACTGATTTTCTGGCTACGCCCCTGCTTACTTAATACATGGGCGCGTCACGACTGCAATGATTTGGAATTCCCTTTTCCAAAGAAAGTAGATAGATTACTGCTAGAATTCGCAGTTGCAGCCGAATCATTTATTGTGTATTTCAGTCACGCATTACAATTGCTGCACACCACAATGTTCATCAAAGCATGGTAGCTATACATCTATAGTTTGGATTTCCTTTTATCGCTTTCGAAATGACGTAACTTTGTGGCGATATAGTGAATGAAAATTACCAAGAAAACGTCTCCTGCCAACGTCTTTTTCAAAAGTTTTTTAACAGTTCTGATATGAGAAAAGAGGGTAGTTGGTCCATACTTTGAGGATCCTATTCCACTTACTGTCCACTAGCGAGGCAAGCTGAGGAAAACTAAAAATAGTAAGACAAAATGCTTTCTTGTATCTTAATTTATCTTCTTATTTCTGCCGATGTAGGTACTTATGGGTTATCCTCCCCCTACTTTTTCAAATTCGTCTGAAATCTCTAAAGATGAATCAATCGTCACCAAACTTCAGGTAGATGTAGTTAAGCATATTTTCTACCCACAAGCAAAAATTTATACAGATCGGACAAGTACTTTTGCATTAGAAATGACAACGTGAAGTGTAGCGATGTCAACAGCTTGATCTGACTTCGTCTGTTTGACGCATTATTATTACTTCTGTGTACATAGTTCTCTCTCCCTCATCGTCTCATCCACTGCTTTTTGAAATCTTCCCACGACCACTGCCTTGCCACACCTTTCACAAGTTAAAAATTTCAGCATAATGGATGAGGCCTGGTCATCATCACTTCACGAGTTGTCGGGAAATGACTTTGTTGACTTCAAGTGCTTTCTGCTCAGACGATGAGGTCAGAAGAGCTAGGGGCGCTGCACTTCAGGTTTTCGCCCCCAAATTCAAAAAGTACTTGTCCGATTTTCACAAATTTTGGCATGTGGGTAGAAAATATCCTCACTTACGTGTGCTTAAAGTTTTGTGACAATTGATTCGTTTCTACAGATTTTAGACAAATTTGAAAATTCAGGAGGGAGATAACCCATAAGTACCCTGATGTGTTGAATCTCGCATCAGTGGGCTTTGCCCTACGGATTTTTGGGGCAATTGCACTGTAGTCCCTATTGATAGAAGTTTGTTTGTCATCGGTCTCAGATAAGCAGATTGTAACTGTGTAGAACTATTTTGAGCTTTACATGTCTATCACAACAGCAGTAGCTAAGCCATTCAACACGATTGATTGATTATGGCGCAATTTATCATTTAACCTATTATTCACCTATTACCTTGGTTGGGCTACACATGACGAGTGTCCGTAAGATTGCGCAATATTTGTGATCGGCCACACACTCGTATTGTGGCGCATGGAAAATGATAGTAATATGCGCAGCGGTTCAATTCCGTTCGTCAACTTGTGTGATTCGGGACACAAACGAAGTTTTCATTATTGAGATTTGGGAATTTTTTGCAACATTCTTGTTACAATAATAGGACGAACGTTTCCCCATCATTTCGCTCATTATCTATTGAGCATTCTCAACGGAAATATATCTCATGTATATATTACATGTAGTATGATCATAAGTAATCGCCATGAGACTTAATAATAAAGATAAATTAAAAAAATTCAACGTAGTCTCAAGATAAAATTGTTTATTCACGAATTTTCGTCTAAGACTTCATCAGGTGAACGAAGTAAATGTAAAAGTAACATCTACTTCGTTCACCTGATGAAGTCTTAGACGAAAATTCGTGAATAAACAATTTTATCTTGAGACTACGTTGAATTTTTTTAATTTATCTTTACATGTAGTATCTATATATATAAAAGTAAAGCAAAAAAAGGAAAATGATAAAGATAAATCCAAAACGTGGAAAGTCAAGGACACTTAGGTCTTTTCCTTGACTTTCCACGTTTTTGGATTTATCTTCATATATATATGAAAGATATATACCCAAAAAGTAAATGTATTATTTAGATGACTGTTGGGTAATATGGAAATAGTTATGGAGATTTTGAGGTGTTTAAACAACTACTGAGCAATTTACATGATTATATTTAATTTACAATATCACGAAGCAATCAATCATTGAATTTTTTAGATGTTCTTGTGCACAAAAATATTTCAAAGGGGTCAATAGAAGCGGACATATATAATAAACCTACGGACAGCTTCAATTATGTCCCTTTTAACTCTAGCCATCCTAGACATATTCTAAGAAATATCCCTTCTGTGTTAGCGCGAAGAAATAATAAACTTATACGATTCCAAGAATTAGAGGAACGATTAATCAACCTGAACTATCCTATGGAACTAATAAGAAATTCGATTAAACGAGCAAAAGAAAATACGTGTACAATGAATAAAAGTTCCAAGACTAATAATGATGATGAAATAATTCCTTTCGTTCATACATACAACCCCAATAATCCAAACATATTTCATAACATAATTCATCCAGTGGCTAATACTTCAAAATCTTTTGAAAGTTTTGCCAATTGCCAATTCAAATCTTGTATGAGACAACCAAAGTCTTTGCTATCCATACTACGCAAAAATAAGCGAATTCAAATAAAGGGAGTAACAAAATGTAACCAAAATCGTTGCAAATGCTGTAATCCCATCGAAGTAGGAGAAACGACTTCTTTCAGAACTAAGGAGTTTCGCATTAGGTCTGGTCAGGTGATGCCCTACGCCATAGAGTTACTGTTCATCGACAACAGATTCAGGAAGCTAAATACTCTTACCTACCTGTCAGAAAACATATAAGAGACTGTGCAGCTAACATGGAAATCAAATTTTCTATCACACCATTCTATAAAATGCCTTTGGGGTCCACAAGAATAGATCGTGAACATAAAGAGGCCATGTTCATTAAGATCTATGAACCATCCCTCAATGCCACATGAAAGACTCTATGATTTCTCCCAAAATCAAGATATTTCATTTACGAAATCAAATTTCTGTTATATAATTTTTGTAGCAATAAATTTGAATCACTTACCGCCTTGAGAAGCCAGACTACTGGCAGAAACATGTCGGCGTGAGATCGCTAGATAGATGGATAGATAAATGGATATCTATCAGAGATCCCCACGCCGACCCAATGACTGCCGATAGTATGAGAAGTGCGAAAACGAGATTATTGATTGGAAGACCGGTTTCGATCTTGGATCTTTATCAATTCCAAACGTCTTACTCGACAGAGATCAGAACAAGAAGGGAAAAATGCGATCACGTACATCGTCAAACACAAAACAGAATAGATGTCACCGATTGACAGACAATAGACTGCTTTAAATTTCTATGCATAGTAAAAGAAGACAAAGTTCTTACGTCATTCTGGAGTTCACGTTTACAAAGTTGAATGACACGCTGACTACAATCGCTATATGGCACGACAAGATGCAAGTTAGAGGACTTGTTCAGTTCAAGGTTCAGACCTTGTGGGTGCAACGTTTGAAGCCTCTTGATCCACTTGTTCTCTTTCAGCAAACGCCGAGACTCGTCAGGACAGTGCTCCAAGTAGTAAAAAGTAAAATCGGACAATGTACAAGAAGTATTAAAATGTTTTGACACAGATGAACTATACAGTGACTTTATATTACAAATGTGCTCCGAAATACGTCTCTTCAGAGTTCTTGACGTTTGACCAACATAGCCAACTTTACAATTTGTACACAAAATGAAATAAATTACATTTACAGATGAGCAGGTAAGTCTATGTAACGGCAAAAGGGTTATTGTTAAAATTATTTATAACTGAAGTAGCAAAAGTGCCAAAGGAGCATACATAGCAGGAACATGGAAAAAATCCTGTACTCCAATTCTCAGGAGATTGTCCTGTCAGAGCAAAAAACACGACGAACTGCGTCTCTGATTGCACTTCTAGTGTAGCCTTGTTTTTTCCAACAAGTCTGTACAACATGCTTGGTATGCTTAAAATCACTATACAAAGAACTATGAGTGGACCAACGATAAACTTGTCCAAAAAGAATTGAGCGGAATACATACTTTGGATGATACGACAAAGGTGACAAAATCGCATGAGCATTCGAAGCTTTAAAACCGATTCTATACAATATATAGTTATTACATTTGTACAGTTCAAGATCTAAAAATTTAATACTGTCTTTGTTGAAACACATTTCAACTTTAATACTTGGAAATATACTATTTACATATTTACAAAAATTATACAAAGTATTTACATCATTTTTCCAGACAAAAAATACATCGTCAATATACCTTATCCAGTTTGATGGAGGAACATTGAATTCAAAAACTCTCTCTTCCCAATAAGTCAGAAAAATGTTAGCGTATGATGGACCGAACGCGCAGCCCATCGCCGTACCTTGAACTTGCACAAACAATTCGTTACGAAAAGAAAATGTGTTGCTTGTTAAAATGATGCGAAGCATAGTTAACAAAGTTAGATCCGGCCTTTTCGGGTCCGGAAAAGCCAAAAAAGCCTTACTAACAGCTTCAATACCATCATCGGTAGGTATATTGGTGTACAAAGAAGCAATGTCCAGCGTCACAAAAAGCGCAGAGTCTTTAACTTTAATGTCACGAATCAGGGAAATCACATGAAGAGAATCACGGACATAAGCACGACCACTGTGAGCGATCGGGGCCAGAAAATATTCAAGCAGTGTAGCACAAGTCCTCGAAACACTGATGCAATCGGAGACAATGGGTCTCCCAGGTGTCATCGAAGGAAAAAACCAACTCTCTTTATGTACTTTTGGTAACATGTAAAATTTTCGAGGCTTACTAAAAGCTGCAGATTTCAGAGCTAACAACTCACGTCTAGAGAGGAAACCCTTTTGATAAATAGATGATAACAAGGTTACAAGACGCCGACGGGTATGAACATCAACATTTTCATTGATAGGAGCATAAAAACGTTCATCACTTAACTGTCTAAAACCTTCAGCCTCATACTGACTTGATGATATAATGAATTGATGATATAATACCACTACGCAATCACACCCAGATGTTATAAAGAAAAACTAAACAAATAAATAAGATAGCCCGACCGGTTTCTGCCTGTTCAAGGCTTCTCAACGGCGTAGAATGATTTATTGTACAATTCGTATATCATCAAGCTAAATTAAAATCATAGTATTCAAAATCTATACAGGCATGATATCGAAATACCAAAGAAAGATAATGATATCTGTATATCACCTCTAAAGTGAAAAATGAAGATAAGCAAATTAAATATCCCTATTTAAGGAGGCATCAATCCTTCTGATACAAAACTTCTCTCTTTCTTCCCTATACAATTTTGTGCAAGTAGGTGGCATTTTTAAGAGAGGCATTACATAAAACATTGGATTGGAGTTGCGGGCACAGTTGAATATATGTTTACTAACATAGAGGGAGCGATAATTCTCATCCCTAAATTGTTGACGGTGCACTCGAACTCTTGCGCGCAAGGAATCACCTGTTTGGCCGATGTAAGTGGCTCTGCATCCTGCACATTGTAGGGCATAAATGATGTTTCTTGAATTACAGTTCATATTGGATTTGATTTGAAAATGTCTTTGTTCTCCATTTCTATCATCCAAGAGTAAATAATACCCTTGATAAATACTTTATATACTTAAATACTATATATATATATATATATATATATATATATATATATATATATATATATATAATATATATATATATATATATATATATATATATATATATATATATATATGGGTAAAATAGGGTTGAATCAATTTCAATTTACATATCAAACGTGCAAAATACACAGGGTAAAATGAGATTGATGCACTCAAAGTTCATGGTAAATGATATCTACTAGTGATGTTATCCGGTATTATTTTGTTAGGTTTCAACTATTCGGATACCTATTAGTAAGTAAGTTTTGCTAAAACGACTCAGATATTTGTACAAATGATTTTATTGATTACATTCGTCATAGGCTACGTACATGTGTGCCTTTTTCATCCGTTCTTTTCCGATCGTTAGATCGGCTCTGATATCAGTAATGGATTCTCTCATTATTCCTGGTGTATCATGCATACACTGTGAAACATTATGAAACTACATCAGTAAATTAAAGAAAATTTATAGAAGTATAGAAAAATTATCGAAGCAAGATATTCATATTACACGCACTTAATTAAGATCAATTAATTCTTTCGTAAACCTAAGCTAAACTGATCAGTTATGAGGTCTTGTAATAAAACGTTTATAATATATTGTACTATATAGGCTTTTCTTTTAAGGATCACAAACACAAAGTCATCAAAGAAACTATATATGAAATATGAACATTGCCATATTTCCAAATACGACTCGTATTTCCACTCGTATACGTGTGTCAAAACGTAAATGACTTCTAAAATAATACCAATGTCATAGAACTCACTCACATAATTTGTGTCAGAATAATTCGGTAATCAGACGATAGATAATCTGTATAAAAATCGATTATCCGGTTACTTTCCGCTATTATCCTGTATTTTCAGTATCCGTATAATCCGTATTACCTATTAAGGAATGAGATTTTCAATTTTAAATCTTAAATTCAATTCTCCTGACACTGTTTCACTCACCATCTTGATTGCATTGATGTACATTGTCAAAAAATGCGTTGATGTTAGCTTCTTTTCTTGAAAGTTCTCTTCATCATATCATTTTATTGGACATTTATTGATGAGGTGTTGAATGATTTTATTATTGATTAGTGGCTATTTTGAACACAAAGCACGCTGACCTAGGTTATAGAGTTTCGATGCAGAGATCTGCATAATTCCTAGAAAAATGTCTAAAGACGTTTCATGGTGATAAAGATTTTTCATGGGGTGCTGTTTCATTTCAGGGCGCCTTGTTGGCGAACTACCTGTCTCAAGGTCAAGTTTGCTCCAATGCAGCCAGGGTTTTCGTTCATCAATCCATTCTTCCCAAATTCACTGACGAACTTCTTGCAGCTGTGCGGCGCCTCAAAATCGGCGACCCATTCGTTTCGGACACTTCAGTCGGCGCAATGATCTCTGAATCTCACGGTCAGCGTGTCGTTGACTTCATTAGCTCAGCTCAGAGCGAAGGTGCGAACACTTTGATAGGCGGAAAGCGTCTTGAAATGGATGGCGCGCTTTCTGGCGGTTTCTTCATTCCCCCAACTGTCCTTGGTAGTTGCGAAGACAGCATGAAAGCGGTTCGTGAAGAAATTTTTGGACCGGTTTTAACTCTCCTAGCCTTCTCAGATGAAGAGGAAGCGATCAGACGTGCTAATGAAACGGAATATGGTCTCGCGGGCGGCTTATTTACAAGAGATGTTGGACGCGCAACAAGAGTCGCGAGCAAGCTGAAAGCGGGATCTTTGTATGTGAACACCTACAATGCATTACCAATCGGCATTCCATTTGGAGGATATCGTAGATCAGGTCTTGGCCGTGAGAACGCGGCAATGGACACTCTGAATTCGTATTGTCAGGTGAAATCTGTGTACGTGGAGGGTGGTAGTGTTTCTCTACCATTTCCCGAGTGAACCTTAGTGCATTTGTAAGATATGTGAAGCATATCAAGAACACATTGTTTGGTGCCACATCCGATATGGAAATGATTCGTCGTTGCTCTCCTACGGATCTTGAAAGTGAAAATAAATCAAATTTAAAAATATCAATGAATTTTTTGATAAAATTATTTCGCATTGAAGATTAGCTGATAATATGAGTCTAAATCGTATTTATAAGAATATGCGCGTCCTCAAACAAGTCTGTTTTGAATGTTCATCGCCATGATGAAAATGACTGTGGAGTTATCAATAATTGTCGCACATTGACCCCATATTATGTGATTTAAGTACGCAACTTCGTTATTCGTATCCGATGGGTAAGCTGGTGTCACTGGTGACAGTAATTACGTTGACCTCCATAGCTTGTTCCTAGAAAATTCCCTGGAGGCCGAAGTTGCCAAGTGAAAAAATGCAGGTAACTTAACTTGAACTCCTTCGGTGCCTACTTCCCGCACATGATAGATTGGATCGAGATAACTACAATGCAAGATGGACGTCAACAGGAGGTATCAGCGAAAGACGTCTCCTTCAAAATTTTGCCTCAAGTAAAAACAGATTGCAAAAAATCGGTTCAACTTGAGACCAAAAAAGCTTTGAAAGATATACGTTTTTTCCTGAACCATGAACTCTATCTAATATGAATGCCCATTTAACGAAGTGAAATTGGCCTACCTGCTATGTATTACGCCGGTATTTTGGATGAATCAAGTCATCAGGTGTGACATAAATGGCAATCAAGACATCAGGTGTGAGAACCCCAAAGAAGACTTTTTTCATATTCATCTAAACTGAGGTTTTGACATGGTTTCTCTAAATGACTTAGAAATCGTCAGTAAGCGAGACTTTAATGAGCAGCAGTTGAGCTCTGTGAAATAAATGATGCTCAAATTGACACTTTTAGGCCCAGTAGAAATTGGCGTAGATGTCACGAATAAGAACATCTTGAGCCCTTGGCGCAGTTTTTCTTGTGGTGTAGGTCTAAGCGTGCAATTAGGTCGAGATTTTGCAGAATTGGCTACTAACTCGATCATTTATTGATTCAAATGTATAATCGGTAAAAGTTTCTATATATAAAATCCAGTACCGACAAATTTTCTGATATTTTCAACCCATTCTTTAAGCTAAAGCTTTTTGCAATTGTTGGAAGACCCGTGAGGCATGTCTTTCGAGAATACCATCAAGGTGCCTATAGGAAAGAGAAAATTCGTTACGTAGGACCGGTAGCCTACAGCATCATTTGGCTTGTTAATATAGGCTTTGTTGAAAATCGTCATTCCACGACCTGGTTTAATTTTTCAAATTGCATCGATCATAATCATAAACATATTACTTTATTGCATGCCTATAATTACTTTAAATACGGACCTGTTTCAAAAAACAAATCAGTTTTTATCAGTGTGGAAAACTTTCGCTTCATAAAAGTAAATATAAAAGCATGTGATTGATTGCATCTAATTTAGCGGCTATCCGGGCCGAGATTTGGTTCTAGCTAGACGGGCAAACGGGGTACATTGTACCCCAAATTTCAATATTAACACATTATAAATTCAAACTTCATTTCTGCTTGATGCAATTAAATTAAAGATTTGTTTTATATGCCAACCTTAGGATTTGGCAGGACTTGCCAATGTATAGCTTTCATTGATACCGGGTGTTTTAATAAGCCAAAAATGTTAAATAATCCTTTCATGTACAAACGTGTACAAATTTGTCTCCATCTAGAATTGACTTATTCATCGTTTGAAGGCAGGAAAATATCATCAATTAGAAATGCGGGTATTATAGATATTTATGTTCAGCACCTCTCCTTAACTCGATCCTGCACGTGATGATCTGTCTGTCAGCAGCTCAACGCTTGCCAGCGTGTGATTGGATATTTTGAACGAGTACTTCATTGCTTTAGTCATTCTTCATTTTATTCGCTCGCGAATAAAATACATTCTGGACAGCGCCGACGCGATGCATCGACAGCACCGCATGAATTTCATTGAGGCTTGCCAGAAATTGGGATTCAACGACGATGATTCGACAGATACATCAAATGACGATATGCCGGTGGACAGTCCTACGTACGACGGCGACCAGCAAGAGTAGCCTTTCTCGTTCCACGATCGAATGAAAATGACCATGAATTCAGCAGTTACGTAGACGACAAGGGAGATCTAGAGGCATGTGAAGAAATATCCAGCGAAGATAATATCAGAGCTGATGATAATTCGGTTATTGAACTAGAAGCTGGAGGAGCTTCTCATCAACCACTTCCTCCACACCTAATAATAAATATCTTGAGTGAACGAACGCGAAGCGCGAATATAATATCGAACGTAATCCGACGAATGAGAATAATGCTTTCTCTTGTTCTACGACGAAGACATGATCAGGCATGTTCTACGTTGCATTAACAGAAAAGCTTCTGATATCCGACGTGAATTTACAGAAAGAAATTCGAAATCTGCTCCGTCATGTCAGCTGTCGGCTTTGTCATGCATGTCATGCATGTCATTCGAGCCGGTGTCGACAGGGATAATATGACTCAATTGCAAGATTCCTGGTCCTCAAATGATAATTAAGACGACCCTTGTGCAAGGGAGCAATTGACTAGCAACGGTTCAAGTTCTTTTTGCACGTTATTCAATTTGACAGCTTCCGTGATCGTGAAATGCGAAAGAGTGATGACAAGATGCATTATATGAACTATACATTTTTTATTAAATTAATTTAAACACAGCGATCATGATCAGTCAAGTAAAGTGTATTTAGGCAAGGGACTTCCTCTGTGACTCTAAAATGTAATATGCACTTACCTAAGAGAAAGTTATTAATAAAATCAAACATAATAATGTTGTATACAAATTGTACACGTTTGTACTTCTACGTAAGTAAATTTATGTGTGCCGTTGAGGGTTAAATACTATTTCAAATGATTTTCCAATAATGTTGTACGGTAATTCGACAGCACTGATTTTGGGTTGTTTTAGAGGCACTGTAATTTTGCATGTACACTGTACATGTAAAACTTGCAAGATCTTGTAATTGATCCGAAGTCCAATTTTATATCGGCTCTATACAATTTTACTATGCTGATCACGAATTTCAAATCTATTTTGCAGAATAAACACGTTGAGCCATCCAAGGTGGAGTATTTGAACATGGTTCATAGTGCCCCACTTCGATTCTCATATTTTCTTTAATCGAGTGAACTAAGTGTTTTGTAAGTTTTAACATGTGATTATGTCGAAGACTTGTCTGAAACGCTATCACATTGATTATTTAGGAATATTTGAGCATTTATAGCATTCGTTTTTGTTTCGTTGTAACTCTTTTCGAGAAAGACAGCACGGCAGCACGGCGAAGAAAGAGTACGGCCTACAGGGATACCTGATAGAAGAAACCAATGACATTAAACAGAATGAAGTCCCATAATTCTACACCTACTTCCATGTCGTAAAAATACGACAACTCTCATGACAAAATTTCATGGTGCTTATAAGATTCAATGCATAAAGAGGAGTTAATAGCTCGTAATAATCTGTCAATATGATAAAGAGTGGCGTAAAAACCAATTAAGTGAAGAGAGTCATTCCCCAGGAGATCCAGAAGAGGAGTCATCCTTGAGATTTAGTTGCAATGGGCAGGTAATTTAATTACAAGTAGTTAAAATGAAAGCAGTCAGCGCAAGAAAATATGGGGGAACACTGAATAGGCTTGTTGCATCAACTGTAGTAATAGTAAGTTTTTTTTGGTTTTTGATGATTTCACAGCTATTTTTACCCAGGCCTATTCGTGTATTGTATGTACATATGTAGGCCAATGCGTCAATTGATGATCGTTATGATCAATGCAATATTGCATATCAATACAGTGAGCATTAGTGCTCTTACCGAGGCTCTTCAATACTGAATAATGTTATTAATCTGAGAGCTCTGATGGATTATGAATGTTTTCTTTCATAAAATACCATGTATTTTTTCACATCGAGCAAACACATAACTTTCGTAGAAGTGTAAGATTGAAATCGGCACTGTGAATAATTTGCTTGGGTTAGTTGTTGAATGAGCTGTCAGAAATAAAGGGAATAGTCATGTAATGAAAGTGTTGATTCCTTTTCCAATGTGGTTTGCTATCAGGTTTGATATTCAAGAAATTGGTAGTCACTTAGTTGTAAGATACTGTTGAATATCATAATGATATCAATAGGGAACGCGTAACCTATATTTCAAAGAAAAATCTTCAATAATGGTAATCGTGGGAAACACAAGCTAGACAAGTCATGAGAAAAAAATGTCTTAACAAACAGGTGATTCAGAAAAAAATTAAAGTTTGAATCCTTCCTTTAGGAAAAGTTCATAATCGGCAAAGAAAGATGGTGTAAGGAATGAAGTTCATCATTGACCAATTGACTGACCAATCGAAAAGCAAATACATTACGTCGATATTATAGAGGAATGAACATGGAGCATTTACAATTTCTTGAACTGCGAGAACAGATAGTAGAATTGAATTCAGTGAGCCATTCTTCCCCCTTTGCGAGGCAGAACATCGCTTTAATCTCTTTTGTTTTTCAATAAAAATTATGCTTAAAGTTAATCATGAATCATTATTATCTCGTAGCAGACTTCATGCTAGATTATGGGATAGTCTCTGAATCTCAATGATTAGCATTCAGCTAAGTATCGTTCTGAACATTTTCACATAAAATATTGTTCACTACAAATCATCATTTCTTGTGAATCGTATCGTGTGTGGCTTCGGAGTGTGGAATATTGGGTTCCCTTTCTCTTCTTCTAAAGAGATCTCAGCGACTTCCACATGGAATAACTGCATTATCATCACAAATGCCAGAAATAGCTGCGTTCTCGCAAGAGATTCACCCAAACAAACTCTTTTCCCGGCAGAGAATGCAAGAAGATGTCTTGATGGCCGATACTCACCAATCTTCGTTAGAAAATGTTGAGGATAAAACTCTTCTGGTCTCTCCCATATTTCAGGATCATGATGAATCCCGTACAGATCAGTCATGATAGTCGTATCGGCTGGAATGTGATATCCCATTAACATTGTATCTTGTCTACAACGATGAGGTACACCAGCCGGAGAAACACTGGAATATCGCAGAACTTCGTCTATGACTGCACACACGTATGGCAAGCGGATCCGATCGGCGATGGTTGGGAGTTGATGATGTTCAAACTCTCTTGCGATTTCAAGATGTACTTGCTCTTGTATGGCTGGATGTTGAGCAAGGAGTAATGTTGCCCATGATAGTGTTGTTGCAGTTGTCTCTGTTCCAGCGATGAAGAGTTCAGTTAAATCTCTGATGATTTGCCATTCAGTAAATGAATTATTTTTTGGTTCTTCTTTGTTTTTCCTGTTTCTTTCACACAACAAGGCATCACACAAGCTGATATTATCAAGCTGGGATATATCCGCTGGACAATCGCCCACTGCCCGCAACATCTCTTCCCTCTCAGATATTTTCTTTATGACAAAGTTTTGAATTCCTTCAGAAGAAGAGCGGAAATGAGAAAAACATTCTGCAAGCTTCAACAGTGGTGGTATTTTGGTTATCCATGCAAATGAAGGCAAAAGTATAACAGAAGATTCTTTTCCCATAGCTTTTAGGTTTTCAGCGAACTTCTTGAATTCCGGATCCGTTCTTGATAATGTTTGACCAAAGCACAGCTTTCCTATGATGTTACAAAAGACGTTGCAATACATGGGATGAGTAGATAGAGGCTCACCGACATAATCTTCGATATAACGTCGAAGATCTAAAAGCTCATCTTGTATGTTTTCTTGAATAGCTATTCTATCAAATTTTAAATCTTTTAGTATTCGAATGGTGAATCTCCGATGCTCTTGCCATACTAATCCATCTTTCATAACCATACCTGAATCATTTGTGACCAGATCGTGATATTCTGATTTTGGTCTTCCAGAAAATACATCAGCTTGCAGGACCAACGCTTCATGCACTGCTTGATAGGTGCTCAAAACGACACAAGGAGAATGACATATGCTGAATGTACAAAGATGTCCATATTTCCGATATCCGGCATTCCATAAGCCATTGCTTAGGTCGAGAAGATTACCTATCAAAGGCACTGGTTTAGGACCTGGAGGCATTTTGCGAAGTTTCCAGTTGTACTTCAGTGTTGAGGATATGATTAACAGAAAAAATAGCGCAATCAAAAATATTGTAAGCATGGTAGTTGAACAAGGCCAGAGATAGCAATGATGACTTGAATGACAATGACATTGATACACACATAAACGCAGATAGCCATGACAAGGAAAAGCGATTATTTATTTTTTTATTATTATAAAGCAAGGCCTATCGGAAAACAGGCCTTGCGAGAGCTACTGAAGTTAGCATCTACCAACATCCTTTTCTCCTTCAATGAGGAATTGTATGTTCAAGTGGATGGGATGTCTATGGGTTCATGTCTCGCCCCAACAATGGCTGCATTTACCATGGACATGCTTGAGAAACAATTAAAAAATTTTGTCGGTTCTGGCCCAGTGTTTTACAAACGGTATGTGGACGATATTTTTTGCATATTTGAGATGAATGCTGATATTTCTGCTTTTCATTCCTTTTTGAATGAACTGCATCCTCAGATCGACTTTACCTACGAAGAGGAAGTCGATGGTCGTCTGACTTTCTTGGATGCCGTAGTTTCGAAAAATGATGAAGCCTTCGACACTACCTGGCACTTCAAAGAAACCAACACCGGTGTTTATACCCCAAATTCGGCATACTCTCCAAAGCGATATCGCTTTGCTGCCATGAGATCACTTTTCAGCCGCGCTTTGAAAATTAATTCTAATATCAGCAATTATCACAAGTCTGCAAGTACTATCACTGGTGTTTTTCAAAAAAATGGTTTCACGAATAATGAGATAATTCGTATTCAGAAAGAAGTTGAGGCGAGACATGAAAACCGGACTCCCAACCACACTGAGAATGATAGAAGTGACACCCGTACAATTAATTGGAGCTTTCCCTTCATTGCTGAAGGAGAAAATACTTTAAGAAAACATATAAAAGATATCAACAAAATTATTTCTCCTAGCGTGAAAATTCGACCTGTATTCCAGACTCTCAAGACCAGTATGTTCTTTGCTAACAAAGACAAAGTGCCTGCCGAGCTCAAGTCAAACATTGTCTACAAGTATTCTTGTGAGCACTGTGACAAGTGCTACATCGGCAGCTCGGTCAGGCATTTCATTACTAGGATGAATGAACACTTGAAAGGCTACCCAACGCCTTCTGAAATTAGCTTGCATGTTCATCCTCCTCACAAAGATAATTTCAAGGTCGTTTCTCAGACGAGGTACCCTAGACATCTGGAATCTATTCTATTAAAGAAATCGAACAATAGCCTGATGAATGAACGGGAAAGCTCTATGAATCTATGCCTAAATTTGTAGAACTGTAAATAGAATTGATTTTATTTCATCATTCATTGCATCTTTGACTGCTGTGAATGACCTTGATTTTAGCGTTGAAATGTGATCATACCATCCGATGTAACCACGAATTTTATATTTAAGAGAATTTTATCCTGTACATATCTTTGTTCACCTGAGGATGGCTTTGTAAAGCTGAAACATGTCGTGCGCTTGAACACGGATTGCTTTCAATTTTCAATACTATGGGCACTATTTCTTTAATTAGGTCATCAAATTAACATACGCACACAGATCAGGCAAAGACCTTCTAAGTGCATCGTTGATAAACCATTTTATTATATTCAATGAATTGTCTTTGAGTGTCGAAACTAGTGACTATTGAACTATCATTGTATTGAAATATTGTGCTTTAGTAGGTCATCACAAACTCAGAAAGCATGCAGGTTCCATTCTCGTTGGTCACAAAGATGATCATCATAGTACAATTTACCATTATTGCTTCTTTTTTAGAATTTGTTGGTCTGTGATGCAATTTTTAACATTGATCGAATTCGCTAACTCAATATTTCAATTTGGTTTCTGACATTATGTAAATTTGTTGTTTTTGAAGTAATTGCATGATAGCACACTTTCAGCTCCTATCTTGAAGAAAGATCACTAGCCGCACTGAACCAATAATTGTTGAAATCACCGAACGAGTTTCTGAAGAATTCATCTTGCTTTTATGGGTCAGCAACTTAGCTTTTGCCATACTCCCATTGTTGCACATGCACACTAAGGCAAGAGACAATCTTTTTCCGTCGACCAGCGCTTCCACGCGTTGATGAGAGCTCCTGATCCCCGCATGATATCCAAAGAGTATGTCTTCGGTGATGGTCGTCTCGCATCAACATTGCGCATGATGCAATCCATGTAGGCCCTGCTTTACTGTCATTAATTTCTTTCTTTACATTTCACTCTTCTTTCCGATGTAGGATGGATCTTTACTGCGTAAAGAAGACAAAGGAAAGCACGCTAGGTGACATGCCAAACTCAATTACGCGTAATTCACGCGTAAACTACGCGTAATTACACATGACGCTAAACATCCGTGGCTACGCGTGACATCGGCAGTCCTGTTATGTAGACTTTGCGTCTCATGTGCCTGCATGTAACAGAGACTAAACAATGTGATAGGACCTCAATTTTATGGTCAGAGAAGACAGACCATGCTGAGCGGTTCATCCGTGTTTCAAGCGGCAACGCGGACAACCTTTAAGGACGCGTAAACTATAAGCGCTCGCCCGCATGTATTCGCAAACATTCCCCATGTTTTGACAGCGTCAGATCACGTGGTTGCTGACTCATGTGGTGCAGCGTGCATGTACGCGCGTAGAAGTATAAACTACTCTTAACCACGGATGTTTGAGGTGCTCCGTAATTACGCGAGCATTACGCGTAGCAATGTCACCTAGTGTATCAAACAACAGTGCAAAAAAAGTTAGACAGCAGTGCACACACGTACCGTAATCAGCCATGGACATTACATTATAAATGATCTGCTTCGGCAATTGATTGTGGTGGTAATTCGAATCATACATGTACAACAACAACCTCAATTTCCTAAAACTATATATATTTGGTCAGGATTGGTCATTCTTGACGCTATCAATTATCAAACAAATTTCCACTGGCGTCTGAGGAATTCAATACGATGTTGATAAGTCCAATATTTCTTGATTTTTCCTTTTTCTCTTTATGTGCGAGATTTTTGGGTTCCAATCGATAAGGTATATTTTCTAATGAATTCTGCGTGCTAACATTTATACATTGCTACTCAATGCAAATGATGCATAAAATATTTTTGTGGGTGTAATAAATTCGGCGTAATGCTCCTGTTTTTGAATGTTTTAAGGTGAACCGTTACAACTTACAAAGCATACTTCGCAAATTTGGAATATTTCTCCAGCAGAAGATCGTTCACAACTGCTTACAAATACTTCTATATAATACTTGCTAAATTTTAAATTCTTTGAACTTGAATCCTCATTAGAAATTATGCTCTTGAGTCATGATTAAACGACGCGCTAACAGATTGCCAATCGCACATTCAATCTTTTTATGAATGAAAAAGCGTAGTAAGAAAGCTGACAGTCAAATAACACGATATTTGCCCTTATGTATTTTTTAAAAATCTGAGTGGACAAACGCAGTCGCGCAATCAGTAAAGAAGATTTCTCTGTGTGTAATACTACATTGCAATGGGCATCATAATAGTAAAGTGTAAATCATGCGTGATTTGTAAGCATTCTGACGCAAAGATCAGAAGCCTTTTTAACAACTCTTCAATGAAGCATAATTCTAGCTAAGAAAAACGTCATTGATAATAATAGACGGATAATCCAAGTTGACAGCTTTTGTGTGTGTGTGTGTGTGTGCACATGATGGTATGATAAGATATAAGGACCGTCGGACTTCACTAGTCATAGTCAATTGCGTTCATGCGACGTTGAAAGGATTTGAACTTATTTAAAGTGCTCCTAAGTTTTGCTGCCATGCCACCTGTGGCGCTTCTTATTCTTGCGATTGCCTTTCTACTTATATACTCAACTCTAAAATACAGCTGGAAACTTCGCAAAATGCCTCCAGGTCCGAAACCTTTGCCGTTGATTGGCAATATCCTCGACTTAAGCAATGGATTAAGACATGCCGGATATCGTAAATATGGACATCTCTGTACATTTAGCATCTGCCAATCTCCATGTGTCGTCTTGAATACTTATGAAGCAGTGCATGAAGCATTCATCATGCAAGCTGATGTATTTTCTGGAAGACCAAAATCAGAGTACAATGAGATAATTTCCCATGGAGCTGGAATAATGATGAAAGATGAATTAGTGTGGCAAGAGCATCGGAGATTCACTGCAAGAATGATAAAAGACATGAAGTTTGATCGAATTGCTGCTCAAGAAAATGTACAGGATGAAGTTCTTGAATTACGACGCCTTATTGAGGAACATATTGGTGAACCACTGTCCACTCGTGACATATACTGCAATGTTTTTTGTAACATGATAGGTAAGTTCTGCTTCGGCCAAACGATGTCACGAACCGATCCAAAGCTCAAGAAGTTCGTTGATGATCTAAAGACAGTGGGGAAAGAATCTTCTGTTATACTTTTGTCTTCATTTGCATGGATAACCAAACTGCCACCACTGTTGAAGCTCGTGGAACGTTTCTCAAACTTCCGTTCATCTGTTGAAGGAATTCAAAACTTCGTCATAAAGAAAATATCTGAGAGGGAAGAGATGTTGCGGGCAGTGGGCGATTGTCCAGCGGATATATTCCAGCTTGATAATATCAGCTTGTGTGATGCCTTGTTGTGTGAAAGAAACAGGAAAAACAAAGAAGAACCAAAAAATAATTCATTTACTGAATGGCAAATCATCAGAGATTTAACTGAACTCTTCATCGCTGGAACAGAGACAACTGCAACAACACTATCATGGGCAACATTACTCCTTGCTCAACATCCAGCCATACAAGAGCAAGTACATCTTGAAATCGCAAGAGAGTTTGAACATCATCAACTCCCAACCATCGCCGATCGGATCCGCTTGCCATACGTGTGTGCAGTCATAGACGAAGTTCTGCGATATTCCAGTGTTTCTCCGGCTGGTGTACCTCATCGTTGTAGACAAGATACAATGTTAATGGGTTATCACATTCCAGTCGATACGACTATCATGACTGATCTGTACGGGATTCATCATGATCCTGAAATATGGGAGAGACCAGAAGAGTTTTATCCTCAACATTTTCTAACGAAGATTGGTGAGTATCGGCCATCAAGACATCTTCTTGCATTCTCTGCCGGGAAGAGAGTTTGTTTGGGTGAATCTCTTGCGAGAACGCAGCTATTTCTGGCATTTGTGATGATAATGCAGTTATTCCATGTGGAAGTCGCAGAGATCTCTTTAGAAGAAGAGAAAGGGAACCCAATATTCCACACTCCGAAGCCACACACGATACGATTCACAAGAAATGATGATTTGTAATGAACAATCATCATCTAACAAGTGAAAGCAGTAAAACTGATATTTGATATGCTGTCACGTTGTCATCGAATCGGGTTCAACAATTTTACAAATGTCTAACATCGTCTTTGTAAAAACAAGTAGGCACAGGTGTATAATGCACAGGTTTAAAAACATGTATTTCTGTTTCCTTGAGTTTCTTTATTCCAGCACATTAGCTCACTTGTACCTTACAATTTATCAACTTATTGACCCTATTTTGACCAGGTACACATCTGTTGCTGTTGCTCAAAAGCAATAGCTGGGACTCTAATTTTTTGTGACTTCTGCATTTTTCAGATGAACTATTCAAATTTGATTAAATATAGCAGATGGATCATTAAAAATTGTCCTTCACTAAAAGTTGGCCGACTTTTTAAAAATTGAGCATCTCAACCAATTCAAATCACTTATAGAATATTGCCAAAAACAGACTTGTAAGTGGACGGGGTAGGCCTGAAAATTCATCAAATCTAGTTCAAAGTCGCAAGTTTATAGATCAAAAGTCAGATATTCATGACATTAATCGTGATTGTATAACAAATACAGTATTATAAAAGCCAATGTATGACAAAGGTATTAATTATGGGATGAGCAGCTCGAGATGAGACAAGTCTGGGCAAAGTACATTTGAAGTTATGTTGAACACATCCACTCATCCACACAGGTGTTTATGTAATTATCATGCGAATACTGGCACCAACCTCTAAACGCTGCTCACGATAGGTTTATAAGTAGCTATTCAAGAGCATTGCAAGCGAAAATAAGAAGTCGAAGAGAAAATGAAGCAACTTATCGGTAATTACTAATAATCTACATTTCATGTTCCCAATTACATGCTACATTGCATCTGGTGATTAACGTGGAACCAACCATGTTGAATGCCACTTCCATCCATTTCTGATTTCACTGTGATGCCAATTTAAGCAATATGTTTGTAAGTTAAAGGTCATTGTCTAACACATGGGATAAGTCACGAGGTCATTAAGGTTATCCACACACCAGTCACCCATCCAAAATGACATTGTGAAGTGAGTGTTCTTAACTTTCGCAAAATATTATAGCTTACAGCAGCCCTCATATTTCTACGATCAATTTACAATGTCGATCACAGAAAGTCATTGCAACTAGAAGAAATAGCTTGAGCAATGCCGGTGATTTCATCTGCCCGCCCTTCACCACTTCTTCAAAGCGCGAGGTGTCGCTAAAGGGATACATCATGTGGATCGTAGAACTCTTAATCGAATCAGTTAAAACACACAACACACTTCATTTAATTAAAAGGAAATTTCACGATGTTTTGTTATTTCCATTGATTTTGGTCCTGTTCATAAACTAAAATTCTGCCGACAGAAAATTAAACCGAATTAATATTCTGCCGGTAGAATATTCAGCCGACTTAATGAACGACGGTATAACACCGAAACTGGCAGAATATTCAGTCGCTTTCGATGTTATACCGTCGTTCATTAAGTCGGCTGAATATTCTGCCAGCAGAATATTAAATCGGTTTAGTTTTCTGTCGGCAGAATTTTAGTTAATGAACAGCCCCTTTGTAAAGAAAATTTTGATATCATTTTTGAAAAGGAAAATGTGATGCACAAGGAATAACCTACGAAATTGAATGGGAAGGATGCAAAGGGGTCTATATCGGAGAAACATCAAGAAATGCAAAAATCAGAGGAAATGAACATATGAAGCAAGTGAAAGAAAAGAAGGATGCTTCAAGTCTATGGAGACATTGCAAAGAACAACATAACAACATAGAACAAGAATTTTCAATGAACGTAACAAGTATACATCATAACAACGCAATGGAACGTCAAATAACGGAATCAGTCAACATCAAAAACAGTTTACAACAGAAAAGGATCGTCATCAATAACAAGAGAGTGGAACCAACCAAACATGCCAACGGTAACAATACAGAAAAACTAAGGAGATATAGGATGATAATGAAATGTGAGCTATGAACTATGGAACAGCGATTATCAATGAACTGTGGTATATTTAGTAAATATTGCATAGATTTCCGGGAGGTATGATTTTATATCCCGAGAGCCGAAGGCTCGAGAAATTCTAGTTGATACCTCCCAGAAATCTATGCAATATTTCTATTAAACCATGAAATTGATGGCCGCACACGGGAGGTTTTCCATTTTCATCTTTGTTTGTGAACAACAAAACCCCCCCGTGACCCCCCGTTTAGTCTCCCGTGACCAAGTTGCTGTGCGACGAAACGTCGGGTTAATACGTGTATTTTCTTCTTTATCTAATTACATCGTCGTGAATTTAAAGGGAGTGCGTTTTGTTGTTCACAAACAAAGATGAAAATATTAAACCATGATATTTCCGGGATGTACATATTGCAAATGCATCCCGGAAATTCAAATGAATCTAGCTATGTCTTGAGCATCGTGTGTTTTAATTTCAAACTGTAGACATCATTTCTACAGGTTTTTCCAGTCAGGTTCATAGCTATCTCAATCAAGTTCGTTGTAGTTCAATCAATTTCGTTCTAATGCGTAAGTTAACATCTATTGCAATCAAGTTAACGTTATGCAATCTACTTTCAATCAAATTCGTTGTAGTTCATTCTTGTTCATAGATATGAATGAAGTTCATACATAAGCCAATCTACTTCACTATATATCAATCAAGTTCGTCAAAAACTTTTCGTTTAAGACATGTCTAGCAATCTCAGCTCTACCAGCTCTGAAAACTCAACCCGACGAGGATCCTATGCCAAGATAAGCACCGACCTTAAAGAACGTCTTATCGCGGCATGGGAAGATGGAAAAGACATAGTTGAAGTGTCAAGCCTCCTTGGTATCAAATTCTCTTCCCCCGGTCCATAATAGCAAAATATTGTTTGTGTGATGGAGCTATCAGCGATGCAAGAGGAGGGAGACGCGAAGAGCGGGTAAAGCTTACGGATAATGTGGTGAGCGAAATTGTAGAGCTGATCGAGCGTCATCCTGACTACACTTTAGAACAAATAAGTGGGCAGTTGCGTTTTTCTTTATCTGTTGCCAGCATTTCACGGGCTTTAGAAAAACAACTTATCACCATGAAGAAGTTGGAGGACTGCCCCGCTAATCGCAACATATTGGTGACAAAGCAATAACGATCCTCTTACGCCGAATAGTATTTGGAAACAGCGGTCAACCGGACGCTTGTATACGTTGATGAGACTTGTTTTAATATTTATTCAAAGTGCACCGGAGGAAGAGCCTTAAAGGGCATGCCAGCAGTTCGGCAAGTCAATGGATACCGTGGGCCGAATCTAAATTTGGTGATGGCAATTTCAGCTGGGGTCGGTGTCGTATATTACGAGCTTCAAAGGGGTTGTATGACAAGTAAAGTCAAACAAATTTCGCAGATATTATTTTTGCATGTATAATATATAAGTTTTCAAATTTCAGGCGAAAGATTCGGACATTTTATGGATAATCTCAAGACAATACTACGTGAGTGCAATGTAATCGATGGCACGATCGTGATGGATAGCGCTCCAGTACATCACGGAGCCGTATCTGAGTGTGACGATGATGAAATCCCCGTTAAGTTTTACCTCCATACAGTCCATTCCTGAACCCCATTGAAAATGCCTTTGGTGTTTTCATGCTTAAATTGCGAGCTGTCCTACGTGAGGATTCGACCAGGAGAGGCTTGACAACCCGACAGAAGGTATTTCTATCGCGGAACATCGCTTGCAGCTTCTTACTGACTTATCCTCCTCAATAATCGAGGATCAAGAGACAATAAGTGCCGAAAAGGTTAACCACATGTGCAACCACGTGATGAGGTACATGCATCGTTGCTTTGCCATGGCCGACATTATACAATAGCTTGAGATGCTTAATTATAAATTTGGAATGAACTTGATTGTTGCATATGTGAGTGTGATGATATGAATGACTGGCCATATCCAATTGATTTTAGTCTATTTCCATGAGAAATGATCAGTGGCCTGGAAATTCATGAAATAAATGAAGTTCTTCGCGAAAATGCAAGTATAAGATCCTCTTCTGGCCCCGCAAATAATGAAACAAAAACTTTCTCCTGGATCTGAAGAACTTCCTTGTGGATCAGCATCTCGCTTTGGAACTGTATAAGTACAGAAGAGATTAACATCTTGAATCACGAAGGGAAGTCAAAAACACCTTGAAGCGAAATAGATGGGCCTACAAGATTTTGACTGATTGGCTAAAGGAACGAAAGATAGAAATAGACTTTTACAACAAAAATGAACTTTGTAGTGTGATGGCACGCTTTGTTCACGAAGCAAGAAGAAGCGACGGACAACGATATCAAGGCGCTACATTAGTTTCAATTGTAGCCGGAATTCAGAATACATTATCTACAAATAAAAACCGAGTCGATTTCTTTAATGACAATAGTTTCTTGCATGTGAAAGAATGTTTGGATACTGCAATGAAAATGTCTGCTAAATTGGGTTGCAACTTACCACGAAAATCCGCAGATGTCATTAGTTTTGAAGAGGAAAAGAAATTATGGGAGAAATCTTTGGGGAATTAGACACCAGAAAAACTGCTGTACACTCTTTTCTACTTGAATGGTATTCACTTCGCATTACGAGGTGGAGATGAGCACAACATGTTAACAACGGACCAATTCAAAGTGGAAATACGAAATGAAAAGAAATGTCTCGTGTATACTGAAAAGTGCTCCAAAAACAATTCTGGTGGCCTACGTAACATGCGGCATATGTCAAAAGAAGTTGTACAATTTGAAAATGACAATAAAACGCGATGTCATGTTGCATTCTTTGAGAAATTCAACCAAGTCCGACCCGCTGATACTAATCGATTTTATATAATGCAGAAAAAGAACTGTAATTTGTCAAACACAACGTGGTATACAAACCGACCAATCGGTAGAAATAAGTTGGCTGGATATATGAAGAGGATTAGTGAAAAGGCAGAAATTTTTCATCACATAACAACTCACAGTTTACGAGCAACCTGTGCTATACACGACTGTATGAAGCCAATGTCGATGAGCAGTTAATAATGGAAAGGACAGGACACAGGAGTGTTAATGGAGTGAGAGCATATAACAGGACATCAGACATTCATTTAGAACAGTGCTCAGCAGTATTGGACGGCAAACTTCTGCGTCAAGTGCAACCCAACAATCCAAGCCCTGCTATATAAATGCTAAGTATATATAAGCCCTGCTAAGTATATCAACAATTTTCCTGAAATTTCTATGTTAAAATTTGCAGTTGCACCAACGAAAAGTGTCTGTTTGTACACTTTACTTCATCCTCTATCACTGAATGATAACTCATTTGAAAGATCATGATCTGTAGATGATTTCTATAATAACCAGTTCAACAAAATACCAATCTGTGTAACTTTGATGAGCAAAAACTCGAAAAAATGGAGTCAACACCTTAAATGTCACAATTTTACCACTGGAAATACATAGGATTGTGTTATCCTCTCTATTTCTGAAAAGCAAATGATCTGATCCGGCAGACGCGAAGTTTTGCATTAGGTTAGAGGTGTACTATGCTATGTGAAAGTTTTATGTACTACCTCGTTCCCTGCACAACTTCACGCTAGCTCCCGGACTATAGGATCTCTTTATATTACAGTTGACAAGGCCAGATTGGCGAAATATATATTGACAAATATTATTTCAATAATTTCAACTTATAAACAACAACAACAAATGAAATTTCACGAATATTATCATAAATTAGCAATTTGTCCTTTGTAAAATTAATACTAATGAGTGCCTTGTACAGCTGTAGAACTCAACAGTTGAAAAGTGCTTGCGTGAATCGTTGAATGCGTGACAGTTCGACAGTCGACTGAACACCATGGCTTTACAATGATTGTTGGCATTGAATTGTCTGATCTGATGTTCCTCGACTCATTCGACAATTACAACTTCCAGACTATGAACTCAAAAGAATAATTTCTGTACATCTGATTCTACTTAACGAAAAATAGCTGGACAGAATGCTTTTTAATTCATTGCTAAACATAGCAATTTCCTCAGATAAAATAGTGTATTTAAGACCATCTATCATACTGACAGATCGATCAGAAGAGTGTTGATTCCTTAAAAGCTACCCACCACAGAGTTAAATATTTTGTTTATCTGCTTCGGTTTGCTAGAAGTGTGATTAATACGAAATCGCCGGCACATCGAGGAACCTATTAAGTGGGCAAAAAGGAATTCCTAATACCTTTCAGAGACAGAAAAAAAAGTCGTGTGTCGCTTGGGGATTCATGTGAGTTCAAGCCAAGTGTTTCGATTGCCACAATTCAAATTGCTACAGATCAGGGATGCGGAGACCTATCATTTTCATAGGACTCCGACTGCGACTCCGGGTGGCCAATATATAATGCCTAGTTTTTTTTGAAAAATTAACTGGTAACCTACATCATAGATCATTATAGGTTTACCTGAATCTATTTTTAGGGATCATTGCTCTATCAATTATCAATCATTTTCGATGAAAGTTCATCAAATGTGGCTTTAAGTTGGATGCATACGACTCGGCATCTCCATCTTCTTGATGTGTGCTTCACATGGTTTTTCTCCAGTCTCTACCAGGCAGGAAAATCCCCATCCTTCTCAAAAAAAATGAGTACACTATCAATTTTAATATGCGCTTTGGAGGACCCATCACACACGATTAATGTGAAAACAAACTAGTATTTCATTTTTGTCTCTGATGTGACCTTTGGCGCGTAGGCGTGATCGAGGCTAGGAAGGCTTGTCTTCTACTGAATCATTGAGTGAAGAGACAATCCTTTTTCACTATCACGGTTCATTCCCTGAACTATTACAAGCTTTGCATGCAGCAGTGTCTCTGTACTTTTGTTTGACGGAGAAAGCGGACATCAAGACAGTGACAGTTATATGCATGAGAATAAATAATACGTGTATGTTTTTATTATATTTCGGGTCAGTTATAGGCAGGAGTCCAGTGTCCTATCATTTGATAGGACTCCGACTCCGCATCCCTGCTTCAGATTCGAAGAATTCAGATCATTGCGCACAAGTTTTCTCCATAATGTTGGCCCTTCCAATCATTATTAAAAAAAGTAGCAGGCGTACGAAAATTAGTTCACTTGGTGATTTCACAGCCTCTCCTCGGCATTGCTCAAGTGCATCTCCTCGGCATTGCTCACTGTATAGTGCATAAATTGAATTGAAGCCAAGACAGCAATGTGTGTTTTGGTGTGTGCGAAGTGATATCACAGCACGCACTCATCTCTCACTGGCTCTGGTTACTCTGCTGACAGCTTATTGTTTGCCAGTTCCAGTAGCTAGCGATACACGAATTATCCAATCGAGAAGGTGCAAGTTGTCTATTTCTATGACGTGCCATTTCGATATTAAGGTTACATACTATTCTTCCTTTATAGGAGACCGAAGCGCGCGCAGATGAATCTAATTCTGTGCTACCCACACTCTTCTTGTCCTATTCCTGGATTGCTCACACGCGTTGTAACTGAAATTTCTATACGATTTTCATAATATGCTTTTGCATTTCCATAAGAATGGCCGTTAAAATTCCATTTTCGAGTAACAAGGCTTGAAGTGCGCTACATCATCTGATTTCATGCCAAACTGTGAAAGCTGAGTATACTACTCAACTGTCTCAGAAAGATGATGTTATGATGGCTTGCTTCGGATCATTCAAATGCTTGCAACACAGGGAATGTGAATATCCTAATTTTGCAAGGAGAATTGTTTCGACATTGTCTGACATTCCCCTCTCCCGCCTTCGCCGGGCGACGTGTTCTGCGTGAGCAGGAATTCGGACGCGCCGCGTCCGGCGTAAATGAACCGGAACACAACTTTAAACATTAAAAACAAGTAACCATCCATTGTAATGTAAATTGCAAATAGACTGCATTTTATGAATGAGCGGTGAAGATATACTAAATCTGACAACATTATTTGTAGTGGCAAGTTTCAAACCTGTTTCCTTAAGAGCACCTTTTATGTTAATGCGGTTACATGCCATCTGTCGCGACGCAAGTGTGTTATTATTTCATTATCGATCGTTCAATTGAAGTTCTGATTAATATTCATGAAAAGTGATATCGAAAGAGTCCAAGTTGAGCATAGACCTCACAGCATTCAGAACTTGCAATACTGAAGTGAGAACGCAAGGCATTGTGATTTCAGGCTTACTGCAACTCGTGGAGTAATTTGTAAATGGAATGTCTAGTAGGCTACATGCATCTAGTGAACTTGCATTTTGTGTGTTTGACACATTGGTACTGTCATAATGCGATTTGTTTACTGAGAAAGCTAGATTGATTTGACCTACCGTACATACATGTAACCGAAGGTCAAATGATAATGACGCTCAACGCATAGGGTAAAAGTTTTACGCTTTACCACTAAATAGGGACATTGGGTCGGGGTTTCATGTTTCAAGGATGAATCGACACAATCATGTATGCAAATTGTAAACGCGTCTTAAGTGAAAGCCAATTTCTTTAGGCGATGATAATTCTGAGAATAATCGCTGCAATATGACAAGCACTTGGCGATTGTAGTCCGCAATCTGATCCGCCAGCGGAATTTTGACCAAGAACTGCATACTGAAAAGTTTACCAAAATACAACATTCATTTTGTCATTATGCTTGTTGAAATGACTGTCAGATTTGATGACTCTTGGCAGACACAGAGAAACTTTCGAGGAAATGATCTTCTGTAAATATGTTCAGACGATCATTTGAGGAATGAAACGCAGAAAGTTATGGAAATTTTCTTGGCTGTTGACTAAAGTGGGATCATACCATCGCCATTACCTAATATCGATGCTACTTGGTCTACACTCTTTCGGAGTAGGAATCCTATCAAAATGACCGAAAATAAAAATACAAGCTGATGATTGACCAATACATGTCCATGCTCCAAAACTTCAAGCTACATGATATTTTCAGTGGAGAATGTAGGTCCCTATTTGTTGACTAGATTCAAATTTCTATTATTTTTCAGAGGAGTTAACCTATTCATAAAAGTTGAGAATTGGATTGTATTGCACATTTTGGACATTACAAAGCATTTTTGAAAATAAATACACAAAGTGAGTCAAATCATCGTGGAGGAAAAGGTAAGAAGAAAAAGCACTTTCACTTGCAGTAAAAGGAGCAATGTTGGCCTATAACCTCGTTCAGTCCGTTGTGATGTTATTAATCTGGATAATTGCTGTTTAGAAGAACGAGTTTCTTCCTCTTGATGCTATAATAATAAGCAAAAGAAATCTTTCAGAAAGAACAGACCTTTGTGGGCAGATAGAGTGAAGAGGATGCTGATGGTTGGCGAAGATATTGTTTAATAAGCGTATGGCAGCGACTGTTCGAAGCTTATCTAAATCAGGAAAGTTATTGGGATTGCATTCTTCACTACAAACGATTCGGTGGGTACTATGCTGTAATTTTTGAAGTCTCAGTGAGTCCTTAGAAAGCATGCCGACGAAAAGTGGCGAGTAGTACTCGCTTGAGGAACGGATTAATTATTGATATACAGACACCAGTTGCGATCTATTCAATACAGGTGTCAAACATTCTCAAAGCATCCGGACGTCCAGACGCACACTTAATGATAGAGTTGAAGTGCTCCTCCCATTTTAAATGTTGAATGAAAATGACACCAAGAATTCTTATTTGGCTAACAGAAGATAATACACACGGACTAATTTGTATTATGTATTTGTATTATGCTTGTATTTGCTGTATTGTACTAATCATGAGTAGCACATCAACTTTTTTCAAAATTGGATGGTGTTCTTGGTAATTTTCAGATAGAGTTCTGTTTAAGACTTTTTGTCTGTTCATTCACTCATTCATTGAAAATGAAATGAATGACAGTTGACACTGCAGAGCTTCGTCATCAAATTATTGATCATCTTGATTCGAAATACTACTTTATATGATTCAATACAATCAATTTGCTTGATTGAAAAATAATAATCAGGTTGGTAGTATATAGAGAAACCCCTCCCAAAATAATTATGCAGAATAATATTAAAAATATAGCAAACTTTTTGAAACATTTCTGAGGCAGTTATCATTTTCTCATGACATTTTTCATCACTTTTAGTGCTGAGCCAATCATCATCATCAGAAACTCCATATATGCAGTATTCATTAAATTTGCTACTCAAAATGAACACCAACAATGAGCACCAGCATCGTCCACTATAAAAATATTCATAGCAATTCTTAGATGGATTTTGAGAAATTGCTGCTATTTTAGTGAAATATTAAAAGTAATTGAAAATAAGAATTGATGACAGCTGATTTCTAACTGAAACTAAAAAATATGAAAGAAAAGTTGTAGTAGGAACGTAGTTGATGTCTTTGCACGTGGGGTTCATTACTACTGAGGCAAAGAAGGTAATAGACCGAACGCTTTAATAAAATGCTGACAGTAAAATATATGTATATCTTTCGACAGTCAGTGTCAGCGTCAAGACGTAGTAGAGGTGGCTAAAAGAGCGAGGAGTGGTTAATATGCTGTTGTCTCAGAGCCGGGTATCCCTCAATCAATCAGCTCGAGCAATTTTCGGCCTACTTGAGACAGCCGCCTGATTTTCTTTTTTGCCTCAATGATAGCTGGAACTTCATGAGATTACTCACTACTTAAAGTTTCGAGCGAGGATGCATCCCCTACATGCACACCTTGCCTGCACCACCAATGATAATGTATCAGATCCTTCATGCACATATTTAATCAGTATACTTTAATTGCATCTATTTAGGTATGAGAAATGTAAATGATGAAATAGCTTGTTAAGATATTGTATATATCAGGGATGGATCGGGGCTGGCGGTCAGAAAAGTTGGCCGGGCGGATTCAAAACCGGCCGGTCAGCAGTCGGCGTGTTCAAAACCGGCCGGCGTATTTAAAACGTGCCGGTTGGTGGCCGGCTTATTAAAAACCGGCCGGTCGGGGATTGGACGGTGACTGTCGTCCCTGTGCTGGTTGGTTAAGGCTTTTAACCAACCGTCAGACATGTTTTGGTCAACTTATACCATTAGGCATTATTGAATTTCCACATAGCATACATGAAATGTATGAATGGTGGGTCTACCGGTACTCCGTATAATCGAGAGTTACCTAGTCCTAATACAATACAATGTTTTACGATGCAATTATTCGCACTTTGATATCATGTTTTGTGCGATGAGCGGTAATACGCTTAATGACTTATCTACTAGTCTAATGAGTTGTAGGCTACTTTATAATTTATAATGATACTAATAACATTTTCAAATTCAAGCAAACTGAAAACAGATAATCAAAATTATGACCCAGACGGGTATTGATATGTGATAATATCTCGCCTGCACAAGAAAGCTTTAAGTAGTCCAAAAATTCCAAGTTCCAATATGATAAAAGTTTTCTTAACGACAAAAGTTCTGTGATGAACAATTTGATTACTGACTGAGTGCTGAATTTGCCAAATGCTTAGTCTGCGACGTGCAAATTTGATTTTAAGTAATTCACTGAAGTGAGATTTATTTCTTTACATGTGAGGGAATTCCGGTGTTTTTCGACGTCAATATGTGACGAACATATACTGCATGCTCTCTCCACTACAATACAATTTCAGATCTTTTGGGTTTACATTGGTGACCACGAGCCATGAGTCTGGAACAGTGAGCTCGCCAAACTTGTCATCAAATTTTCATTTAATTGATTGTCCATACAACGTCAATCAAAATTTATCGCGTGCCGTTAACTTACCCACGATCCACTGTCAAATGTTCTTGTAGTAGGCCCAGGTTGCATTGAAATCAATTATTCATTATAGCTCTAAGCTCCATGTGTCATATAAACAATCCCATGTAGTGAAATTATTCAAGATCTGGAATAGTTTTACAATGGACAAGCTAGAATGTAGGATTCTGAAAATTACACCACTACATGTACATGCAATAATCCCTTATAAGTTTCCAGTAATCCTTTTTTAACTGTTTAAAGAACAGTTCGCAATTTTTATGCCACAAAACATGCGTGTAGATACTCTCAAATCAAGCTACATTTAAATAGTCTTAATAATGTTGCAATGATTGACAACAATTTATTCTAGACTGAATGTCGTCTGCGATCGACATGGGTCTAATTATATTAAACGGCCGGCCGGCCGGCTACTAAAACCCATGCCAGTTTCAACCATGCTGTATACACTACTTTGGGTAATGTTACGGTGATCACATGCCGTTTCTTTATAGACTAGATCCTTACCATTAGCAGGTATTCTGTTCGATAAAACATTTTCATGCAGAAGTGAATGATCAAAAGCTGTTATTATTTTGTCAGATGCACGCTGTATACTGTAAAAAATCTAACGCCAAAATAACGCCAGGTGCCGTTAGATAATTTTAATTGGCGTTATATTGCCATTATATTAGGAGCTTTGGCGTTATACTAATATCATCGCGATATACTTGCCGTTAGAATATCTTCCCGCTACTTTGCCGTTAGAGTTTAACGCGAGCTGCAATTTATCGTGGTGGATTCAGGAATTGTCGAAGCATATTTACTATGCATAACGACAACTTGAATTGTCGTAACTGCTATAATATTGAACCCATGTTGTCAAAGATTTCTATCACAAAATATAGTCAGTATTAGCTTTTCTCATCTTTGCATTCCTGAAATTTTCACAATTTTCAAAGAGATGTGCGCTTGTCTTCATGACTTGGGGTTATCCGGTGATCAAATCACCCTAGATCCTGACAGTTTATGTCTATGGATGGTGCAACTCAATTGGGGAGTTGATCCGATCATTGTATGGGTATACATGAGTGAGGTTGGAGTAAGACAGTTGACATTAAATGGCAGAATTCCTGAAATTTTCACAATTTTCAATGAGATGTGCGCTTGTTTTCATGACTGGGGGTTATCCGGTGATCAAATCACCCTAGATCCTGACAGCTAAAAGTCTATTTTTTTGTCAGCTAACCAGACCAGACAACAAACAAAGAACATCAGCAGACATGTGACATCAAAGGCAGCAAGACTACATACATAAGGTTTATTGTCTCGCAGCAAACCGCAGCCAATCACAGTCAATCTCAACACAGATAAAAAACCAAAAATAGTTGAAATACAACATAACCTTATATATTATTTCATCTAATCTGATTTTGAGTATTATAAATGCCCACTTTTCAGTTTCGATGAAATTCGGAAGAGTATTACTGAACTTCAATGGATGGGTTGTGTCGTTTCTCCAGAGGTATTTCCTATTCTCCTTAAAGAGAGTAATGTCGAGCTTACGGCAATAGTAATTGATGTTTTGATTTGATGTTTAACGCTAAATCGCAGCATTTCGACCATAGCTATAGTAACAAAGTTGGTAAAGAGAATAAAGTTTTAGCTAAGCTACAGTTCAGCTGAAGTGAAAATTCCGGTTAGCTGCGTTTTAATCTATTTCTAAGTAAAGTGAATGAAAGAAATAGTGCCCATAGTATTGAAAATCGGAAAGAATTGAAAACAATCCGTGTTCAGGCGCACGACATGTTTCAGCTTTACAAAGCCATCCTCAGGTGAACAAAGATATGTACAGGATAAAATTCTCTTAAATATAAAATTCGTGGTTACATCGGATGGTATGATCACATTTCAACGCTAAAATCAAGGTCATTCACAACAGTCAAAGATACAAAGAATAATGAAATAAAATCAATTCTATTTACAGTTCTACAAATTTAGGCATAGATTCATGGAGCTTTCCCGTTCATTCATCAGGCTATTGTTCGATTTCTTTAATAGAATAGATTCCAGATGTCTAGGGTACCTCGTCTGAGAAACGACCTTGAAATTATCTTTGTGAGGAGGATGAATGTACCCAAAATATAAGTCAGACACGTTCAATTCGACCACTTTCTTTTAACGCCAATTTTTTGTGTGTGACAAACAATCCTACATGCCCCACAAATACACGGAGGCAGAGCAGCAAGCTCATAAACATTACATTGACAAGACTCGCAATGACAGACTGTCAGACACACGATACTCTACAAACGTTTACCGCTCACTAACAAAAACATGCAACACAACACCCGGGCGAATCTGAGAAACTTAATAGACAATAAATGACAGTACACGAAGCCACATCCCTCGCAGATCTTAAGATCTCAAAAGTAACTAAATGTCTAAGGAGTCATACCGCCAAGGAAGAGCGGAAACACGTGCAGAACGGCGAGGCTGATTGTTCGAGCTGCTGATAACATTATCTGAGTCAGAATCACTTTCAGAGTTCACTGCAGGTATAGGGCGAATATCTCCAATCTGTCGATGAACTCCATCAACTTCAACGGCCCCTCGTGAAGTTACTGCTGTAACCCGGCCACGTTCAATCCGAAGCCCAGTCGTGTCAGTGCATAACGCCGACCCTTGTACTCTACAATCTGATACTTCCACAAGTCTTTGTGAACGTGAACTTGTAGATACGCGTTGCGCAGATCAACAATGCTAAGAGATGTACCAAGCCGACGCCACTTACGAATTTTTTCGCCACACACCTGACTTTGGCCCGTATGACTTGATACGAAGGAATTCAACTCACGAAAGTCGAGAACCGGGCGCACTTTGTCCTTGTTCGTCTGAACAACGGCCATCAACGGTATCAAACCACCACTGTAAGTGCCACTATATTCCTGCAGCCAACCTTCTTCGATCCATCGCTCCACTTCTTGCGAGAAAGCAGTTTCCATGGCATATTTGGACACTTTGTTCTTAAGGACAGGGTATCGATCAGCGTCATTTCATCTCCATGATGCAGTCCAAGCCCCTTCTCTGAACACCGCTTCGAAGTCCTTATCAACAACTCTGACCTCGGGAGCACTTGCGACGGCAACATCATTCGGGAACTCTACCCCTCTTCCATCTGCAGATACCGAAACACCACCAAGGATACTGATAGCGTCCATTCCGAGTAGCATATCGAATCCAGCCACCACGTCAGATACGAGACACGACAGGCGAATCGAACGACCATTCACATAAACCACACAGTCAAGTGATCGCTCACATAGGACCACATCGCCGTTCATCATCATCACACTGTTTTTCTCCGACATCACTCCACTTCCAACGATAGTCTTTGACACAATTGATCTTGAACATCCTGTATCGATTAGAGCGGTCGCAGGACGATTGTTCACAGTAACAGTCACAAAAGGAAGTTGCGCACCACAACTGAGGAGACCATCCGCGCAACGATAGGTGCCTCCTCTTACTCGTTTTTTGTCAATAAAGGACAGGCAGCACGTAAATGTCCTTTCTGTTGACAGTTGAAGCATGTCTTCAGTTTCTCAGGGCAATGCTTCACGAAGTGACTGGTACCATGACAAAAGGAACCCAATCTCACCATAGGCTTCGACGTCTGTCCATGTTCATTCGTACCTGAAGCGACGCAGCTGATTTCACTATGACACACTGTCATGATGGTCCTCGTTCTTTCCAGTGTCTCAGTCAAGGTCAGATCATCAATGGCAGATGATGATTTCAATTGTACTTTTATTTCTCGCGGTAATCCTGATACAAAGGCGCATTTCAACCAGTCTTCATTTTCAATCGGAGATATCAGCTTCCCCAAACGCCGTAGATCTGATAAATATACATCTGGTGCTTCACCGACGGCGCGACATAAACGATTCATATGCAGAGAAAGGACTCATCGAAAATGCTCTCAGCAACGCAGATCGTAGAAGTCCGTAGTCTCCCTTCGTCGCTCTCTCCAAACCATCGTACACCGAAAGGGGTACAAAAGTCTCCAATTTCTTTACATTCTGCAATTCAGCAACCAATTCTACTTTGTTGACCCATTCGTTGAAGTCACTACTACCGTCAAACGCCGAAATGATGTCACTAAGTCGTAGTTGAGACCTTGCCATTGCCGTGATAGCTTGTACCCAAAATAAAAGTCAGACACGTTCAATTCGACCGCTTTCTTTTAACGCCAATTTTTTTGTGTGTGACAAACAATCCTACATGCCCACAAATACACGGAGGCAGAGCAGCAAGCTCATAAACATTACATTGACAAGACTCGCAATGACAGACTGTCAGACACACGATACTCTACAAACGTTTACCGCTCACTAACAAAAACATGCAACACAACACCCGGGCGAATCTGAGAAACTTAATAGACAATAAATGACAGTACACGAAGCCACAATGAACATGCAAGCTAATCATACCATCCGATGTGACCACGAATTTTATATTTAAGAGAATTTTATCCTTTACATATCTTTGTTCACCTGAGGATGGCTTTGTAAAGCTGAAACATGTCGTGCGCCTGAACACGGATTGTTTTTAAAGTGAATGAGTTTCAATTAGCCATCAGAAAAAAATGAACACTTAACCACACAGAAGTAAAAAAGTTATAGATATCTGATTTAGATGCTTGAGTTTTTATATTGATATTAGTCAATTACTTTATCTCTGTAACCTAGCTGTCATCAAATGATTAATAGAAACATGCTAGGGCTGTGCTTTCTCTTTAAAACCAATTATTTGAATTTCAGATTTGTTCGGCACCGTTTGCACCCATATGAGTGATATATTGGCGACTTATTTATCCCACCGCGCGACATCTTTCGTGAAGGATGGAAATCATATGTACGAAAGAGACTTCAAAAATGCTATAATTGCATTTTGTGAATCACATATTCCCTCACATACTAATGCAGTGGATCGAAAAGAATTTTACACGCGTTTAAAAGCGACCATTAAAGTCCAGAACGGTTGTCAGGATTCTTGGGTAAGTTAGTAACAGTATGTTAACCATATATCCAACTTATCTTTACCATCAGACATGATTTGCATTTCATAAATGTTTACTCAAAACATGAAATTGTTACATCAAAGTACTAATAACTTCCGTTTCATTTGCACGAACTGAACATTGCTCGCAATCTCAACGACCCCAGTATTAAAAGCTTACCATTTACTTGTACCTACACGCAGTCAACCTTTAATTTGACAAAAAGCAGAACCATAAGAAATAGATTAAATAAATTTCACATTTTCCAGTCGCTTTTACCCCAATCCACCCTACCCCAAGCAATTAGATGATTTTGGATGGTCTTTTTCTTAAGTACGCCTCTCTTAATTCAGGTTCACATCAAATTCAGAAATTCACATCAAAAATTCCATTCTTTTGCAAAGTTGGCCTACTTTGAGGTCCGTGGACCACCTCTAAATGATCGAATTTTGAGATAATATTTCACATGGGTTATTTTGTACCCCAATTTTAAGAAACAGTGGAATCAGATAATTGATTGTCATTGGCAACTTGTGCTCAATAGTCATCTCTCTATCACTCTCATGAATGAATAAACATGTATAATAGCATTCAAGATTGATGGTACACACATCATTGAACCATGATGATCATCGCCAAAAAAGTTTAAATTCTTTGTTTATTTATTAACCTGTTTTATTGTTAACCCATTAATATGTTTCATTGAACATATGAAGTTGCACAGGTGTCGGTATTAATCATTTTGAATAATTAGTAGCATTATATCCTTTTGATTTAAAAAGCAAATGAAAATTAGAAAACACGTGTTTTTTTATAAAAAAACATGTTTTTACAACCTTAGTAGAGTTTTATGACAAAATGCTTGTATGAAACGTAATATCAAATAATATATGTGTATATGAACTTCAGAAAATGTCGGATCTTTGGTTTTGGTGTTTATCAAAAATTAGCAGCCAAAAATGCAAATAGTGAATTATTTTTTTCATTTGTAGGAAAAAGTGGAAAAGGTTTTGGTGTCTGATCCCAATCTGCTACGACGAAGGAGTTCTGCGAAACTTCACGGATTTCGCAGGAAGCCATCAACTTACTGTGTATCGAAGGGGTCGATTAGCGGAGAAGTTGTCATAGAAAAGGTCATGGAGACCGACCAACTTCTGCTTAACACGAAGGTAAATATTTGAGCCAAAATTGTTAAGTTTTAGCCATAAGTAACGAAATGAACTATTTCATCTTTACGGCGACCTATTTCATCTTTCAGTATGCTCACAACAATTTTGAATAATAAATACCACCATTAGAAAGTTTATACGCCAAATATGTAAGCCTGAAATTTTTATTGTAATTCTGTGCACGTTTGTAGAAGCTATATCGATGTGCTTCAGAGCTTAACGTTAGAACAACTTTCGACTCAATTTTTGAGTATTTTTATGAGTTGAGGACTATAGTTCTCCGAAAGCGCTTCACTATGTTATCAGACTGGTAGTTATTTTACATGCGAAATTATTGCTTTTAATGTTACTGAATCAATTGAATCATTTGGCTGCTCTGGTATAAATGCACTGATTGTTCTAGTTTTATAATTTCAGTTTTCTTTGTCAAATTGAAATGATGACGTTGTAGTTGTTTGAGCTGCTGAAATAGATGATGCTGTTTTTTTACAGATTGAGTTAGAAGAGAAAGCACGCCCATCCATTCCGAATTTGCGGATTCTCAACCGAAACTTATTTAGCGGTCGGTTCTACGACTCATTGCCGGCCCGACTGACTCGTTCCTCCAAGCTTCTTATTGATGTTTAGTCGGATGTTTCCTAGTCATGCTAGTATTCTCATTGACGCTAAATACGTCATCGATAAGATTCAAGCGATACGTGGTGCAAGTGGATTGAAGACGTTCATAGATCTGCAGAGTGTCTTCAACTCGAAAAAACCAGCTGACAATCTTATACACGTGATAAATGTAAGTATCTTATTTGTGCTTATTTATGTTATTTTGAGTCGTCCTCCACTATAAATACAGGTGATGTAGAGATAATTCAGAGAAACGAATCGTTAAGAATCATTGGTAGCATCTGTGACACTATATCCAATGGTTCGATATATTTTCTGTGCAAGGCCTACACCTTAAGTTACCCACATAACACATGACAGCTCATATGTTCACTGATAATTGTTACATCTGATTACTATTTGTTTGTGGAGTTGAGATCATTTATGGTTGAAATGAAGTCTGATAATTCCTTTGCAGGACGAAGATATGGAAGCTGCTCTGCTGCACCGGGCCAAATTCGGACCACAAGTCCTGCTCTCCGATACGAGGTTTGCAGTGCATTCCAGGAAAGGGTACGAGTATCCGGCTGCGAGTTTCAATGATGAATCTCATTTGGTGGTCGCCGTCATTCTTATAGTGTATTACTTGCTGGATTTACATTATCCTAGTGCTGTCGCCCAGATAATGGCCTTCTTTCAAGAGACAATCCTGAAAGTTGAATATCCATATAAATCCCAGAAAGTGAGAAATTTTATCAAACGCTTAGGTTTGTGATACTTTGTGTCCTAAGTTGTATTTTGTAATAGCATACAGACCGTTTTATTAATCGTTGCACAAATGGGAAACTTGAAAAATCTTATCAAATGAATTTCATCACTGTCAAATATTGCAACTTGCAAACATGGTGATTCATTTTGTTCAGTTGAGCTGATGCTCAATCAGAGATGCGATAATAATACTCCTAACTTATCCCATTGTGATGTACAATACTAAGAATTTGTTTGATATTGTTTATCATATCTAATAAGTTGTCTTGTCGCCTCTATCTATGGTGACCTGTCAGTCACATCAGCTGTAGCGAAGCGCTGTACACCATTCGATTGATGAATGACGCCAGTCTTTATATATAAATTGATCTGAATTTTCAATTTTAAATCCTACTGACCAGACATCAACTCTCTGCTGAAGATATCTTTTTACTTGGTATAATCTTTTTGAAATTGAGTCTGTCATCAATGAATAGAACGTCTTCGATGTTTTTGAGTTTTTTAGCAATGATTTTACTGTACATTTATCATAGCTGATCGTCTTTTGTCATCAATGAATAAAACGTCTTCGATGTTTTTGAACAATGATTTTACTGTAAATTGATCATAGCTGATCCTCATTTTTGTGTATCCATCCTATCATAAAATAAAAACGACATGAGAAACGTTGTCAATAGATCATGTAGTCTTCGAGTTTTCATCAAAAAATATCTTCATGGTGAAAACTTGTGTTAAAGAAAACTTTCGATTTTCTTGTGTGTGACCTGACCACTGACGAACTTATGGTACACCTCAAATTAATCTTTCGAATATAAGGTTTCATATGATATGAAGTTTATCAAAATTAAATAACGACTTCTAAGAGAAAATAACATTTAAAAATGTGTTCATTTTTTGTGCAATGATTTATGAAACGTTCGGTATGTCTAAGCTGTATCCTTCCCTGCATGTATTTATGTATGTCGTATTTTTTGTTTGATACTAATTGTACACATTCAATAAATATACCGAATATAATCTTTGTTCTGATTCAATTGATCACCTACAATAACGCCAATTTGGCGTTATACGGCGAACATGGGTATAACGTCAGTATAACGCCAGAATTGCAAAAGTATAACGTCACATTGAGTATAACGGCAGGTATAACGCGAGTATAACGGAAACTTTTTTTGCAATTCTCGCGTTAGTATATAACGCCTAAATTTTTTAGAGTGTATAACATACATGTTCTTTGAGGCTTGTATTAGTGATAAACAATGTGAAATAGCTTTTGAAGAAAGTATATTTGTAAGACGTATGGATGCATTTTCTGATGCTTCAATTGATATCATCATGTCAATGACTTGATATTCAGTCAAAAAATGGTTCACTACCCAAATAGCTGCAAAATTATTACTATAAGCGATTTCATCACTATGATCGTGTAGAGTATTTCGACAAAATTTTTTTTGAATGCAAAAATGAAGAAATTGCTTGTGTCCAATACCAATTCATTCTTCATATTCCTCATCATCTTCATAATGACGCTCAGAATGGACTGCTCCACAACTCTTCATAAGTGGTTTCAGATCCATGGTAGCCTGGAAAAAACGTATAATTGCTATAAGGCCTTTTTATATATAAAATTTGACTTTTCTGTTTTCTATTGCTCCTTTACACTGAGCAACATATTAAATGTGTCGGCAGCCTCAAAAGGTGCTTCGACGTGATACAAAGCACCTGCAATATCGGCAACATGTTATTCGTACTTCAATAAGCTGTATGTATTGATCTGATCATACAACTTGCATTTGCTGGCAGCCACTCACTTTCACGAAAATGTTCTAAACACTCAAATTCGCTTGTCTGTTAAATCATGGAAAGACGTTCTAGAATTTGTCGGATAGCTCAATGTCCTATACTCTCGCTTACATTAGTTGCTTATCAAACTCACATCATTTACGGGAATCAACATAGTTTTAAAAACTGGACGCATTTAAAAGCATGTTTTTGTAGTTCAGTTTAATAAGCATGTCTGTAAAAACACGGCTGAAATCATGCTTGAAACAAACCTTTACAACCATGCTCATAACAGAGCTTGTGTAGCTCATGTTCAACATCGCTATCATATATGAAAGTAATGTCTAAAAAATACACAAAGCTGGCTGTAAAGACATGCTACAAACCGTGTTTGAAGATCAGCTGTGAATGATGTTTTAAGAGACTTGTTTCAACAAAACTGATATTTTTGTCCTTTTGACAACGCAGCGCGGGTATTCAGTCACATTGAAATGCGGAAGCTTATCTGCATAGTTGGACCACTGATCATGATTCATGCATACTTCCATGCATACAATGAACATTGTACACTGTAAATCGCTCGATACCAATCACTACCAAGGATGCATAACAAAATATTTTTTTTGCATCCATTTGTATGCTTTTCGCATGATTTAAGGCCTTTTGTCAACAAAGATCGCTTTAAGGTTGCATGGCACTTACTACTGTTTTGTAAGTAGTAATATTATGACATTTAGGAGTCAAACTTACAATGCTGAAGTCGATTTTAATACACGTAGGTCTAAGGCAGTGGTGGGCAACCTCAAGGAAGACGCGGGCCAATAAATTGGCCCGCGAGTGTTATCGCGGGCCACCGAGGCATCGTGTCTGCGGGCCAACATATTTTTCTTTGTTAAAAATTCTAATTTTCACCAATTTTGCATGAATTTCAATTATAAAGAAAATACTGCTTAAATAATTGACCTGTAACTCCTATCTACTGGTTTAAAAGTTTGAGAGAAATGAAAACTCAGCCGGTATGCAGTGATTTTTTAACAACAATACATGTATGTAGGTTTCAGTGAAAAACGGCAAACAAAAAATGATAGCACTTACAAATATTAGTGGGAAATTTGGCAGTCCATATCAGCGGTAAGAAAGTCAAAGTCAGGTAGAAATATAGAAACGGCACATCGGTGCTCATTCTCCAGGCTTTCATCTGATGTCTTGTTTCGTTTTTTGGTTTTAATTGCGCTCATTGCTGAAAAAGTTGCTTCACATGAATAGGTAGAGCAAAAAATGGACAAGATCTTGCCAATCAGCTGACGTAGGATTGGCTGTTTGATGTCTTGGATAACTTCTGAAGGAGCACTTTGCATGCCGATAAGTTTCGTTTCTAAACGTACACAATCCAACTGGAACATGTCCGCTAACAGTGGTATGTCCGCCAGTGGAAACGTTTCAGGACTTTGAATGAAATGAATGGGGACGTTAGGCTTCTCGAGATCTTGGAAACGATTCTGGAAGTTGGATTTTATTTCATCGACCCATCCAGCATAACGAATAAAATTCATGACGGGCAGTGGTTCTTCGGAAAATGATTGTTGCAACTGTGGAAAATGTCTAAGTTGCTTGTCAGCCAGTTGACTGCTGAATAAACTTAATTTGCAAATGAATGCCTTTATTACTGCAACTGCAGCTACAATAGTTAATTTCCTACCCTGGAGCTGTTCATTTAAATCATTGAGGTGACGGGTAATGTTGGCCAAAAATACTAAGTGTCGAATCCAGTGAATATCGCACAAATATTGGTCATATTCTTTAATTCCTTTTATATCGAGGAAGTCGTTAATATGAGGCAAAAGGGCAATAAATCTGTCCAACACCTTGCCGCGACTTAGCCAGCGCACTTCGCAGTGTAACAACAAATCACCATATTCTGCCTCGACATCTTTAAGGAATTCCACGAATTGACGATGAAACAATGCTTTTGCGCGGATAACATTTACGATAGTGACGACGATTGACATCACAGACCGAAGTTCATCATTCGTGGCCTTTGCACATAGATTTTGCTGATGTATGATACAATGGAAATTAAGCAAGTGAGGTGCATCCTTCTTAAACAACGAGGTTAAACCATTTTTATTACCTATCATACATGGGGCTCCATCTGTCGTTATTGACACCATTTTAGCTGTCGAAAGATCGTAATCTGCCAATATGCCCTGCAGAGCTGTTGCAATGTCTTGACCTCGGGTACGATCATGCATGCCATGTAATTTTAACAATTCTTCATGACAATGGAGTTGTTGGTCGACGGATCTCACCCAGACGCAGAGCTGAGCAACATGACAGTAATCTGTTGATTCATCCAATGCTATGCTTAAAGCTACACACTGTGATAATTGCGCCTTCAGTTGCATCACTAAGTTGTTGCTGATCTGGTCAAGCCTTCTCATAAATGTTCGCCGACTTAATTGAATATCCTCAATGCGACGCAGAATCTCCGCCTTATTGCTCATATCGGTCAGCAATATATTCATTCCTTCTATCATACAGGACTTTATCAATTCACCATCAGAAAACGGTTTACGCTTGCGGGCAAGCAGCCATGTTATCTTAAACGACGCTATGGTGAATATTTCAGATTCTGTAAAACTTTTTTAATCGACTTTTGTTGAGAAAGAAATTGCTTTTTCAATGTTGATAATTTTGTTGCTCTCTCTTGACTCTCAATCGTATATCGTTTATCATTATCTTGATGACAAGTGATGTAATGTCCTCTTGATATTGTAGACTTTACAAACGCTAATCAAAGTACCACATAAAAGACATAGAGGTCGATCATTTTGTTCAATAACGAAGTAATTTAGTTCCCACTCACATTGAAATTGACGAACAGAAGCATTACGTGTAGATTTGAGTTTCTTTTTCTTTGGAGACTGATCAACATCAGCCATAGAAATTGACAACAATAAAACCTCTAGAATGGAGATTAAGCTACATGCAATGCACAATAACGGCACATATATCGCACGCATTTTCACTTAGATGCACCTGCCAACGTCTGTATCATTGGGTTAGAATCAGTCACATGAGTAAATCGAAGGTTTTAATTGGTGCTTCATGCCCCAACTTAGTTCCCCCGGATGTGCCGCGACCTTGAGTCAATTTCCATTCTAGCGAACTTCAGATAAACAGTTTATTTCTATGACATCAGCCGACGGAACTGTGGAGGCATCTGAACTCACTGAGCTGTCTGGGGGTGTAGTAGACGTTGAGGCTGATGTTCGTATTAACCATTTATCCATAATGATCAGTAGCAATAAATCAGTCAGTCAGTCACTATCACAAATCTTAAATCAAAACCTTGAATGCATGTGTGCGATTTCCATTTTAATAATACCTCTGCGTAAAGCTTGACGTCACTCTCATCTTCCCAAACTCGACCATACACCAGTCCTTGAACAATAGAGACGATCGAACTTACTATTCATACCGTGCGGTGTGTTGTATGAAAAGTGAAGCTATCTACAAATGACTGATGTATGAGTGAAGTCGATTGACGATCGCCAGCGCTGTCTCGATGACGCCAACCACAGCAAGATAGCGTGTAGGCAGATAGTTGTCTTAGAATAATAAGGTTTTATTTTGACGAAATTGAGTCAGTGAGTGAGAAAAATAACTAAATGATATTCGTCAAAGTAGCAAGAAACATCGATGGCCCATTAATGACTTTTGGACACTGATGGACTATGGCCCGCGGGCCGAAAAATAAAGTTTTCATATTTCTTTGGCGGGCCACAGTCTTTGGTCTCGTAGGCCACAAATGGCCCGCGGGCCACGGGTTGCCCACCACTGGTCTAAGGCATTTCATCAGTGTGACAAAAAAATTTTTTTGCAGTTGAGTGACTTTTCATAGTGTTTCTGGTCAATTCGATGTCGAAAAACCCGAATCTGAGTTCGGTTTCTCAATGAAAACCGTATTTTACATGATATCATGGTATTAGTCATTTCTATAGTCTTAATTACCATAATTTTCATTAAGCTAAATAGGATTTCCAACTCTTAGTAGTCCTATGGATACCAAAAATTAGAGACCTATCTATATACGGTAGGTCCTACTTATTGCATCAAATCGAATAACTACAATTTATTTTTGTTTTTGTCGCGTAAATAAGAATGCTTTTATGACACCATGAAACGCTATGGTCATATTAGACCAAATTGAGTAAACCTACTTTTTAATCTTGCACGTGGTGATATTTTCTTTTTGCGCTACGTATTTGTACAACTTATGCGGTTAACATACATGTACATAATTGTACATGCATGCTAGTAACTGCTGACGTTTACAATATTGGCCTATACATGCAAAATGTAGGCCCTACATACATGTACGTATATTGTTGCACGACGTATTATATATTTATCACAGTCCATCAAAATAGATTTTTAGAAGTGTTGGTTTTGTTGATATAAAAACCATCTTTTATAGGACAACAAAAGAACAAAACACTTAGTGACATTACTTTCATGCTATATTTTCAAAACATGAGTTAGTCCGCATTATTTACAACTTTCCAAATATAGTCCGACATCATATTGATGGAGTTTTTTCCCCTGAATCTGTCTTCATGCGACTTCAGCAGTTGGTGAAGCTTTTCACCTTGCTCATCACTAAACAGTCCACAATTTTCGGGGAAAACACTCAAATGACATTTAAGAAAGTGAAGTCTAGTTGACATTCTACAACCAATCACCTCCATTTTCTGAAGCATGTTCGAAACAAGCTGCTGATAGTCAGGAGATCTGTGTTTCCCCAAGAAATTTTCCGTTACGTCTTTGATAGCCAAGAAGGCTTCCATTTCTGAACGATGCATAGAGAGCATTAGATCAGAGGAACGAAACATCCTTTTGATGTCAGGACCAGTTAAAACGCCCTCTGACAACTTAGCAAAAGTGATATTTGGAAATATGTTTTTCAATATTTCACAGGCAGGAGATTTCCTTTTGTGCAAAGCTTTAACAAACTGCTTGAGAACCCCAGCTTTATGTGAAGTGGGGGTGGTATGATTTTGTCATTTGGAACTGGTGGAGGATTGATAGCATTGAACTGTCCTAAAACATGAGGCTGTGGCCGATCTGGCCATGAGGATGTTGAAAAATGATCATCAGATTTTCTGCTGTTGAAGAGGCATAAATAGCATGGAAATTTCGTATAGCCTGACTGTGATCCGGTACAATAGTTCAGGATTTTGAAATCACCAACAACGGGCCATTTGTACAAATCATAGTTCAGTAAAGACAGAATCACTTTGATCGACTCATAGGTCTGCTTCTTCAGTGAAAATCCAACAGGTAGAGACGGTCGAAGGCCTAAGTTGCAAAGTAATGCAACTTTTAGACTTTCAGTACTACTGTCGATGAAAAGTCTCCTATCACTCATGGCATACCCACAAGTTGATAGTAATCCTGGAATGTCCTTGCAATACACGAAACCATCTGTTTCCTCAAAGAATTGCACAAATTCAATATACCTTTGTCTTTGCGATCTTATTCGTACATCATCACCAACAATATCCCATTTCTTTAATGTACCAACAAGAATTTCATCCTGTCTCATACTAAGATTTCGTCTAGCAATCAAAGAATTCAACTCACTTTGAGAGGGATAATAAGGTTCCTGTGTTTCTATCATAGAAAAGTCCCTATCTGAACCGCTCACTTCATCATTAGACGAATCCGAATTCTGTAGTTCAGGCACACTTGCTAGAATGTCCGGACGCTTAGGTATAGGAAGTTCAATGCTGAGCGGCACGGGTGCACGAGACGAGTCAATATCAGGATAATCTAGAGCATCCCTTCTTCCTCTGAATTTAGTAATATCGATTAAACAAAAATAACAGTCACCATCGTGGTTCCTGGCCGCACGCCAAACACGCGGAATTGCGAAAGGCAAGGACTGTCGATCTCCTCGTAGCCAGGTCTCCAACATAGTGCGACAGCTGGAGCATATTACTTGTGGCGCCCAATTCTTTCCAATATCCTGATGAATGCTTATTCCGAAGTAAATTTCGTAGGCTTGAGAGTATTTTGTCTGTTTTTTCCGTAATCTTCGTAATGGATTGATTCTTTGGAATGTAATATCCACAAACGTAACAAAAATAGTTCGCATGCGACTTGCATCTGCGAGAGGCCATCGTTGATCCGAAGCTAGACACGACGAGAAATGCTGTCAGTCGATGCATCAGCTAACAACTAAGTCCCCATTAGATGCTCAGAGCGGAAGTCATCCAATGAAATTTTCCCCTATTGTTATCTGAACCAGCGTGATGCGTCACGTGGGTGCCTGGGTAGGTAAAGCTGTGCTTTCTTGGAAATGATTTGCGGAACATTCTCACTTTACTGCAGTAACTTATCCTACTGACAAATTTATTCAAAAATACCCCTTTACCTAGGCTTACTATATCTTAGAATGCAAATAACTCAAAATCTACCGTTTTCGGTGCGAAATGACATGGAAATTCGTGATTCACGTCTCAAAATTGACTGAATAAGTTGAAAAAAAGTAGTCAACTAAATTTTGCGTCACACAGTGAATCAATAAGTTTCAAAGCTATCGTCTTATTGAAATGATGTTGATCAACTAAGTTCAAGGAGTTGAGCTAATTATGAGTCGTGTGAATGTTATAAGGCAAGTAGCAACGATGACATGCGGCATAGATAGGGATATATAGGTAGTGTCGACACAAAAAAGTATCTGTATGCAGTGAAAATGTTTTATCAAAAGATTCAGTTTTTTGCGGAGATTACGCTCCCGTGGTCCAAAAAATTATTTGAGCAGTTTTAAAAAAGTCAAAATGTTGCATATTTATATAGGCCTACTACCGAGATGACGCCCCGTTATAAGAAGTATAAAACAAGTTGGATATCAAAAGGAATGAATATTCGCTAACAAGCATCGTAACTAAGCGGAAATTATGCCAGTGATCAAGGAAATCTAATGAACTGCATTATAATGGAAGTCTTCATGAAAAAGTCGAGATTTTATTGTGTTGTGGTGGCTGAAATTTCATGTTTTTAATTCAATTTTCGTCGACATGAATTTATGATCCACAGTTACATATTTCCAAGTTAATCGAGATCATTGGCCTTGATTCTGTTAAAAAAAGAAAGAAGGGTTAAGAAAATCGAAAGTGTATACACATTGTGGATTTAATAAATACGGAGTTACCACTCTACCTAATATAATTGCTCTATGACATGCGGCATTGATTATACAGTAAATCGAGTCATATACATATAACTTTTTTGCGAGGTGACTTGAAGCTCTACATACCAAAGCCATGAGAATAAGGACGAATTTGCATAGGGTCTTGTATATAAAACATACCAACAACTCGTACTTCATCGTAAAACAGCCAATCACAGATAGAATAGTTCGCATCTCTACATACCAACCACATACAAAAGTAAGTATGCTTTCGTATGAAAAAGATGCCAGATCTCTGAACATACGAGAATCTCGCATCAAATGTTAGTTTCAAATTGTATGTGAATTTGGTATATGTTTGTATGTAATTGTCGTATCCACCGATTTACAGTGTATGTACGAAATTTACTTCAGATATTTTTCAAATCCATGCATTCTCCATAAAAATCCAATTTTCGCTTTTGTTGAATAGTTCAGGCTACATACACTTCAAACCGCCACAAATTGCAATAGCTGCAAAAGTGTGTTTATCTTGTATAGAAAAAATCTCTTATCGACATATCAAAGACAAATGAAAATCTAGTTCCAGGAACACCCTGAGCTTACCCCTTGAAATGTAAAAACACGGTAACTCCAATGAAATCGCAGATAGAAATCGCAACAGCCAATCAAAATGAAGCGTTGCTGCTTTGTCTCACTAACTGCATTTACCTTCCACACGGCTCCCACCAATATCAGCTATGTGTACTGCGTTATGTCCTTTCCAAGCGGCTAGATTTCTCAGTCACTAGTTCAACAATACTTTTACCCATCAGCAGATGCAAAGTGATGAACATTAGTGCAAGCTAAGTCACAAATCTGCGAGTTTCACTATAAATAAACGATTACTTTTTGCAACTACCGCCTTGTGAAAAAGCAAGGCTGTTCAAGCCGCTAGGTCGAAAACGCGTTTACGTACCTTGTCTTGTAGATAACTTTCTTAGGTAGCCTACCACTAGGGTGCAAATTGATGAAGATTTGCAAAAGTTAGGACACTAATTTTCATTTTTTCCATCAATAAGCGAAGCATTTTTTTGCAAGTACTCTCTTGTGGATATGCCTAGAAATTAAAGCATCTCTATCAATAACAGGTTTGCGCACATTTATCCTCTAATACACACTCTAAAGTACATGTAGATTTAATTGATGCAAATGTGCCTATGGCAAGGGAAAAATCTGCGGACATTTCCATCACCATAGCATTCTCTTTAGACACTGTGAAGGATTGCTGACAGGGTTGTTTTTGTTGGAAGTCAGCATGACACAGGTGCAAACTAACCGGGGTTAAAGAGCTTGATGGGGACCTTCCCATAAGAGCAGCTGTGTACCTATACGTTGGCCGCTTCCAATGGTTAACAAAGGTTTGGTGCTGGTACATTGTCATGCTCCACAGCCTAAAATTTCAGAGCTTTTATCACTTTTCTTAAAAACATAAAGGTATTTCAATAAAAAAGAGTACAAGATGTTGCGCCACGAAACGGCAGTGTATGTTTCACAAATTTGTTTCTTCCTATGATCTGACAACATCCACGCTTGACCGAGCAGCTACTCATATTGTCCGATCTAAGTCAATGTTCATAGATCGTGAGAAGAATCAATTCCCGAAGGCATGCAGAAACTGTAAGTCAGGAAGTTACATGTACTTACATTATAGGCACATTATTGTAAATTATTTTATCAAAGTGATTTAGCATTCAAAGAAAATGAGAATAATCGCAAATTTTTGCTAACCACAATGACAAATTAGGCTACTGGCACCTAACCTTGACACTTTCACAGCAAGATTAGGACAGTATTATCATTAGCATTTCAACTAGTGGAAATCGACATTCTTTTGGTGCTGTGTATTCTAGCAACGCATGTCAGAGCAATATATAACACAGCAACATTATTTTCAATGTACATGTTCGTCCCTGTCCATTGAAAACAGCGATTGACCGTGGCTATTGCTTTCAGGGGTGTGCAGGCCCACTGCAATCCCTTATGGTGTCGCATCATGATGCACAGCATAAGCTGCGACAGGCATGATACACATGTACTGCGCAAGCCTATCACATTAACTTGAGAAGTCAAGAGAGAGTGAAAGCCAATCGCCTCGAAGTCAAGCAGATACAATATTAATTGCTAAGCAAATCAATATCATTGCTGTACAAAACGCGTACAGTCATTGTTCCTTTTGTAGATGCTCGGATATAAAGTCGATTTGCTGTTCGGTTATTAAATTAGATGCCGTATTTTGAACAGTAATAGACTGATTGCTCAGCAATATTGGTCGAATTAGAAAACCGCTAACCACTTAATTCCTTCTCTGCAGTTTGGTAGCATAGAGCACGAAGATATTGCGCATTCTCTCTCAATTGCCTCATTTTTTAATTTTGGTGCTCTTGGGGCACCTTTATGGACCGTAGAATTTTGGCATCAGTACAACAGTGCAATCAATGTACATAAACCTCCTCGGACTGTTGATATACAATGCGTCTTTTGAAAATTTTCCTATCGCGAGCCAAATTAGTGAATGTACTGTATATAGCTCCATCATTTTGTCCTTACTCTTATATGCTGCTTGCTTCCTTGTTTGCATGGCTACCAAAATCACTAGAAATAGACCTTGAAAAGTTCCATCTACGCGCGCAGTCATGTCATTATTTGTGGAAAGCATTGTAAAGGTAGGTTTATAGTTCCTGCGTTTTCTGACGTAGGTTGGAAAGTGAGCGCAGGTTGAGAGTTTCGACGGCGGAGGCTTTAAATTCGTGACAAAGTATTGACCGTGCGCTGACGTCAAGTGTGTTTATAGTCTATTTCACAGACGTAGTTTCATCATTTTTATAGTATGTCCCGCAAGGACGACTTCATTCCGCTTCTGACTTTAAGTTTTTATACAGTATTTCGAAAGAGAAGGAGAAGATGGTACATGAGATCTATCAATGCTAACAGGAATGAGTACAGTGCAAGTCATTATGTCAGCGAGCTGAAATTATATGACAGTGAAACTCACTGTCATTATTTTCGCATGTCGAGACGGAAATTCAATGAGTTGTTACGCACAATTGGACCGGAGATACAGAACGGACTCAACCATCAGTTACCAATAAATGCTGTGACTCGATTGGCGATTACCCTTCGTTTTCTTGCAACTGGTGATTCATTTACTTCCCTTGCTCATTGTTTCAGAAGTCACAAGACGACCACAAGCCAAATTATATATGACACATGTCAAGCCCTCTGGAGAAAGATGAGTGAAGTTTATGTCGGTATTCCTTCTTCTGAAGATTGGGAAAAGATAGGCGAAGATTTTTTTCATTATGGAACTTTCCTAATTGCACTGGTGCAATTGACGGCAAACATATTGCTATTAAAGCACCAGACAATAGTGGAAGCAGCTTCTATAATTACAAACATTATCATTCAATTGTGCTTTTAGCTTGTGTCGACGCCAAATACGCATTTACACTGGTGGATATCGGTGCTTGTGGCAATGAAAGTGATAGTGGAATTTTTTCAAGATCAAGGCTTGGTAGCGCTATTTTAAACGAAACTTTACAAATACCCAATGAATGTGTCATCCCTCAAACAAACAATGTATTGCCCTACGTTTTCGTTGCGGATGAACCGTTCCCACTCAAACGCAATATCATGAAGCCGTTCACACGGAGTGGTTTGAATTTAACTTACGAACAGAGAGTGTATAATTACAGACTGAGCCGTGCACGACGTATTGTCGAAAATAGTTTTGGGATAATAGCTGCAAGATGGCGAATTTTGAGAAAACCTATGGAAATTTCACCTGACAATGCTGTGAAATGTGTCAAGGCGATTGTTTTACTTCATAATTATCTTGTCAAGACCAAAAGCACAAATACATCAGATGATCGATACATGCACAATGTCATAAATCGAGAGTGTGACGATGGCTATGTGGGCATAGGAAGTGAGTGCACCAATGAATTTTCTGGACTACGGAATATGCGCCGTCAAGATGGTCGTAACAACTCGACTGAGGTAGCAGTTATTCGTGATAATTTTGTGGAATATTTTAACTCGGATTCTGGATCATTACCATGGCAGGACAATATAGTGAATAGAGGACGTCTCTAACGAAATAGTTGATATTTTCATTTCCTTATGTATAGCTACGTAGAATAGTCATAGAATACTAATTAGAATGATGTAGTGAGCCAATTGTTGACTTAATTGTGTTTTATTTGAGCAAATTTCTGTGATGTAATCCACATCACAACAAATTTTTGGATCATTTTTTGTAATTATAATTTTGATAATTATAACTAATCGCACTGCGTATTATCATTTTTCATTGCATATTCTTAACTATATATCAAATTATTATCAAATTATTATATAACTATATATTAATATAATAACTATATAACTTATATTAACTATATAAATGCAATGATAATAGAATTTGTAAACATAGCTATTCAAGCAGCCAGAATCAAAGAATATAAAAATAGTTTGTCTCGAACTTATTTTCTAACTTGCTCTTACCCCTACTAAATCGAACTTTGCCATAACAACGGGAAAACGGTAATGGATACGGATTTATAACTTGCTTAACGTTAAAGGCGTAATAATGCAAACTTCCTTTTTCAGCCGCAGCAACGCGCGGGTACTTCAGCTAGCGTAATTATAAATACAGCCTATATATTCATATTAGGAATAGCTGCATATCATAATATCAGTAGAACTATAAAAGTTTTGGAAAAAAGCACTATTTTTTCAATGAATTCAAAACGACAAGCAAACAACCAATATACATATGTTAAGCTTACAAGTCTAGTTACAACATTTCGTAGCTACTAGTGATCAAATTCCTTGCAGTCGATGAATTTAGATCTGCTTTCATTTTCCACGGTGTTTCCTTTCCTTGTTCGCCGGCTTCCGAAAGAGCTATCTCTTTCTGTTCAGCTTCAAAAATGACCTAATTGGAAAGATATTCGAATTTGTATTTGTATTTTAGATCATGAAATAGATGGAAACAACAGCTGTCTTTTGATTTAAAAAGTAGACAGAAGATAGTATTTGGTTTGAAAAAATATCAATTTCAAGTAAAAAATTATTTAATGTTTCGAAATTCTACTTTTCAGTATCACTTCATTTTTAATCATATTAAAATAAGTTCCCTTCATTTGAAATATTGGATTTTTACATCAATTTAAAACTATTGATTTGAACTCTCCAATGAAACAATGATATTCTAACTTTGATAAATATTCTATTCAAAAATTGAGTTTGAAATGAAAAAAATCATTGAAACTTATTGGACATCATCGAAACCATGAATGCGTTTTGTTAACATTTGTTTGATGAGTAGCATCTTAATAACACTAACCTCTTGTATTCGGAACTTTGCATATGATTTAGACTTCAATGATAATCGGCGTAATTGTACAGCGATAGCCTGTCCAAAGCACTCATCCTCATCATCCGAATGATTTCTTGAGTTCCATTTTTCAAGTGCGCGGCTCATTTGCTTTTACAAAATTTCTTTTTTTTACAAATTTTCCTCGGTTGTGCTGTCATCTGTTCTGTTACCATACTCGTGCTATTATTTTCTATAGGATGATTTTCCAAGTCATCATCAGAATCGTCATGATTTGGCAAATTAGTGCATCTTGTACCAACATGAGAGGACTCATTGAAAAAAGCCAATCGGCTGATCCATCTCCATACATTCTTTTTCTTTGAACCAGCTGCGCCACTGCATCTTTTCTGATTTTCTTCTCTTAATCGTTTACGGTATCCATCCCGTAAACTTCTCCATCAAGTCTTGCACTTACTGACAGAGGTACTTAAAGTCGCAGCGATTTCTAGCCATGAATTCTCACACCTTTCAATGTCTTTATGTTTCGTCGAAGATATATTACATAAATGTGGATACTGCTCAACACAATTGATTAAAATTTCTTCGACAGCTTCGCCGACGCAAGTTGCTTTGGCGAAGGTTGGAGGTGACTATAAACGAGGCTTAAATGTGACGATATTCCTTCTCTTTCCTAATTGCTAAAAATCGTTCAATTGATTATTTCTCAAAATGTGAAGTTGATAGCCTCATACGAGAGGGTGTTCATGATGAGGATGCGAAAGCAAAAATACGGCACTTCCTTTAGTAATGGCTTTAATAAAAATGAGCTGCTAAAAATATTTACACGGCAAACGTTTCGCGACGCAGTCGCTGCCTCAGTGCACTAAAAAGAAGGTAAAAGCAGTCAGAGTGCGTGGTTTATATATCAGGGTGATAATGCCGTAGACAGAGTATCTCTCAGCCAACCAGCTCGTCTTTGCGATTCAACTGTGGTCTCCTATTTCTGATGTAGCGAGCTTCAGCCAGACGATTTTCAAGAGGCGAACTATGCTTGGCAATGATATTGATTGTGAAATCGAAAATGTCAAGGTTACTGTCGTGGTTATTTATCGAATGTTCGGAGAAGGCACTAGTATTGTTCTGCAAGCGCAAGCTACGTTCATGCTCCTCGAAACGAATTTTGAAAGGCCTATTAGTTTGCCCAATGTAACTTTTGCTACAATGTTTACAAACAAGTTCGTAAACCACAAAGCGCACATCGCAGGGATAAGGGTTGTCGAGAAGATTACAGAGATTACAGTTTACATGTTTTTTAGCAGATTTTTTAGAAAAGTATTGGCTAGTGGTTTTATTAGGTTTGCTTATCAAGGTTACAGGCAGTTTGTATTTTCTTATTAAATTATTGATTTTTCTATTGCAACTATCATTAATAAAACTAAGAGAAAGCCTAACATTATTCTCACCATTGCTTTTACGAGTTACGCTTTTACTTTTATCAAAATCGCGAGTTTTATAATTGTTTTTGCGTAATCTATTATGAAATTTTTCCTTAGCCTTATTTTTGATAGTAGATGATGAGCATCTACTTTCGATGCGATTATTCATACTGCGGATGTAATTATCCTTAACATGCTGAGGAAGCCAGCTGTCTCTTTGCAAAGTTATCTCAGAATGATTAGGCTTAGAATACCATTCGTATGAAATCTGGTCGAGGGTCCTGATCATCATTAATGCAAATATACGCTTGCTTACTTACTTACTTATACCTACGAGGTATAAAATTGTAACTTAGTTTGAACGTTATTCCAAATTTGATCAAGAGCTGCATGCACGCACATCTACAAACAAATTTACCTCATTTAAGAAATCCAATGCTGTAAGCCCTCCGAATGTAGTTGCGTTAATGTTAGCGCTTAAATTGATTAGGCATTTCACCGATGACGACTTTTCACAAATAACAGCAAAATGCAATGCCGTTAATCCCGTTTTTAAGGATTGCTTGTTGATATCTGCACCAGCTTTTTCTAAAGCTTCCATGCTGCGCAGCTGGCCATTCATAGTAGCAAGATGAATAGGCGTTCTTCCTTCGTCATTGAAGATTTCCAATAAATCTTTGACCCATTCAAAGTTCTGTAAATATATTCACAGAAATTTAGCTGAGAAAAATGATTAGTGATTTAATGTGTACACTGTAAACTCTAGGGCACGAAATTTCGCTTGAATTAGGCACGAAATTTCGGCTTCGTGCCTACCCTAAGTTAGTGCCCTACAGTTTACAATGTAGTGTTTGATTGGATTGCATTGAGATGTTATTAGAATGATTCCTTGGTTATGAACACGAGTTACATAGTATAGAGATTTTCTCTTTTGTTAACTGAGCATATGTTTTACATGATTCTTACCATAATCAGACTTTTCATTCACATCACATTTCGCTTTTCTCTTATAGGCAGGTCTTTTATCAAAATATTCTCTTTATGCTTCCTGCCACATAGCCCCCACTTTTCCATGCCTGTCCTATTATTACAATGTTTTGTATTAGTATTCCACATCTGAAAATTTGTGTCTCATATAATGATGTGAATTTTGTGTTATCCTGTTATCATTAATTCATTGCCTAATGATAGCTAAAGACAATAGCTGACTCTGAAATCAATCGCTAAGAAATAAAACTCAATGAAACATGAATTTGGCTCTTTCCAAAAAAACTAAATTGTGCATTTAGTCCGGGAGCTGCTGACACTCTCTTCCTGAATTCGCTCACAAATAGCTTAATAGCATGGATTTGTAGATCTTGAAACGCTGAATACAAAAATCGAATTCTTGAATGTCACAGCCAGTCGCTTTCGGTCAAGGTAAGGTCAAAGGATTACCATTGGAATCCAGTGGCAAAATTCAAGAAATACCTATGGATTGTGAAATACTTGGCAATTTTCGTACATTTTCTTTCGCAGAAAAGAAACTATTTATCAGAATGCCATGAAATTTGAAACATGATTGCGTTCAGATCATCAACTTAGATATAAAAGTTGAAGTGAGTCACATGATTTAGTATCTGATGTTTGAGAGTCTCTTCAAAATGAGTAAATTTCATGTGTTGACTTAATTTTGGCAATTTTACTCATTTTGCATAAGAGGCTCTCAGACATCAAATACTGAATCACTTGACTTACTTCAACTCCAATGGTAATCCTTAACTTTACTTACAATCGAAAGCGACTGGCTGTGACACTTAAGAATTTGATTTTTGTATTCAGCGTTTCAAGATCTACAAATTCATGCTATTAAGCCCTTTATGCGCGAATTTAGGAAGAAAGTGTCAGTAGCTCCCAGACTAAGTAGGAAAAGTTAGCTGATTACAATTCAAGCAGAGAATTTTGAAAATATATTGAAATTACGCATAGTCTCCATCTTTGTTATGGTTCAGATAAATATCAACAGTTACTTAATCATCCAAGTGCATGAATGCAGCAAAAATATTGCGAAGCATGTTGCTCTTTCGATCTGTCCATCTTTTGATTTAGGTTCTATATGTAGCACGAAAGTGACATAAAGCTTTCATGTGAGTGCTTAAAGGTTAATGCTATTGTCATTCATATGATAACCACATAAACGCATTTGTGGATGAATGATCGTGTTAATTTGTACTATGTCAATAGCTTGTAAGTAATTTGAAACAGTGTCGATGATTAATTCCGTGAAGTATTATCAGAAATGATCGACTATAAATAAAAGTCAAACTTTTGATGTTCCCACAAGTCGAATTTGATCAAATCTGACTTGATAATCGGAAATGCGAAGAAGCTAAAAGTCATAAAAATTGGAGTCATAGAAATTATAGATTTTCTGAAAAGCTATGTATGAGGGGCACCAATCTCCCCGTTTAGATTGGGTTAACTCATGATGAAGATGTAGTACTATTTTTTAAATATTCATGTAATTTGATCAATACATCGGTTAAGCATTTCGGCTTTCCAAAATCTTGCCTATAAAGAGGCGATCACTTCAAGTGATCATCAAGGATGAACTCACATTGCAAGCATGACATTGGGTGGAAAAGCTGACACACTTTGGCACGTGAGTGCTGAAGGTCCTTGGTTTGATCCTGTCCACATAGGTAAGTACTTCCGCTCTCACTGTAGCTTGCTTGTCTGGTGAGAGTTTCCTGTGAATAAAAGATGTCTACCCTAACCTGCTATTACTTCGTAGGAAAGGGCAGAAGTATTGCAGTGGCCGTTCACCTGAGTATGGAATAGAAAAATTTCCTGACTTGAACACTGTAAGCACAAAACTTCCATGGCATTCGCAGACACTGTGCTTCGCCATACAAGAGCTCCTCAGTGCGGCTCGGATGGCCCTAAGTAAGTACGGTACCTTTAAATATCTAGAATGGATGAGTACAATAGGCTGTTCTGCGTCTATGTATCCTGGCTTTACCGGGTGGCTGATAGTTCGGCAGCCAGAGCGAGTTTCTGCACGGAAAGAGGCCGAAAATGGAATCTGCGCGTCCGCTGAGTTCTAACTAGTTCCTCTTCTTGTCAGATAGAATCACAGAAGAACACATGCTCATCTAATGTGACGCAGATTACAGCTTTACAGCTTTTTGACAAAAATAAAGTTTTCTATGTTTTAGGTGATGGTCGCCAACAGGAGGATTTTGCAGTTTAATGCTTTCATCATGAAAAAGTAAAGATGATCACTCATTATTTATATTGACCAAAAGTCGAAGTTAATTAAAACAAAAATGTACATATGCCGAATGTTTCGGGAATTCTGCCCTCGTCAGCGGCGTAAAGTCAATCGGTAAAGTCTTCTGTAAGGTGTCCAGAGTAACATTTATGTCATCAGAGGCGGAGAGCAGAAATCAGATTTAGAGCTCTACAAGTTCGCGTTTGCGATTTGTCTGCGGTGAATTGTATTTGATGAAGCGAGCTTCAGTTATGCGTGTTTCTAATGAATCTCTGTACTTTTCCAAAATCTATAGAGGAAAAAGGTCAATAGATTTGGACACTTCTTGGTGCATGTTAGCCAAATGTTCGGTCAACGCACTACTTTTAGTGTTATTCGCGATAGCACGAGAATGTTCTTGATAGCGGACCTGAAATGGGGATTTCTTTGACCGATATAAAAGTTGTTGCAAATGATACAAGTAAACTTGTAGATTAGAAAGCGATCAGTGCAGAGAATATTACTCGGCTTTCTATGTTTTCTGTGATTACTCGGCTGTGAGCCTACTAAGCCAAGAGTCATATTTTTGACATGAAATGTCTTCAGGTCGTTTCCTATCAGGATCATGCACGCCTATCTATGAAGCTACGCATATTATGTTTTGCCAAGCCTCCCTAGGTCGGCAAAAAGAAGCATTTTGAGCAATTTAATCCACATTGAACCACATTCTCGCAAACATAACCGATCAAAAGCATGAAAATAACACATGCACATCATGGGAAAGCTCCACAAAGTTATTTATACATGTATAAGTTCTATCAAATATCATCTTAGCAATTCTGAGTCATAAATTCCTAATACTGAAAATATGCCGAATCTTAGCTACAAATTTCATCAATGATTGCTTTCTGTGATGCCAAAATTATTCAGTCTTCTTAAATTATATGTTGCTTATGATTACAAAATATATTAAGATGACATGAACCTGCGTATAGTCTTCAAATCAAATATTGTTGAGAGTCGTGCCAGACAGGCAGGGTGGGTAAGACGAACATCGTCTTTTATCTGCAAAATGGAATGACGAGAGAGCTTAACTCTGATTGGCTAGCGATGACAACCACTCGCTTAGCATGACAGCTGAATCACTTTTTATTACCACATCTAGGCGGAGTTATCGTCTGTTCAATGTAATTTGAATGATTTCTTTTTCTAAGTGTCAGAATGCATCTAATCGGTATGGAAAATTCATAGTAGCGAAATGCAGCAACCCGATAAATCATAAAAATTAAACTGATTGATGTGAGTACAATTGTTGCCAAGAATTTTGCATTTTTTAGAATTGTCCATCTTTCCCAAGCGGGATTGCCCGTCTCACCCGCGGGATAGGGTAAGAGGAACGTTTCTCCATGTTATCTTATAATTAAAAATACATGATGATAGCATAAAGCTATGGTTTCTAGAGTTTTATACAATCAACTAGACAACTAACACTTACTAAATGCATTTACTGGGAATAGGGTTGGAACAATTATAGTAATTATAATTGTGTAATTAATTGCAATTTTTGAAGTAATTGTAATTATAATTGTGAAAGTTGAACTGTAATTGCAATTGAAAAAATTTGTGAAATGTTTCCAACCCTGATTGGGAAGTTTATAGTATAAACATGTTGCAAGACATCTGCTAAGCCTAGGATGTCCGTCAAGCCCCACTTTCCCCTGTGTATAGGCTATATGAAATGTGAACGATATTATTTCAAAAGCTACCATTTCAATGTATCTGTGCATGGCACTCTACAGTTCTAAGTAACTTCAAGTGTGATTTTCAGGAAGAAGGACACATTGCAGACACCCAATGAGTCCAAATGATTAGAAAAAACACAAAATACTACTAAGTAGGATTCACATTACATTCGAATTTTCAATGTGCTACTCGATAATTATGTTATGTTATGTGTTATGTTATAACACAAATACAGCACATTGCATATTTTACAATATAGTAATCTATATAGAGACTAATGTTTTATACTGAGTGCATAAAATTATATATTTCCGCTTGAACAGCATGTTATTTATAATTTTATTCTTATAATTATTATAATAATTCTTATTATAATAATTCTTCTGTTTATAATTTTTTTCTTGAAGCAAAGTTCATTGTTTTGAATTGGACATGAGGTAAGTTGACATTTTGTTTCATATTTCGTATGGTTCTTCAATGCGTTTCTTAGAGTATATGACTTTTGAGCTAGACCGATACTTAAATCTTCTCGTTGGAAAACTTTCTTTATCTGATAATTCACTTTTTCTGATATAAATGGTAATTTTAGATAACATTTGTCTTTGTTGTCTTTTTTCTTCTCTGTGTGTTTCATTTTCTTTGTACGTCGTGATGATTGGTTGAATGTCTCTGGAAAATCGTTGACTTTTAAGGTTTCTTCGAATTGTTTTAAATGAGAGCTTGCTGTACTTGGATTTGAGCAATGAGATTTGGATGCGGTCTCTTTTTCGTTTCTCACAATTGCCATCTTCGTTGAGTTTGAAATGTTCGATTTGTAATTGATGAAAATGTCTTTTTTCACTATTTTCTCATAAAAGTCGAATATGACATCATCACTTTCGGTTGTAATTGTCAGGTCCAGTTTCCGTTTTGTGGGAGCTCGATCTCAAATTTTATATTTGGATTTTGAGAATTGAGGAGATCATGCAATTCTTTTGCAGTGGATTCATTTTTTGTCAAAACAAAACAGTCTTGTTCTGCATATCTCTTGAAAGTCAAGATAGTATCAATTGATTGTAGTGCTTGAGTTTCGATTCTATCCCATGAATGTTATTGCAAGAGTTCCGGACAGTGGTGAACCCCGACTTTGATCTGTTTATATACTTGATTTTCGAAATTAAAGTACGTATTTTCCATAATCACAGAAAGTAATGATCGAATTTGCGAGTGAGATAGACCACCAACTGTCGAGATATCCAATTGATTTAATTTGTTCAGTAAGTTATGGATTGCTTCTTCCGTTGGAATAGAAGGATATATTGATTACATGTCCCACAATACATAATTGCCTACATTCTATCATTTGATCAAAACACATAAACAATCAATTATTTTGAAAATTAGACCTGATATCGTTTCATCATGCAATGGACCAACACGAAAACTCTCGTGGTTATTAAGTAGACTTCTGACTCCAATACTTTCAACAATTCCAGCTCATCTCACAAACAGTCTAGAATTAAAAGAAAAAATTGAAAAAACTTACAATTCAGAATTTCCATATCCGTCAGCTTATTGATGTTCAATCATATATCCTTCTAATTCCAACGGAGAAGCAATCCATAACTTACTGAACATATTAAATCAATTGGAGATATCTCGACATTGGTGGTCTATCTCACCGCGCAAATTCGATCATTACTTTCTGTGATTATGGAAATACGTACTTTAAATGTCGAAATCAAAGTAATAAACAATCAAAGGTTTGCCAATGGGTTCACCACTGGTCTGGAACTCTGCAATAATATGTCATGATAAATCGAAACTCAAGCACTACATTCAATTGATACTACATCTTGACTTTCAGAGATCTGTAAAACGACGTTTTGTTTTGACAAAAATCAATCCACTGCAAAAGAATTGCATGATCTCATCCAATTCTCAAAATCCAAAATAGAAAATTTGAGATCGAGCTCCCCACAAAACGGAAACTGGACCTTGAACAATTACAACCGAAATGAATGATGTCATAGCGACTTTTATAAGAAAATAGTGAAAAAAGACATTTTCATCAATTACAAATCGAACATTTCAAACTCAACGAAGATGGCAATTGTGAGAACGAAAGAGACCGCATCATATCTCATTGCTCAAATCCCAAATACAGCCAAACTCTCATTTAAAACATTCCGAAGAAACCTTAAAAGCAACGATTTCCCAGAGACATCATCCAATCATCACGACGTACAAAGAAAATGAAACACACAGAGAAGAAAAAAGACAGACAAAAGAACAAATGTTATCTAAAATTACCATTTATATCAAAAAAAGTGATTATCAGATAAAGAAAGTTTCCAACGGAAGATTTTTAAATATCGGTTTAGCTCAACAAGTCATATACTCTAAGAAACGCCATTGAAAACATACCCAAATAAGAAACAAAATGTCAACGTACCTCATTCAAATTCAAAACAATGAACTTTGCTTCAAGAAAAACGTAATTTACAAAATAACATGTCTCAAGTGCAAAAATGCCTATATCGGTAGTACAATTAGTAACTTTACACATCATAGTAAAAGAGCACACAACACAGGTAACATCATCACTTTTTCAAACATTTACAACAATGCCATAACAAGAATGTACAAGTCGAGATATAGCTCATGAAGCGACAATCCAACATTCGTCTCGTGAAGCACTGTTGATAAAGAAATTCCAACCCACCATCAATTCACGTGAAGAGAATGAACAACATCGCCAATTCCTTTTCACAAAGTAATGGAAATATCTTTCAATAATTCTATGACATTGACTTTCTATGTATGAATCCTTTCCAAAAATAACCTTCTATATCTATATACTGTATATACCATTTCAACATAACATCTCATAGATTTCAAATTTTAAGTGTTTGTAGAATATCCTCCTTTTCACCCCTGAAGCGGCCTGAGTAGGCGAAAATTTGGGCAATAAATGCCATATAAACAACAGCAAGGCTTTTTGGATTAAATCATTTTATACTGAGCTTTATTGTCATACGATGATGGAAATCATCCCATCAGCCATTTATAGTAGAATATAATGCTTACTAATTTATATTATTAATTGAAGCAGTTCTGATGAGGACTGATGGTGATCTCCAATCCGCAAGTGTACAAATGCAATGCTGTTGCAACGATTGGATTAATCAGTTCTAAAAAGGACTCAATGGAGCTTTCTCGTGGCAAGAAATTAAAATTGATCAGCTTTGGCACAATAACGGGCAAAATGGAAATCTTGAGACTTGTAACACTACTCATTCTTACTGTTAATATACTACTAACACAGATTCCAAACACTGCCACGACTTTACATGGTGGATAATGGTATAGTGGACAAGTGGAAAGTGGATAATGTAGGTAAACAATAGAACTCTCTAGTAAACACTCTACTACACCGAAAACAATCGATATATGCACACTATACATAAGACTACACATGGAAAATACTGTTTCTTATCGCCAGTTTCCTAATCCGCCTATTATACTTCATGGAATCCAACATTTCTTCAACCGATCAATCTTATGATCAACTTATAAAATACTGTGCAGATGTATGGTTCGTTGAAATTTTTGAGTTGATTGTTGGTTTAACTTCACTACTCCCCTACACTAGAGGCGTGGACGGTGCTGACCTAGTCAGACTATAATCTGGAGTGTTGTGATCTATTAGTTCGGATACCTTTCCTGACCACTACCATGACAATTTTGGGTTTCGACCTCTGGATCGAAAGATCACGAAGCCAAGATCACGAAAGGTAATCTCGATTCCTCTGAAGTATCTTCTTACAGACCGATTTCCAAGTTATGTACCCTCTCAAAAGTTCTCGAGCGCATTGTGACCCGTCAGCTTCTACGTCATCTCAGCGATCATAGCCTTCTCCCGAGTCTCCAATCAGCTTACCGTTCCTTTCACTCGACTGAAACAGCCCTCCTCAAAGTATCCTCCGACATTTTGTTAGCCATGGATAATGGCGACCTATCCCTCATTGCCCTCCTCGACCTCAGTTCTGCATTTGACTCAGTCCACCATGACATACTTCTCCGTCGCCTCGAAGTCTCGTTTGGCCTGCATGGACAGGTCCTTTCCTGGTTCGGATCATTTATTACGGATCGATCCTATTCTGTAGTGTGGTGCCACCTCCACTATCATCTCCAGTTCGTTCGTCTCATGGGTCCCTAGGCACGTGCTTGTCCCTATTTTGTTCTCTCTCCTGTACACGTCCTAACCTTCCCAATATTATCACATCTCATGTCTTTTCCTACCACATGTATGCAGATGATATCCCAATCTACGGCTCCTGTCATCCATCCCAGATCCATTCCTCTCCAACAAGATGGTCCAACTGCGTATCTGCTGTTCACGACTGGCTAGCGAGCAATCGTCTCTTGCTTAACGCCAGTAAGAACTGAAATCATGTGGCGCACCTCTAAAAGACGCCGCATTCTTGTTCCACAGTCTCCTATATTAATCGGACAACAACTCCATCACTCCGACTAACAAAATCCGCAATCTCGGGGTCATCTGAAAAAAATGATTTCTTGATTCTTGAGAATTGAATTCCTTCTTGAAAATCTTGAATCTTTTTGAGGAAAAGAAAAGAAAAAAAAAATGAAAAGAAAAAAAAGATTTAAGAAAAACGATGAGATCTTTCTTGAAGGAATTCTTGAAAAAAAAAAAAAAAAAAATGAAATAATTTCTGAAGAAAAAAAAAGAAAAAGAAATGAAAAAAGGAAAATTGGAACGAAAGGAAAAAAAAAAAAAATAAAGATTTATGATTTTTGAACGAAAAATTGAAAGAAAACGATGATTCATTGAGAAAATTATGTAAAACTTGAAAGTGAAAAAAAAAAAAGAAAAAACGAAGTTCTTGAGAAAAAAAAAATGAAGAAAGATATATCTTGACTAGGAATTTGAAATCTTGAGAATGAAATTCTTGAAAAGAGTGAGAAAGAACATGCCTGAAATGAAGAATCTTGACAGAAAAAAAGAAATGAGTAATCCCTGTCGTCCAATGTCGCACACCAACAATTTCTAGCCACGGTCCTCCAAATGTTTTTGGTCACTTCGCCACTTACGCTCACTACTAAACAAACAACCCTCCTCCGACGCTTCCTTCCTCTATCAGGTTTTTAAACACACTCATGTTTCCCCCTCGTTCACAATCCCAAAACATCCCGGCTCACTTTTTGCTCCAGTCTACTTATAGCCTACCAGACAATACCCTCTGCTAGCTTCAATCAAATTCTAAAGCAGGATGCCGAATTCTGTCAATACCAAGCTCCCGCGACCACGTGACCCTATACTAGGGGGACGATCCCTTCAGTGTTTACCGATTCCTATAGGATTACTTATCGCCTGGCAGTTTTCGCCTCAAAATGCATTCCGCGTTTCAGCTCCTTCCTACATGTGCTTCCCATGCCTTCAATCTGTGTCCTGCATTCCCACACGTCTGTAATCTCCCGATCGGCATCCAATGATGACCGTTTATACCCCCCTCCCGCCTGAGGACCGTCCGGAGTCCTCGTGCCTTCCGATTGCGGCTGCTCGTATCTGGAATACCTGTCCGACAAGCCTTAAGACAACTTCATCCATTTCATCCTTCAAGAGACACCTGAAGGTTGAACTCCTGCGCATTGCCTACTTATCTTGAGCTTTGCTCCTTCTTCTGCTTCCCTTGTCCTGTTGACCCTTAATCTTTGACTTTTGATGACTGTTTCACTGTAGAAAGTGCCCTTGAAGTCTTCGGACATAAATGTCACTTGAATCTGTTCGTATAATAAAATAAATAAATAAAATAAGCACTTAACCACTGAGTCACGGAGAGCATGCTCATACAAAAAATTGCACCAAAAGTTGCAAAATCCAGGTCTCCGAAAAAAAGCACGGCAGACTGCTTTTCAAAATAGGTCACAACTTCGACAATCAATTGAACTAAATACCACAGTTTTCAGGGAAGTATGCAAATGCGCTAAAACTGAAAGTCACAAACTCCTAGGTATAGAAAGGCCATTGCGAAAATGGGCAGTGGGTCGAGTCAGTAAGGGCATGAATGCGGTTAACCGATTTTTTTCTCTTACCGGATCTGCAATCTTAGCCAACAATGATTCCACGTCATCTTCCCGTCCTTGACGAATCAAGAGATGTAGTAAAGAGTTGCCGTCTATGTCCTTGCAAGTCTGGTTTTCATCGATAAGATATGAATATACGTTCATAGGGATATGGGAAGCTCGTGTAAACGGTAAATGAAGGACAGGTGTCAGCCGAAAGTCGGATTCCACTTCTGACATCAGTGATTGCAATGATTTTCTTGGTAGACTTCCTAGAAACTGAAGAAGTTTGCTGAAATTCCCTTCCAGGATCAGAGTTGTAACAAACCTGCGGTTGAAAGTATAGAAATAGAAAATCTGCACGAATATTTTATGGTCAATTAATTTCACTGTCACAAATATTTCTGATCATATCAGGGTAGAGAAAGTTTGAAAGGTTATTAACAGCTGTAAAATGAAACATTATTAAGTTAGATAATTCCACTAGTGGTGACTTTAGCGATCAAGCCCTTTATGCTGAGCATGGTAATAGTCCGGCAGCCAGAATGAGTTTCTGCAGGGAACGAGGCCGAAACTGAGATTTTCACAGAATGATGTACACCCGATGCCTACTACGAATCTGCGCGTCTGCCGAGTTTCAGTTACTTCCTCCTCTTGTCAGACACGATAAAAGAAGAACAGATGTTTTGATCAAAATAAAATTTACTATGTTTTCTCTGATTGCGTGAAAAGTACTCAGTCTGAAGACAATTATTGACATAGAACGTCTTGAGGTCACTTATCATCTTGGTCGGGAACATTTATCTATGAAGATCCACATATTAAGATTTGATAAGCCTCCTGAAGTCGGCAATAACTCAACATGTTGGCCCACTTTATCAACATTGAACCACATTCTCGCATGCATCACGTATTTAAACATAATAATATCACATGCAAATGATAAAAATACTTATCGTTCCGGTCAAAAGTCAGACATTCCGTGTCAAAAAAAATTATGGCTCTAGGCTTACTACTTTTTAGTTTGCAGGAGAAAACATGGAAAATTCCATTTCTGCCAAAAGGTGAAATCTGTGTTCCATTGTATTTGCATGTGTTTTATCGTGTCTGACAAGAGGAACTTGCTAGAACTCGGCAGGCGCGCAGATTCGTAGTATTAGGCATCGGGTGTACATCATTCTATGAAAGTTTCGTTTTCGGCCTCGCTCCTTGCAGAAACTCGTTCTAGCTGCCGGACTTATAAGGTTTTTATCTCATTTTCCATACTAAATCGACGTTCTCAACCACAAGAAAGTTAACGTTTTACATATATCAATAAAACCAGACTTTAATGCAGCATTTTTCAAACTTTCATAACTTCAATTATGTTCTTTGATCATATCACTGTTGTGTCAAGGTCATAGTCAATAAGCACATAGTTCGCCTTGCCTGCAAATTAGTAGCTGACTTATCATGAAAATACAGAGGAAAGTAAGTCAATTCGAGCATGTCTTAGTCATTAGGCAATACATTTCACACCAATACATAAGCGAAAACTGCAGATGACAAATTCCGTATTCCATGCCATGGACGAAGAGCACAAGCTACACGCGCAGCTGTTCTCACTCGAATAACAGCAACTGGTTGGACGACAAGCTGCTGATTGTCGGCACAGTGTGATGTCTCGAGTCACACCAAGTTAAGTGACATCAGCTGCACAATGTGCCATGCATGTCATGAAACAGGGTAAATGCAAACAGGAAATAAGATCGAAATTTTGTTCGTTCAACAGTTTATCTAGTTAAGTTACATGACAATATGCAATCCTTGATAATGTAGGTATGGCTCAAATATCTTAGATTACTTTTAAAACACTTGGAATTTCCGATTGAAACCAAAACATTTGGTGAGCATGACATAACTTAAAACCATGGAGCAGCCACTGGATTCCACATTAGGATTCTCAATTGTTTACTCGATTACAGTAGTTACACAGCAAACATCAATGATTATCTATGCGGCAAAAAGCACGTATAGTTTTAAGCATAAAAGTTGATAAACTAGAAGGTATCATTTCAGCAAATGAATTACTTAATCAGCCAAATCAATGTGTTTTCATGCATTGTCTTCGACCTCCGAACGGATCACGTGTTTCTTCTGTATGGTGCCGATGAATAGAGAAAGGGGTGTAACCGGTCGCCAGCATGGAAATGTTCAGTCCGTTTACATACATATAAGAGGTAACTTACATGAATATCCGCTTTCGATTGGAAAGTTTTATGTTCCAATTTCATGTAAATGGCAACAAAGGGGAATTTCCAGGGTTTTCGTGGGAATGGATACTCTCACATGGTGTAGTATGGGAATGAGTGGATTTTTCTCTTTGGGAATTACCATATGTGGGATTTCTGTGGGACACCTGTAAAATACGGGACAAGCTAAAATGCATCAAAAGTGGTATAATATGTTCTAAGGAAGAATAATGAACATCATCACTGTCTGCAGTACCTAGCTTTCACCCCGACGAGCCGCTGTCAGCGGCTCGCAAAATTGTACAAGTAGACGGAAAGCCGCTCACATCGGCTTCAAACTTTTACTGCCTTAAGACGCTCCCGGTGCCTCGGGATCATCATCGAATGAACAAAAAAGCGTTCTAATATTGATTATCACCGTCTGTTGTAAGATGAAAGGCTGGCGGTCGTTCACACAAGTCACACGCACACACACCTGCCTGCAAAAAAGCGTCAGGTGTGTGCAAAAATCACCGTGCAACGCAATTTACGTTCATCCGCGCGCGCTTTACTCTCTCCAAATAAATAGAGGCAAGTAAATCACCACAACACTTCCATGAATGGCTGTGATTTAGCTGTCCAAATGATAGGTTACTACAATCAATACGAAAGGAAAACATATGAATGGTGGAAGCGAGTGTTTTTTGGCTTCTAGAAATTTCACAGGTGAACTCATATATTTTGCAGAGTTTATCTCGACGATTTCTACAGAAAAAATTTCATTGAGACAGTATAAAAGACTGCTTATTGAGGATATGATAAAAGTTGTTGTAGATCAGCATCCAGACGACGTCCTGAAACAGGTGCAACTTGGCAGACCACCGATCGAACGCTTCGCAATGAAAAAAGCACCGTTTGTGCAGCATGTGAAAGACGATCGCAACTGCGTCGTCTGTAGTTCACCTGGTAACCGTAAGCGCACAAACTTTATCTGCGGGTATTGTGCTGACCATCCTCATTTACACCACAAGAACTCTTTTCGAAAGTATCATGCTAGGTAAAGTACATGCACATACATTATACATAATTCCTGTCACATACCTTGTATATATCCGCAATTATCCTGGAATACTTCGGTATTTTCATATTTAGTTAGGTTTTGATGCGACTTGCAAAGTATCACCAGAACTTTATTTTCGTATTTTGCAAAAAATAAGTCCGTCCAAACCTAATATTTAACTCCGGGGTGAAAGAGTCAAATTCTGTCAGCTGGAGCTTACCGAGTCATATGGTACAGTTGTTGGTGTGTCCTTACAATGTTAAAAGTCCACAGGATTAGCGATAGTCACATGAATCAGATGGGGAATAGATCAGCAATCATGCTCGAGTTAACTGTGTTTTCAATGGAGCTGTCCGTGCATAAAGTTGCTCGCAGAAATAGTGTTTTTATTACTCAAGTTTGATTCTTTTTGCCTTAAACAACTATATTTTATCGAATATATCTGTAGGCATTAACCGTTCCTTCCATCAATCTTGTAATAAGCACAATTATGCATCAAATAATTCAAACTATTGCACATTGCAACGTTTACAAAATGTCAGTTGATTTATAAAGTTTTGCATAATGGTATAGGTAACTCGATATTGTAGTTATTGGGTTAAGTTCATTAACAGAAAAGTGATGCATATTAAGTATAAGTCAGACAGATTTTTCTGACCAAAACTAAATTTGCATTCTTACAATACGGAGATATCCAAGCAAAGGTGGACAAAACTTAATTTTTCAGATTCGCATCCGCAAAGTCCAAAATCTGTAATCCGCATCCGCAACAATTCTGCATTTTCTATCCGCGCTGTATCCGCACCGAATCCACAATAGTAAAAGTCTTTGAAATTATTCTGTAACTCGTTCAGATTGACTTAAAAGGAAAAATTGTGTTTTTGTGGATTTTGCATCTATAGGCCTGACGGTCAATAAACTAACAGATTCTTTTGCCTATGTTCAACCCATGCAAAACTACGAATAGTAAGCTTAGAATATCTGCTATGTATAGGGCCTACTAGCAATGTAGCCTAACTCACTATCTTTAAGGACCGGTTTTCAGCGGATGATTTGTTTTTATCTGTCCATAAACGAGCCTATTTAAGCAATTTGAGTCATTAATACTTGCACAAGGGACAGGACTTATCTGTTAAAATCGAAATTTTATATGTTAAGTAGCTTGCTCAACACGTAGTATACACTCATACCCATAGGTAATGTCCTGAGCAGACTGAATTTAGGCCCCACTGGGTTTATATCACGACGGGCACGTCAGCACACTTGATATCGATATTCTCATTTAGTCATTCTTGGCTATGTACTTGTAGATAGCTCGAACAACTATTTGTTTATTCAACTATTTTATTTTTTTGCTAGACTTATTCAAAGTGTTTGTAAACACTATTTATGGACTAGAAGTCATAGAAAGGATTTGCCGCTCGTGCTGAATCATGCTGAAATTGACGACTACAGAACATTGCTGAGTAGAACTAGAGCATTGTCAATTTAAGGAATGAAAGATTCTATGGATCAATGCGCTGGATTAGCCCTGCTGTCAAATTCGTAAACAGCGCCTGATAGAATCAGCAATTCTTAGAATAAAGAACCTATTCCAATTTCAATGAAGTCTGAATCGTGATTGAGTGCACCCGAAGACTCATACTAAACCTAGTTTTATGACGCCGAAATGACAGTACTATAAAGTGCTATCATTATAGCCGAAATAAAGTACTATCTGCATCAACGTGTCTGAGTGCTATATTGGATGACTACAACCTCCAAGTCATCCGTGTCACAGCATGGTCCACAGCAGTCATCGCACTGATATGGAAATTGCTTAAAACTCAAGTCTAAGGTCTCACCCACACTGCGAGCCTTTCCAAGCGCTTCCGATCAAATCGTTTTGCAGCAAATATAAAGTCATCATTGCAACAGTTGTAGACTGCCACACTGCGAGCAAAGCAAACCAGAGCGATTGATTGCTTGCGGACATGCGTTTGTTCGGGTTTACTCGAGATGCTCGTGCTTGCTTTGCCTTCAGTATGGCTGAGGTTTTACTCAAGCCTACCGGCACCGTGTTGGCAAAAAAAAATTTGTAGAGCTTTTGGTGTGGGGAAACAGAACATGGATAGTTCAACTTGTCCATGAAATCTTGTTCAATTTGCTCATCCGCAAAGTTCAAAATGTTCGATCCGCATCCGGTCCATATCCGCAAAATACCAATTTTCGTATCCGCATTCGCATCAGCGCGGATGCAGATTGTCCACCCTTGATCATAAGTGTCTAATTTGCTTGACAGCATGTATGAGTGGTACCGGCATAAATCGTGTACTATGCGAAGATGGTAAATGTTACTGCATAATCTAATGCATTCCTGCGGTGTGTTGAAGCTCTAACAGGATTCTCATAGAGATTTTCTGTGGTGTGGGACACCTTAGGGAACGAAAAGTCGGTCGCGTCCCACGGCAACTCTGGGTATTTTCTTTTAGGATACAGCTTGCTGTGGTGACGTGCAATTTTTGCTAATATTGATGAATTGATTCCCAAAACAAAATATTACAAGTGCAAGTTTGAAATCGAGGCACTTACTTAAAAGCAAATAAAGCTCTCACAATTCCACCGAGCTGACTGAAATCAGAAATGTGAATTGTAGCTGAGTTACCATTATGCGTCTTTATTGCAGTTTTCCTCTTCTTCAAAGCTCGTTTCCGATCCATGTGTCTTTGGAATTTTCACACAGCCTGCAAATATTCACGATAATAAAACGAGTCTGACCTGGATATTCATCTAAAATTTTCTTTTCCATGGTCAACAACAATCATATAAACTTTCCGTTTCCTCTTGCGTCTCCGTGGTTCAGTGGTTCAGTGCTTGGCCTAGCGATCTTTCGGTCCAGAGGTCGAGCCCCGAAAGTGCCATTGGCAGTCGTAAGGAAAGGCATCCGGACTAAAGGATCACAACACTCTAGATTAGGCCTATAGTCTGACTAAGTCAGCATCCGTCCACGCCTCTAGTGTAGGGGAGTTAAGTTACAAGGCTGACCCAGGGAGTGACAATTTTATGGACATGACTGAATTGTTGTATAACAGCAATTACTATTCACATTACCATGCATGGCAGAGCCAACTGAAACATAAAATCTCTCTGACTACACAGGATTAGCTTGTAGTACCTGATGTACAGAGCCTCCAACACTGAGAACATGATACTCGATCGTGCAAGAGTGACGACACTAAAATTAGAACACTGATATGAGTCACGTGACTGTGAACAGCTGACAATACGCTTCGTTACTCCTGTCACAGCTTTACAATACTTTCCCTTTGTGAAACCTATTGTGATGTGAGTATAAGGCAATCGTCTGAGTGCTCTGATGTGTGATTTACAAACATGTTTGTAACTGTGTAGTTCAATAGTTCATGTTCAGTTACATTGGAAGGAGTCGCAGGCGTCTGGCGACTCGCATCTGTCAGCATGTTCCTGCTTGGCTTGTTGCAGGTAAGAATTGTAAAGCTGTGACAGTAGTAACGAAGCATATTGTCAGCTGTTCACAGTCACGTGACTCGTATCAGCGTTCTAATTTTAGTGTCGTCACTCGTGCACGATCGAGTATCAAGTTTTCAGTGTTGGAGGCCTACATCAGGTTCTATAAGCCAATCCTGTGTCGTCAGAAAGATTTTGTGTTGCAGTTGGCTCTGCCATGTTTATGTGAATAGTAATCGTTGTCACACCACAATTTACTCATTTTCAGAAAATTGTCAGTTCCTGAGCCAACCTTGAAAAGACGCGGTGAAGGTTAACTCGGTTGGTTTTACAGTGTACTTTGACTTTCACTTCAATTTTATGACTTCGTTGCAATTGGCCTTACATTTTCTTTTCAAATTGGTCTCGGGATTCCAAGTATATGCAAAATATTGTGTTTTTGTTATTTGTTATAAACCTCTATACATGTATATCTCGATCAGCTCGTCATCGTCAGAATGTAAACGGGGGGCTCCTTTATGGACAATTCCTTGTGACGATAACCAAAGAGTTGGCTGAAATATATAAATGTCTATAACAAGAAGAGAAAAAAGTATTTTATATAGTATCATTATTACACTATATATAGTATTATTATTATTTTTATCTAGTATTGTAGTAATACTTTCTATCTTGGATTTCTAATCTGTTCTCTTTAAAATTATTTGATACCATTACATGATTAACAAATCATACGAGTGTTAAATTTTAGTCTAGTATTAATTTCTGTTATTTACAAATATAGGTCAATAATGTAAAATAAATCAAGATGTGAAATTATATATTCGTTAAGAAAAATTGATTAAAAGGAAATTAATGAGAAAAAGGAATCCGGATTCTGTGAATAGTGAATGCACTATAAATAAATTTCTTGTCAATGTCATTATCACTAACCGTTATAAATGGCAACCAATGACGTATCGGATTATTTTCATGCCAGTACCGTACCTAATTGCACCAAAGATATTTCCAATATAGCATGGTATTCATAACTGAGAAGAGACATGGTCTTAAAAATATCTCTTTAAAAATCGACGAATATATATCATTTATTGAATATAAACAACATGCTAATTAGAAATAAGAATGCAAGACATATCTTTCACTTTGAAGATTCTACTTTATGTGAAGGTTTAATCGATGCAAGTTCTTCCATTTCATATTAATCATTGATTTGACAATTGCCCTGGGCACAAAAAGAACAGCACTACATTCATATCGGAGCTGCAGCGTACCATCAGTATGTCAGAATAGAATTTAACTGAAATTGGCATGTTACCTGACACACAAGTCTGAATTTATGAAGGAAAAACGGAAAGTGTTTGGCGTAGATGCATTTCTTTTGCCGTAAATGCAAGAGTCCTGCGTGTTACTACTCGTAATAAAAAATGACACGCATTCCCATCAAATAATGGGCTTAGCTCGCTATACTCCATTACGAAGGAAAACAGAGGCACAATTTTCAAGGACTCTTAGTCAAAATGGTTCTCTCACAAAATGATTCTGTGGCTCAGTTTTGAAGAAGCTGTCACAGGGATGTTCTCGACAGCATCTAAAACTTATGCACGCTTCTGATAAAATTTCAGCCTACTCAATTGCCTCTGACAGACGTGGAGGCAGACCTATTTCGGGCTACTTTCAAACTGTCAGAAACTGTTGATCTTCCGGCTGAACTATTTCAGGTGCAACGTGGGATATAGATGTTGTTGAGAACGCTCCTGTTAGGAAAGATGTATCAGCACTATTTTGAGACCATCTTTTCTGAACACCTTTCACGTGTTTGTAGGCCTACTGGGATTCAACAGTATATCAAAAGATTTCAAGAACCTTCCTGCACTACAAACCCAAAAAAGGCACAACAATGGCAAAGGCGCTACTGTTGGTTTATCAATGCAAAAGTCTAATGTATTAGCGCATTTGATCCACTGCCCATTCACCTTCAAAAATAATGCCTAAAACAAGGGATGCTGAGTCGGAGTCCTATCAAATGATATGACTCCGGACTTCGGCTTATAACTAGACCCGAAACATAATACAAGCAAATTATTTATCCTCGTGCATAGCTGTCATTGTCTTCTCCGTCAAACAAAAGTATAGAGATACTACAGGATGCAAAGCTTGTAATAGTTCAGAAAATGAACCGTGATAGTGAAAAAAGGATTGTCTTTTCACTAGGTGATGTAATAGAGAAGACAAGCCTTCCTAGCCTCGATCACACTTACACACCAAAGGTCACGTCAGAGACAAAAATGAAAAACCAGTTTGTTCGAGTTCGTTTGTTCCGCCAAAGCACATATTAAAATCGAAAGTGCACTCATATTTACTGCATGGCAGAGACGAGAGAAAAACCGTGTGAAGCACACATCAAGAAGATGGGAGTAGCCGAGTCGTATGCATCCAACTGAAAGCGACATTTGATAAACTCTCATCGAAAATGATTATAAATGATGCAGTAATGATCACTGAAGATAGGCTCTGGTAAGCCTATAATGTTCTATGATGTAGGCTACCAGTTTTTTTAAAAAAACTAGGCTATATATTCTTTCCACCCGGAGTCGGATTCCTATCAAATTGATAGGACTCCGCATCCCTACCTAAAACTCCACCTACTTCGGTGTTTGCTCGATGTGAGAATGTCAACAGAGCATCAAACAATCACGGCTTAGGAATATCGATTCATGAATTGAATAAACTGGTAAATCATCGGCAGCGGGTTGAATGCTTCGTAGGTTACTGTTACTACTATCAGGGGAGACGGTTCGATTCCTCTGAATAGAGAATATTTCAACATTAACATATTTTTTTCGATATCAGACTCTCGTATTTACTTCTTGATCACAGGACTAATTTTTCATGTCTTTCCTTCGATATTGAGTGATATGAGAAATGTATTATTATTCGGCTTTCTTTGATATTTTCCATTTTACCGGTAGGCCTATCTACCCTTTGTTTAATAACAGTTGGTGCTATTCTGCTAGCATGATATAAGATGAACAATTTGAAGTAATTTCAATAATATTTGACATTTTGATGCGTCGGAAGGAAGAAACAATTTTTCACTCGATATTTCTTGGATCAGAAATTAGAAATTGATAATAATCAACTTACTATGCACTGTATTAAGTTCCTTGAAATCTCAACTCAGGGAAATACATAACTTGGCTATTATATGCAAAACAGGGTGGGTTGGAAGTGTTTTCTCTAGCTCTATATGCGAATATAATTATATTCTCTTCAAATCAGTTATTAAGTGACAAGGTAAACTCTATTTTGTATGTAATTGTCATTTCTAATTACATATATAAATCGAATTTATTTATTCGCATTCATTTCTAGCCGATTTTCAAGTTTTATTCAGCCATGAGAAATTTAATGGAAAAAAGCAAGTCTGCCATTGCAAGCAGAAGGCAAGGGCTGTAAAACCTAGACTTTCTTCAGCAGTTATCATCCACCACTATCATACCCGTGATAGTATTAGTCTTGCCAATGATCATTAATGTATAGCGTTTTCCTGACTCACCCTGTGTATCTTGTGTGCGAACTTTAGGAGCAGTCGTCGCCTATCAGACAACCAACGCTGTCGATAAACGAATTTTCCAATTTCTTTTTGCGTGCGCCTCTATCATTGAAGTGAGTTGAGATATAAATGACGTCAGTTTTTTAAAACATATCTATGTCGATACGAATACTGTACGATCACTTAATTTCATAATTTATTGCTTCAATCGGCTTCTCACTTAACCTATCTACAATCGACACTTCTGAAATATGGAGAAATGCATAAAATGATAATTCGCTAACCGGGCAATGATGTAATGCAAGCCCAGTTCCCTTTTCGTCCCACACGGACACATCTGCAATTATTGGACATAAGTGAATTCTAATATTTATTTTATGCTATACACTAGAATTGTGCTGAAAAGGTTTATAAAATGCATCTTGCGAACTAGAACTGTATAAACACTTAATAAAGTAACTATATATATAAAACATAACTTACTTTGAGAAGGATTGAGTCAGTAGACTCATAAGCGTAGAACTTGCAGTTCAGAATATGTAGAATGAAATAATGGAAATGCAATAAATAGATAAAAGGAGAGGAAAATCCTGAATTCTTGGAACTGCTCTATAAATAGCATTTCTGTCTGCCCGCGTGTGACATTATTCTTTCACGTGAATGTATTTATTGACAACCAGCACTAATCAAGCATGACAAGTGTTGTGCGATGCGCTGGCATAATTTATAGGAATATACATTTTCTTCCAAGTACAGAACTCTTTATTGGGGCCAACCTATCACTACAAATAGTAGAGGCTTATTTGCAATTTCGCTTTTTCTATTTGTTAAAATTGATTTAGCAACGGATTCTGGCTTAAAATATGATACTGAATAAGAAAAATTGGTTGGATTTTTTTATCGGCCAACTTAGTGCATTGGCGGCCGATTCAAATTTCAAGTTAAAGAAATTATAAAATGTAATGTAACTCATGAAATAATGAATATGTATTAAGAATAGGTATATATTATGTAACTTAAGTATGTATTACGCACAAATAGGAAGTCAGGTATGAGAAATCGTTTGGCGCCATCTAATTTGACCTTAGGTGACAGGGTCAAGGTCATCCAGACATTGATTTTCACATTTAAAAAATAATAATTCAAGAAAAGCCATTCAACTTTTGAAGTAGTGCTCTGACAGCTGAGATATGTATTATTCACTAATAGAAAGTCGCATACGGGGAGTCAAATGATACCAACAAATTTGACCTTGAGCCACGGGGTCAAGGTCAACCAGACATTGATTTTCTAAAATCCTCAATAGCATGTTTTGAAAAAAATCGCCGTAACAATTGAAATAATGCTCTGAGAGCTTAGGTGTGTATTAGTCACGAATAGGAAGAAGTCGAATTTGAGAAATCGTTTGGTACCATCTAACTTGACTATGGGTCACGGGGTCGAGGTCAACCAGACGTTGATTTTCAAATTTAGAAAAAGATCAAAAATGTGATGTTTTCAGACCAAAAGCTACATCACATTTTTGATTTTCTTTCTAAATTTGAAAATCAATATCTGGATGACCTTGACCCCGTCACCCAAGGTCAAATTATATGGTGCCAAACGATTTTTCTTACCTGACTTCCTATTTGTGCGTAATACATACTTAAGCTCTCACAGCATTATTTCAATATTTATATTGCTTTTCATAATTTTTTAAATTTGAATCGGCCACCAATGTACTAAGATGGCTGATAAAAAATGCAACCCTATTCTTTCTTATTCAGCATCATATTTTGACCCAGAATCAGTTGCTAAATCAATTTGAACAGACAAAAGAAGTGAAACCTGGTTTTTGTGGCAAATCAGCCTGCACTAAAAACTTCACACTTTCACACATAATTGCATTTTCTAATTAGATTGGATAAGTGTATACTTGGATAAGAATTTCTTAAACGAATTTTTTAAGTGTGAGCGAGGCAGTGGGTACAGTACCAACTGCCAGGTCGAGTCTGGATATTTAGAAACATGACCGAGCCGATGACGGGTACAAGTTTCAAAGCATTTTATTGGCTGAATGATCAAGGCTCCGTAGCGGACATGAGTCATGCAGTGTAATTACGGTTTGAATAGCACTAGCGAAATCAATCTCTAGATCTCGACCATTTTCAGGCATTCGAAATCTCGAGATTGCAGTGCCAAGATCTGGACTATTCGAGATAAGATTTCTGTTTCATACACGCACCTAATAAATGAAAATCAATGTTGCAGTAAATTGCTTGTTGGGACTTTAGGTCACCTTTTGACGCTAGTGACCGTGTTTTTGAAATGTCTTTTAAACAACTGATAACTGTGACTGTGATCATCTATTCATATTAGTTGTGTTAAACAACTATTATTGTTCCAAGGCAATATGTTGAACTATTATTGTTCCAAGGCAATAAATAAATATGTCAACGCAACATTGAATTTGAAAAATCATTTCTTTCCATGGAATGTTTCATTACTCTTAATACATGTTATTCTACCAACCACGATAATCATGTTCAGACTTTTTTCGATCATTTGCTTAAAATACCTGAAGATGACCGTCGGTGACGGCTGAAAAGCCACGGGCTTGCCACATCATGTCAAGGACTTCTCATTCGTTTACCGATCATGCCAAAATAACTTTATTCAATGAGAGCCTACATATAATTGACAGTACTAGCATGTTGATCAAGAAATATAACAGGCAAGTGTTCGCCAAAATGCGTATGTGTAGACAAGTACTTTGGCATTGACAGAGAATTTGATACAGAAAAAGGGCAGTTTTTTGTACATTCTTCCCAATCAAACTTAGTTGCCAATTGCCATATTTATCCGTAATTTCAAAATCCATATTATGTCAGATGGACATTTTGAAGATTTGCAGCTTTATACAGATCAAGCAATATGCAGATCAAGAAGTAGGGAGTAGTAAGCAAATGACAAACACTCGACCGGCGCCCCCCCCCCCCTCTGGAACGGCAGAGTGTCGTGGTCGGCCGCCGTGGTGCTTCGGGTCTGAGTCCCCCCCCTCTGGAACGACAGAGGTTGTGGTCTGTCGTGGTGTGCCGGCCAGGTTGGTTCACGTTCACAACATGTTCGCTGACCCCCCCCCTCTGGAACGATAGAGTGTCGTGGTGGACTTGGGCGACCGCCAGGATTAGTCTTGAGGCTATAGTGTGTGATGTTTTTGGTGCAATCTGCTGAATGTTGGGTTGTAAAATGGGTTGTTTCGAGTGGAAGGAGTGGTCGGATGAGAAAACGGAGGTCGGATTCGGATTCAGCGTAAAATTCTGCATCGGTAGGGTGAGTTTCAAGGCAATCGGCGAGAAAAAATTTTTCTTCAAAATTTTAACAGAGTTAGAATTTGGGACGTTTTGGTGTGTAGCGCCCAAACGAAGCATCGGATGAGAAAACGGAGGCCAGATTCGGAATCTACGTGAAATTTTGGGTTAGGAAGGATGTTTCCAGCGAAATCGGAGAGAAAAAATTTTTCGGCTGACGTCCCCCCCCTCTGGACAGCTTGCTTCGATTTTGGCTTCCAGTGGACGGATTTTGTCGTGCGATAGCTCGTTTGAAAGCTAAGAGTGAGACAAATTCAGTGAAAGAATCGGCTTGTTCCTATCTGTCTTCGTTTAGATGTGAGACGCCATTTAAGATTTTGGGACATTGGTGAAAAACGACAGAGTTAGAATTTGGGACGTTTTGGGCTCTAGCTTCAAAACGAAGCATCGGATTGGAAAACGGATTTCAGATTTGGAATCAGCGTGAAATTCTTTATCTGTATGGTGAGTTTCAAGTCAATCGGAGAGAAAAAATTTTCAACATTTTTCGAAAAAACGACAGAGTTAGAATTTGGGACGTTTTGGTGTGTAGCGCCAAAACGAAGCATCGGATGAGAAAACGGAGGCCAGATTCGGAATCTACGTGAAATTTTGGGTTAGGAAGGATGTTTCCAGCGAAATCGGAGAGAAAAAATTTTCACTGACGTCCCCCCCCCCTCTGGACAGCTTGCTTCGATTTTGGCTTCCAGTGGACGGATTTTGTCGTGCGATAGCTCGTTTGAAAGCTAAGAGTGAGACAAATTCAGTGAAACAATCGGCTTGTTCCTATCTGTCTTCGTTCAAAAGTTAGAGCGGTTACAAGATTTTAGGTCGGAGCTCGCTCACCTGAAAAAATCCTAAGTGTCAGAGTGGCTTTGTATGGGTAAAAATTTGAAAATTTTCCAAAGTGTGGAATTTCGACCTGGGACCGTCACCAAAACATTTTTCATCAATTTTGAAATTTCACTGACGTCCCCCCCCTCTGGACAGCTTGCTTCGATTTTGGCTTCCAGTGGACGGATTTTGTCGTGCGATAGCTCGTTTGAAAGCTAAGAGTGAGACAAATTCAGTGAAAGAATCGGCTTGTTCCTATCTGTCTTCGTTTAGATGTGAGACGCCATTTAAGATTTTGGGACATTGGCGAAAAACGACAGAGTTAGAACGTTTGGGCTGTAGCTTCAAAAAAACGAATCGGATTGGAAAAACGGAGGCCAGATTTCGAATCAGCTTGATGTTATTGTCCAATGAGGATCATCATCCAATGAGAATCAAGCATTTCTTTATAAATAGCGAGCCTTCCACAGTGAGAATCATTCCATCGTTGAATCACACGAGTGACGGACGCACATTTTCTCTCTCTCTAGTTCCCTGTTCTATTATCCAACTAAAATGGTAAGTCGCTACTTCCCTCCCTCTCCTCCCTTGAACGTAAACTTAATACAATCTTTTTTCATTTTCAGGCATCTACTCCATCTGCTGCACTAGTAGGACAAAATGGCGGTCAAACGTTACAAGGTTCGCTACGGTCAGATCATCTACAACTGAGGCCAGTGGAAGAAACATCCAAGGTACATAATCCTACACCGCTACAGCGTAAATTTAAACAAGCCTTGCGTTATGATGATCATAGCGTAGTACTCCAAACGGGAATGCTCCCTTCCACGGATGTCAAGATAATGCACAATCAGTATGGGGACTACATACTGATCCCCGTGAGTCCGTACATTCGCCACCAACTTGATATTATTGAGGAGTACGTGACATTAAATATGGACATTCCTACTCCTCTTGCTCAAGAGTGGAAGGCGAGAGATGACAAGGATACTCCCTATAGAAAGATTTGGGATGGTAATCACATTTGCCTACCGGTATCACATTGGTGTACTTACTATAAGAAGGAGGGAGATCATTCAATACCCATCAGATGTGATGAGCTCGGAGAAGGTACTTGGGATATCCTTTTCAAAGTGAATGGGCTATATTATGGTCGACACAAGGATAATAAAATAGCCTCTCTCTCCATGCATATGGAATCCATCCTATATATTCCGAAACCACCCAACGTGGACGACATAATTGATCAAATCCTTAACAGCAGTGGTACGAAGCGCAAGTCGGAGAAGAATGCTACATCAAAACGCAAATCAAAGAAGGAGAATTGCTAGTCCTTTCCTAACTCTACCCTATGACAATTCGCTTATGTGCTTTGAGTGTCGTAGACGTGGTCTTATTAGATACATTTTACTTCTTCGTTGCCATCATATCATTTGTGTATTTTGTCGTGAAAAGCATCGATGTAATTCTTCATTTTGTAATATGTTATAGAACGTTTCCTTAGATGTGTAAATTTCCGTTTTAGGCTTCTATCATCATTTTTATGGATTGTGAGGGTGAACCTGTACAGGAGCTCAGTGCTATTGCTATGAACAATTGGACATATCAGATTGTTAGTGTCTATCATCAACATGCCAACTGCGATCCCAATGTTGATCAATGGGCGAGAAAACACATTCATGGACTTAATCTGAAATATTTGCAAGACTATGGCTTTTCTTGTGAAAGTGCTCTTCTTATTGACTTTAAACGATGGTTAGCTGCTTTCAATGTTATACGCATCTTTTGTAATAATCCTGGTAAGGAGAGGAAAGTATTTCCCAATCTAATCATTGATGATATTTTGCTCCCGCCTTGGGATAGTAGAGTGAATCAACATTATCATGAAGTCACGAAACGTTTTAAGGATTTGTGTGTTCCTATTTTGTCTGTTCGTTGTAGTAGCTACGTTCATAACCAATGCTTCTTTCCTCCTTACCTCAACACTGCCAAAGTCCTGTATGGTTATCATTGCTCGCTGTATGATAGTTATCAGCTGTATCTATTTTATCTCTTTCAAACCATTGATTTATAATGCATGCTTGTTACCGTTATTCAATAAATGTTACTATGAGAAGAGTTGTTGTTTTCATGCAATGGATGGGTTAGTTAAAGGGCGATCATGTCTTTCTCAAACGACTGCGGAACATTACGTTTTCATAGGCAAAGTTTAAAAGGAGCTGTTCAAGATTATGTGATAAATTTTCATAAAGATGAGACCGACATCGAAGCAGTGGTCGATGATGCTAGCACTCTATTTCTAGAGTTAATGAATACATTCTCTGATAGCATTGTCATGGCGCGATTAGTTGCGAAAATTAAGTTTAGTCATTTTGGAAAGGAAGAGGTGGAAAGTCGCTCTTTCCATTTTGCTTCTTATTCAATGGAAGTGGTAGATCACCCCGAAGAATTTTTTAAAAGACATATGATAAAAATTGCTGAACGTCTTAACGCATTTAACCATCATGGTAGCAGTCTAGTGATTGAAGCGATTTCAGATATTCACATTCAACTTTCCATAAAGAAAAATTGAAAATGCAGTGGTACTTGATTGTAGCACAACTGGTTTTCGAGCTATGTCTGCTCACTCTCGAAGTATATTTCTTCTGTACATGCGTCTATTATTTAGAAAAGGCTAGCAAATTCATATCTTCAAAAAGACTTGCTATAGACATCAGTAACGGTGAAACTATGTGTTGCGATGTATGTAAGCGAAAGGATGGAAATGAAAAGCGCATCTTCAAGAGATGTAAGCATGCTTTTTGTCAACGCTGTTTCATACGTAATTGCATTCAACTTTGCCAATGTAACCACTGTGACATTGCTCATTTCGAGTGTCACTTATGTCGCAATAGTTAGTACCTATGCAAATGTGGTAAAGATAGGTTTTAGCAAAGACTAACACGGAAAATGGCGAAACGTAAAATGACGAAACGTAAAAGTCAAAAGTTTTCTTCAGCCATTCAAGCTCTCCGACGAATGAAAGCAAATCAGCGATACAATGCTATACGACATGCTAACGATAAATTCATTTGTGAAATTATTTCTCATGTGAGGAAGTTGAGGACGAAGAAATTAGCGCCAAAACAACGAAAGTTACTTAAGCGATATGCTACGAAATTGCGTTTCATCTCCAATCCTAAAGTCGCCCTTCAAAGAAAGAGGAAAACTCTAACACAAAAGGGCGGTTTCCTTTCAGCAATACTTCCAATGATAGCTCCTGCCGTGGGCAACCTATTGGGAAATATCTTTGGCTCTAAGCGTTAATTATGCAAATGTTGAGTCTCAAAGTAATAAAATGGATTTCAGACTTCAATGTGATAAAGTTCTGACTGTATCAGGTCCATCTCATGCAGGTAAAACTGTTTTCACGCTGAATTTATTGGATAAAAGAAGGGAGTTGTTTAAGGAACCTATCAATCGAGTGATTTGGTGTTATGGTATTTATCAACCGTCGCTGTTTCAGGAATTGCAAAGTCGCAACTTTATTCGACATGAAGGAATTATTCCAGTGGATAAACTTCAGTCTAATGATGTTGTTGTATTGGATGATTTATTAAAAGAAAGTAAGAATTCAAAAGATGTTACAGATATGTTCACTCGCGCAGCACACCATAAAAGGTGTTTTATCATCTATATTACACAAAATTTGTTTCCTGATGGAAAAGAAGCTCGTACACGAAACCTGAATACACACTATTATGCTATTTTCAAGAATCCGCGAGATAAAAGTCAATTTGAAATTTTAGCGCGACAAGTTGCACCCAGAGGATCAAAAGCCTTAATTGAAATTTTTCAAGCAGCTACTGAAAAACCATACGGTTACTTATTCATTGACTTTACGCAAGAGTGTCCGGAAGAATTTAGATTTCGAAGTGATATTTTGAAAACTCCCATGATTATCTACAAACTATGAGTTCTTATTCTCGCATGATTGTTATTCCTCAGGATGAATATGTACAATTGACTGCCATGCAGCAAGTAAAGCAACCTCTTGCAAATCAAATGTATAGGAAAGAAATAGATTATCAGCAAAATGTTCACATCAAAGATCCACATGGTGCTGTATTATTACAATCGGAAACTTTTGAGCAATTGAAAAAACTTGAAGAATAAGATGCGTGACTCTGTATCGACTGCTACACCTTTAGCATCTCGCGCACATGCCATATCTCTTTTCAACAGTATTGAACCCATCTCAATGTAAATGATAGAGGAGAAATCATTACAGATGAAAATAAAGTGATTGATGCTTCACGTTATGAAGACTTGATTCAGTATGCGACACGTAGAAAGCGCCGTCAGGGCTATGTTCCACCTGGTTGGTCATACTTTCTTAAACTATTGAAAAAGCATAATGTGCCAAAATTTGCTTTAAATAATGAGACATTGAAAGAACTTGATTCAACAGTGGCTACTACTCCAATGCTTCAGGCGATGAAAATGCCAACAAATTGGTTTAAGACGTCACCTGCTACATCCCCTCCCACACTCACTAAGCAAACAAGAGGAAGAACTCGACGTAGATCTACATCGCCACTAAAACTGGTAAAAGGAAAACGTAAAACAGCTCCTCCTAGGAAATACATGTTCTCAGACTATTAATATGAAGCAGATGTGTTGCTTGCCATGTAATGAGCCGCCAGAGGTGAATGTCGTTGTCACTTGCACTTGCTGCGCCAGCTCTCATAATGAAACCCCTAAGCAATGTGAACACGATCGCAAAACCGCTAAAGCTAAATGCTGCAGTTGTTGTAAATGTAGAAAGGCAAGAAAGAAAAAAGATGAGAAGGAGGAAAAAGAGTCAGCCGTCATCGACTGAACGTTTGAAGTCAATCTATTATGATGTAAAACATCCGGCAGGATTTGCATCTATCAAGAAATTATCAAAAGCGAGTGGTCTTCCACAATCACAAGTGAAACGATGGTTAAAGGGTCAGGCTACCTATACACTCCACAAACAAGCGAAAAAGAAGTACCGCACCCGCCATTATATTGTTCATGACATCGATGAACAGTGGCAAGCAGATTTGTGCGATGTTGCCTCCATTTCAAAACATAACTCGGGCAATAATTTTATTTTAACCGTCATTGATATTTTCTCGCGTTATGCGTGGGCTCAACCTTTAAAAACTAAAGAAGGGAAAGGAGTAGCAAAAGCATTCCAAACAATTTTTCGAGAAGGTCGCATTCCAAAAAGAATTCAGAGTGATCAAGGAAAAGAGTTTGAAAATCAGCATGTGACAAGATTATTTGAGAGGCATGACATTGAGTTGTTTAGTGTAAAGAGCGCTTATAAAGCTGCACTCGTTGAACGTTTTAATCGCACATTAAAAAATCGCTTGTGGCGACATTTTACTGCCAACTTGACACAAAATTGGACAAAGGTTCTACAAGATACACTCCATGCCTACAATCACTCTATCCATCGTTCTATTGGACTCAGACCAGTAGATGTAAATGCTGACAATGTAGATAAAGTGCGCGAATCATTCCAACGTAAACGCACTCATGTGAAAAGTGATGTGAAAATTGGCGATAAAGTTCGTATCTCAAAGTGAAAAGTGTTTTTGCTAAAGGGTACCTCCGAATTGGACAGAGGAGGTATTTACAGTATCAAGGATTAATCAAAAAGACTCTCCGACCACCTACAAGTTGAAAGATTACGATAATGAAGAAATTGAGGGTAGCTTTTACCGCGATGAGATTGAGGTAGTCACTGAAAGTGAAACATATTTGGTAGAGAAAATCATTCGATGTAAAAAACGGCAAGGTGAAGAATGGTGTCTTGTTAAATGGACTGGTTATCCTTCAAGTATGAACTCTTGGATGCGTCGTGCCGACATCTTTCATCTAAGTGATCGACAGTGATTCATGCAAAGTTGTAACTAACAATGTTTAGGGTTTGAGCTATGAATCCAACTGCCTCATTTTATTCACGACCCTCCTATGTAAGTGGCGGAGGACAAATTTACATCGGTGCTCGCCGCCAACGTGGAGGTAGCATACTTGGTGCACTGAAATCTGTTGTAGCACCTCTCATATCCAATGTCGGTAGATCTTTAAAACGAAATGTTTTAAGTAATGCCGTTGGCTTTGCTGGTGATGTTGCTAGTGATCTTTCCAGAGGTAGAAGTTTTAAGAGCAGTTTGTTGAATCGTGGGAAGGAACGCGGTTTAAAAACATTGAAGCAGACCATTGCTGGTGTTACTCAAGGAAAGAAATCACCTAAACGAATGAATAAAGGAAGGAGGAAACATCGCGGAGCTGGTAAGGTGCGATCTTCAGTCAAAAGGCATTCACGCAAACGTCGCAGAGGCTCTAATCATTCATCAGGCGCTAAACGACGACGCTGCTATAACTTCTAATCATGGAGTGTAAAACTTCCGGTTTTTGTTTGTTCGATCAACAAGCCATACAGACAGATATTCTTAGTTCAAGTATTGTAGATTATCATCCTCGAACAGCTGAGAATGCTGGCCCCATTGAATTTGTTATTCCTGGTGGTAGTGATGACTACATAGATTTGAGTTATGCGATGCTTGATTTGAGGTTTAGAATTCAGCAAGCAGATGGAACTGCTATTGACGATGCACATAAAGTTGGACTGAACAATTTACCATTGACTACATTACTTCGTGATGTTTCTCTAACGATTGGAGAGCAGCAAGGTGGAAGGTGGTCAAAGCGATTATCCCTATAAATCATATTTCAATCATGTATCACAGTTTCATCCAGCAGCACAAAAAAGTCATATGGAAGCCATGGGATGGTACAGAGATGAAGCAGGAAAATTTGATGTTGAAACAAACAGTGGCTTTGTAAAGCGATCTGCTATGATTAAAGATAGTAGAGTATGTCAGCTATATGGTCCGCTGAATTTAGACTTCTTTAGACAGTCAAAGTTTTTACTGTGTAATACCAGCATGCGACTCAAGCTGACATTGAATAAGCCTGAATTTGCGCTGAATGCATTTGCTAAAGTTGACAATTTTAGAATTCATGTGGAAGATATTGCACTTTACATTCGTCGAGTAGTACCGAATCCAAGTGTCATTAGAGGGCATGCTGAAGGCCTTAACCGCCAAAATGCCATTTACCCCGTTCAGCATACAAAGCTTCTCACCTTTACAATTCCGAAAGATCAAAAGAGTTTCATGAAAGATGGCCTCTTTCCATCGGAAGCACCGAAGCTCCTCATGGTGGCAATGGTTGAAAATGATGCATTTAATGGTAATATAAAGAAGAATCCTTTCAATTTTAAACACAATCAGTTAAGTGAAATTGCTTTACGTGTAAATGGTGTGAGTCATCCTGGTCCACCCTACAAACCAGATTTTGCTTCGGATCAATTTATGCGCAGTTATGTTGATTTTATGGATGTTTTTGGCTTTTACAATACGGATGACACCAACGGACTGACTATGAAAGAGTTTAAGAGTGGATATACTATTTATGCATTTGATTTGACTGCTGACAGCGATATTAGTGCACCCTATCGTCAAGCGAACGTGCCTCATAATATTCGTTTGGATTTGACGTTCAAAAGAACACTACCTGAGACGATCAATGTATTAATTTATGCAGTCTTCGATTCAAATATTGAAATTACAAAGTATCGTGACGTGATTCTTCAGTATAATCGTTAATGAGTTGGTTGACTGCTGACGATATTAAGACTAAAGTGCAGCGTAATGCAGACGAAGCGACGTTGAAAGCTTTCGATAATGTCTATTCACTCGATACCTTACCACCTGCAGTAAATCACTATCCCATCTTTATTGTGCTAAACACTCATTCACAGAATTTAGGCGGTGAGCATTGGAAAGCGATCTTTATTGGAGAAGACCGACGTGGTGAACTATTTGACTCTCTTGCTCAACCTCCAAATATACCAACACAGCAGTGGTTGAGAAAACATACGCGTCAATATCAGCGAAATGAACGCATACTACAACATCCACTTTCATCAACGTGTGGTGCTTTTGTACTGTACTTCATCTTAAAACGTTTACATGTATCTCGATTTGCATCTATTATTCAAAACTTTTCATGTAATCCATCCTCTAATGAAAAAATGATTTGTAAGTTCTATCATGATTTGAAATAAAAACATCATGTTGGAAAAATTGTTTTTTATTTTACAATCCGCTGGGTACGTACATACTCAATGAGATAGTCTAGGATCATATTTGCTTGTTCATGAGATTTTAGTCCAGTAATGATCACTTTACTATTATGAAAGATTGCCACATGCACAGGCAACCAACAACTAATGAGAGCTGCAGGAAAAAGTTCGGGTTCATAACACAAACTGTAACTGCTGGTACGAATCTTCAAAAATGATAGACTGTCACTCAATTGAGTAGAGATCACCATATTGTCCACAGTCAGATTCGACATCACACACCTCTCCCTCTTCCATATCCGACGTAGTAGTCTTTGTAGCTCTAAGCGCATTGACTGCGCCGATGAATGAGAAAGGGCGCCGAGAATCTGTACAGTCCCATTTGGGAAGAGTTGAAGATTCCGTGAATTGTTCATCTTCACCACTAACATTTGAGGACGGCCCGGGTAATACTTGCTGTTTGGAAGCTGTTGGTGTAATGTTGTGAGATCGATTTTGGTGTAGAGTCTGAAGCGACGGAGAATGTTGACGATGGTGTAGCGATGGCGCTTCATGATGAAAGAATGAGTAAATTGAGCGATGTACCTTCCTTTTATACTTTTCCCAACTACCTTGATGAAATGTGAAGTTAGTATGAAGTTGGGAATGATAGAGTTGAATTCGCCGATTGTTGACGCGCAGCCAGATGCGATTTCCAATACGTGAATGTCTTTTCATATAGAAGTATTTCAAGTCCTTCATGATATGATGTAGAGATTGAAAATGACGATAAGATAAAGCAAACTCTCTTCTCACATTTCCAGTTGAATCTTTGAAATAGACGTTTCGATCATGATCCGTTTCAATACGTTGTAGGGAATCTAATTTCCAACTCATGGTGCGTGGTAGTCATATCTGATTAAGATTTGCATAGTAGGGCGATGAACTCACGACGAATAAATGTCATGATGGAGCGATGTATGTATCTTCTATACTTCTCCCAATTGTATTTGCGAAATGAGAAACAGTTTGCGGAATGAGAATGGTAGATTTGAATTTCATTTCTGTAATGTTGAAGCCAAACTTGATCACCCAAGGAGATGAATCTTAATGTTTCAAAATATTCCAAATCCCTCATGATATCATTGAGGTTGACAAATTGTCGCCATGTTAATGTAATTCCTCTTGATGTATGACCATGAGAATTTTTGAAATGTACGTTTCCATCACGATCAACTCTGATATATTGTAGAGAGTCCAAAATCCAAGTCTTCATGATGTTATGCAAAGTTGCAGATTAGCAATATAAAAATGTCGTTTTATCATATTTTGCTTAGCAATGCGGCTACAAAGAGATTTACTAGTAATCGAGCCGCACTCTTTTCTACTCCCATTGATCATGCACAACAGCTAAATGGGAATTGGGAAGTGGGTGTCACTCAACTTGTTTATAGCAACTGTGTCTATACTTTTGATCATGAGGTGATGACTATTAATATGAGGCGTACAGCTGCTTACCAATGTGAAAAGGGCTGCCGAGTATACATTCCACAGTGGCCAAAGAAAGATCTCTTATCATGTAAAAAGTTTATATATGATTTCTTGAATAAAGCGTGTAAACATATTGTCCAATTTACTCCGCACAATGATGATTATAATTATGTACATCATGTAGTTGAGAAAGATTGGATTGTTGGTTTAAGTCCAAGTTTAAGAAATGATTTAGGCTACCTCGCTAGCGCCTTAACAAGCTATGATAATTTTAACGTTAATTACCACATAAGTGGTCATAAACAGTTAATATATCGAGAGGAAGCTTATTATGTAGATCTTATTCCAAGAAATGAGAAGACGTTGGTGAAGAAGATTGTGATTAAGCCAAGAAAGACAAACATGACTCCTGAAACATTATTGAAGAAATTTAATTATCTCCTTCGAGTTGATGGTAAACAAGTGGCAACATTGACTTATATCAAATCATCTAATCATATTGCAATAAGCAAATTAAATGATGATGATCTAGTATTAGTTTGTTCAAAAGATTTTCATCAGTTCTTACGACATCGTTCTGCAGCTGTTCATGGAAAATCTGATATGCAACATTTACCATGTGAAAGGCCAAATCAATTTGATACAGAATGGGCCGTATCTTTATACAGAAAGTGTGTAGAGCCTTTTGGTGGTTTCTTACATGAAACAAGAGTGTTGATGCCTCGCATTATTACTTCGGTTAAATTGGTTGTAGATTATTTAAATGAAGTGATTAATGAGCAACATATTTCATTTTCTGAAAAAGAAGGTACTTTGTCTCTCACTATAAATGGAAAAGGTATTGAACTAATTATGGATAAAACTCTAATGGACATTTTGGGTTTTGATCAAAATATCTTTAAAAGTGGTACTGTAACCAAAGCTAGCGCAGACATGTCGCTATCGCGTCGTATTAACTATTTTCAGATATATTCCAATATTGGTGAAGATGTACGTGTGGGAGATGTTGAAGCTCCATTGCTAGCAATGATACCATACCAGCCAAAAAGCTGCAGTATTTTATCTGAGCATACTTTCAAGAAAGTGCATTATACAAAGCTGAAATCAAACTACATCCCACAAATTGATATTGCCATTTATGATGATGCTGGTGCGTTGATTCCTTTTCATAAAGATGCTGTGACAAGTATTACACTCCATTTCCGAATGAAGAGTTAATGCAAAAGTATGCTATTATATTTTTCCAATGTGAATAATATGGAAAGTGAAAATAAGGACTCGTTTCTAATCTACTTGCCCAGTAATGCTTCTATGAATAAATTTCCCAAAAATAAACCATCAGACTATCGAGTAGAATTAAATCGCCCACTGCATTTAGAAGGTGAATGGGAGGTTGGCGTTTCTAGTATTTGCTATGATAGCAATATTCAGAATGTGAATGATTTGGAAGAAATGATATTGACTCCTCGCACCCATGATGGAATAACGATGAATAATGCATTCCAGTTCCCATACAATTTAACATCAGATGGAAAGTGGAACTATGAATGGATTCAGATAAAATCAGATTCTTATGAGCCATTTGGGAATGAGAAAATTATTAAGGCATTCAACAGTGGTAATACTTCCATCATGAAGAATAAAAATCAGAAAGCTTATGAGTTTACTATCTATCATTGGAGTGGGAGACAGTTCCTCCGCTTTCATTCTTTTACTAAAGGTCTTACGCTGAGGTTGGATAGTGAATTCTATCCGCATCTTGGTTTTGGCCATGGACTACATCTAACGTCAATTGCTACTGCAAATGTTAGAAAAGTTTATTCAAATCGAATCAACAAATTTCATTATAGATTTAAAATATTTGATGAAGATGTTGTAGAATGCGAAGAACGCATCATTTTGAAAAAGCGTGGTGTTCAACCTTTATCACTTATTGAGTTAGTAAAACGATGGAATGAGACTGTGGGTAAGAAGTATGGAGAGAAAATATGGCGGACAAAAATAAGTTGGTTATTCAGAAATATAATGACAAACTTACAGTTTATTTCTCTCCAACCTTGCGTCATTTTGTAAGACATTATACACCTATTATTGGAAGCGGTGTGGTGTATGCTTCTCATGAATATCACACTAAAGCTGATTCAGTTAATGATGAATGGTGGGTGGACATCTATGGCGATCGCATCAAGAAAATTTACCAGTCTTATGAAGAATCTAAAGTTGCTATCAATATAATGCCGCGTCTATATCATACAGTTGAAAGCTTCATTCATGTAGTAAATCCTTATATACAACAGAAGTTGAAGCATGTGATGAAAAGTAAATATGATGTAAAGACACACCACATTTCGTTTTCAATTGAAAATCAACGCGTTGTTCTGAAACTGGGTGATGACATTCAATGTCAATTGAGTAAAAAATTTGAAAAAACTCTTTGGTTTTTCAATGCTACAAACAGTGTTTGCTGCTGCGCATACGATTGGTATAGAAACACCAATGACACTTGATAAACATGAACAGCACCTTTACATTCAAAGTGATTTGATTCTACCTATTTCTGTTGGTGAGAAAAAAGAATACATTTTACGTGATTTCATTCATGATAAAGACGCTTCATATGGAATAGTCGAGAAGATGTTTGAATCTATTTTCTATCATCCGTCGTCAAACAAACTATACCCTCTATTGCTATCAAAATTACCAATGGTTTACAAGAGTGCATCCATGTGAAAGATACTAAATCCCTCATAACGTTAGTGTTTCGGAAAACAAAGTGAAGTCATTGTGATATGTTTATTGAAATATGTACATGAATGTGAAGCAATAGACTTTATACAACATCCACTGAAAATATATACATGAGCGCACTTCAATAAACATTGTTATATACAAAAAGTCTTTTTACTTCGTGAAGGGTGGAAATATACAGGGATAGGAAAAAATGTCTTTCAGTGGAAAAGTCATCACATGGGGAATGTACAGATGTGGACACATATTCACAAGGAAAAAACAATCTCATGCGATACATAAAACAACAATGTTTATCTACAGAAATCAACATCAAAATACTAAGTTAAGGATGATTATGCTAAGACGTCTCCTGAATGTGGTAGTGTGAGTTTAATTCTTTTGGGTGGTGGTATGTTTGTGTCAGGATGTCCATGTGGAAGAGATATGTTGTGTTCTAACCAGCACCTCTTATCCTCCCATGCTGAAAGCGCCCGTTTCCTAAAAGTATGAGTTTTGATCTCATGCGACTTAGATTTTAAGATTGTTCATATTGACAAACGTTATATTTTTATTTCTATAGGCTTTCCTGAAATTCTTATGTTTCATATTTTGCACAATGGATTTTGATATGCCTTTAGCGCGCTTAATGCTATCATCACTATCCTTTAATTTCATAGAATACATTTTTGGACGGAGAATCATTTCATCTATTTCCTTCCCTGCTGTCTCATCCTTAAAGCAGCCAAGTTTTGCCTTATTTTTGATGGAGTAGAGTGGATGATCAGCAGGATAATTTGATGTATCAAAATATCTTTCCAAAGATTTTCCTACTTCATTGAAATTTAAATCTTTTTGAGTGGTAATACCTAAGAAGAAACTATCTGTATCACCACCCAACAAACGAACCTCTTTTACGAGAGGACATGGTTTTAGTATTTTATAAAAGAGTTGGTACATTTCAAGCTTAGAATAATCTAGTACAGCTTGACCAATATAGATGGGTTTGCACAACTCAACTTCAGATTTTATCATTTTAACACCTATAAGGTCCTCATCGATAATGTCTCTATCGATGAATAGAGGTGCTGAGGTCAATTTGTGATACTTTTGATCATCATTAACTAGTTTGTAGTTTACGCGCTTTCTAACATCCTCCATCGTCTTACCAAATAGACTGTTGTTCTTATATTTATAAAAATCTTTTTCAAAGTTATTTTGGGCTAGTGCACGTTTCTGGCTGTTGCTATCAATATATGGCTTGAGGAAGGCTTTCTGTCTAAATTTAATAATGCGGTGAACTCTTTTTAAAATCATACCCATTTCTAAATAAAATTTTAAGATGCTAAAGTGGACTAGATAGTTTTCTTTATCATACTGGGTGAGTAAAAGTTTGCGACAAGGCTTATAGTCGGGTTGTCCACATGATTCTAAATCTTTATGAAATTGTTTCATAATGTCGGAAAACATATCTTTACTCACTTCACCTGATTCGGGTGCGAGTGGAAAATCTACGGTTTTATGTTTAATATTATTTGGATAGATTAGATCTATCTCAAAATAATATCCCCAATCACGTTCATCTGGAATTGCTAGTATGTTAGAAGGGTTGGGAGGAAATGTTGAATATCACTATCATCTAACAGCTAAACTCAGATGCTGAGGTTAGCGGTTTGGATAATGAACTACCATACAAATTATTTTGGTCATAAATACCTTCAGATGGAGTCTGGTCATTGCCTACTGTTTCAGATTTTAACCTATGTTTATTTACAAATGGTGAGACACCGCGAATTCCTCGCATCAAATAAATTATTACCATCTTGGATTTGTAATGAGATGAATGGTCTCACCAGTCATTTTAAAAGCAGACTTAAATGACATGGCTGGGGAAGACTGGACAAAGTGGACGGGATCTAACTTATCTTCTTCTAATGGCCACTCGTCGAAACTCCTGAAATACACTCAGCCAGCAAAAATTACATCTAACTTAAGGTAGGCAATCATATATTCGCCAAATGTATGGGGGGGTACAGTCAAATTTTATCATGCATCTTGTGCATGATCATAATTTCGTTGTCTTACATTCTGCGCCTGGTCAATTCATTTTTTAAATTTATCTATGGGCGGAGAGAAGTCTCGCGAGTTTTACTAATCGCATCAAAATAATGGCATATGAAAGACTCCTTTCCGTGTGATGACTTCATCGGTTAGTAGATTTGGGTTATTGTTTCTTAAGATTTTGTGTTAGTGGAAGAGACTCTTTAGATTTTGC